>JAEIFT010000209.1:0-452360 GCA_018904225.1 Lordiphosa mommai | reverse complement strand
AACGAGAAGGCAAAGCTAACTTCGAACTGTGCCGAAGTTTTCAATACACACTTGAAAAACTTTACTCCAACTGACTTAACTGAAAAAATATATATAGGATATGAATGTAAGATATTTAAAATTATTAAATCATTGATAATAAAAAATTTGATACCATAAAAAAAAAACTTTTTATACCCGTTACTCGTAGAGTAAAAGGGTATACTAAGTTCGTGCAAATGTATGTAACAGGCAGAAGGAAGCATCTCCGACCCCATAAAGTATATATATTCTTGATCAGCATCAATAGCCGAGTCGATATGGACATGTCCGACTGTCCGTCTGTCTGTCTGTCTGTATGAACACCTAGATCTCAGGAACTATAGAGCTAGAGCTGCCATTTTTTCAGTGTAGACTTGTATCTTCTGCACGTAGTCAAGTTTGTTTTTCAAATTTTTGCCACGCTTCCTCCCGCCCCCGCAATATGAAAAAAATCATATCTCCCACAATTTTGAAAATTGATTGTTCGAACCTTCTAGACATATATTTTAATCATCATTACCTATCGATCCGCCATACATCATTTTTTTCGATCAGATGAACGATTGAAGAGTTGCCGCCCCCCCAATATGAAAAATTCCTCATATCTCCCCCACAATTAGTATCTTTTTAATTAGCAGGTATATCGAAGTCGAGCAGGGCCGACTTCGAACTCACGCTCTCGTTTTAGTAAAACTCATTTTCCGACCGATCGGTCCTATGGCAGCTATATGCTATAGTCATCCGATTTTTGATAAATTTTTTCAAAATTATGTGAAAGCATATAAAACTAATATATACCAAGATTGGGGACGCTACGATAAAAACAAAAGTTTTTCTCACTAAAGAGGTTTTTTGACCGACCGTTTATATGGCAGCTATATGCTATAGTCATCCGATTTTGATAAATTTTTTCAGAATTGTGTGGAAACATATAAAACAAATATATACTACGATTGGAGACGCTACGATGGAAATCAAAAAAGTTTTTCTCTCAAAGACTTATTTTTCGACCGATCGTTCCTATGGCAGCTATATGCTATAGTAATCCGATTTTTAATACATTTTCAGAATTATGTGGAAGCATATAAAACTAACATATACCAAGATTGGTGACGCTACTACGTAAAACAAAAAGTTTTTCTAACTAGAACTCGTTCTTAGACCGAACGTTCCTATGGCAGCTATGGAAACATAGTCATTCGATCCGGCCCGGTTCCGACATATTAGTTTGCGTGCAGTAAAAAAGAAGACTCTGTGCAAAATTTCAGCTCGATAGCTTTAAAATGAGAGACTAGTTCGCGTAGAAACAGACAGACAGACAGACAGACAGACAGACGGACAGACAGACAGACGGACAGACGGACGGACGGACAAGCGGAAATGAACTCAGCTCATCGTCCTGATCAAGAATATATATAGTTTATGGGGTCAGAAATGAATATTTCTATGCGTTACAAACTTCTGGGCAAAATTAATATACACTTTTCAAGTGTATAAAAATGGTAGATCTAGCTGATATAGTCTCTGAGATCTAGGTGTTCATACAGACGGCCGGACGGACGGACAGACGGACAGACGGACATGTCTATATCGACTCGGCTGTTGATGCTGATCAAGAATATATATACTTTATGGGGTCGGAGATGCTTCCTTCTGCCTGTTACATACATTTGCACGAACTTAGGATACTCCTTTATATACGCGTAACGGGTATAAATATGCCTCAAAAGAAAACTTCGCAACGCAGTCAGTTTCAAAGCAATTTCAACGAAACTTGGCCAGCATCTGTTATATTTAACGGGGCTGCAAACCGGTCCGGAACTGAACCCTTCAGAACCGATTCGGTCCACTTTCAGGTGATGCCTGAACCGAACCCCATTGGATATAATCACGAGAACCCGAACCCGAACCTAACCATGTTTTCTTATTGATGGGGTTTGGTTCTAAAAAAAAAGCACAGAACTTCTTTTTGCACTTTGATGTTAAAAAATATTTCATAATTATGAACAGAAATATGCTGTGAGTGCAAGTTGGCAGTATCGCTCGACTCTTCTAAAAATACATACAATGCCTGATAGTCTAGTCAATCTAGACAGATCATTTATGTGCTTGACTTCCAAGACATTTATAGGGCATCAGGCATAGGCATCTCGTCTTCGAATTATATTAAATTAATAATTATGTACATAAATATATAAAATGCAATCTGGAACCGGAACCGAAACCACGGTTCTCAAGAGAACTGCATGGAACCGAACCCTAGCGAGGGGGAAGGATTCGAACCCGAACCGAACCCTGTTAAAATTGGAGGGGTTTGCAGCCCTGAATTTAATTATCTCCACAAAAAGTCAACATCGGACAATTCGGACACCTATATCATATAGTTGCCATAGAAATGATTTGTTTAAATGCATTTGTTTAGGTGTGGGTGACCATAGAACTTGACCAAAATGGAAATTATGTCAAAAATTTCTATCCACAATATGGTCAGTGACAGGAAAAATATCGGAACCGTTAACCGAAAAAACCGTTTAAAGCCACTTACCAGTATCGAAAAATGGAACCGATATTAACAATTTTTTGAGAACCGAAAAACTGAAAAAACCGGAACCATACCAAAACGCTAATAGCGGTATTGTTTCCGTTTCTTATTATTTATTTATTATTATATAAAAGACTCATTTATTAAAAATTTGGCCTTAAAGAAAAAGGAGGATCAAATTATTTTTTTAAGATAAAAAACATAGAGAACAAAATGTAGAGGATTTCTAAGACTTAGAAAAATCCTGAAATGCAAGAAAAATGGTAATATTTATAAATTTTAGAAATGAGTTTCTTGATTTAAATCAAACTTCGCTCACAAATTTAGAAATATTATTTCCTATTTTTAAGAAAGTTTCCTTTAAAAATTTAGAAAAATGTAATGTAAGGAAAAGCTTAGGCAGATTTTAGGTTTTAAACTATTTAGAGCGTTTTTAAAGCTGATGCACCCCTATAAGTATTTTACCAGCGTATTATGGGCTGAATTAAACCCTAGTCTTATTAGATAGGTTCAAATCTATCCAAATGGCAAAAAATCTCTATTTATGGCAGGAATACAGCAGATTTAATGACCGTTTATTTCGAACCATAATAAAGAAATATTTTTCGTTTTAAAGAAAGATTTGATATAAGATTAGGTCCAATTTATCATCTTCTAGAAAGCGAGTCTGTCACAGAAACTAATTAACATCACATATTAAAGTTTATCTAACACAAATTGGGTATCTTGAAGATGAGATGAATCGGCCCTAAGAAGGATAAACTTTACAATTCCTCTGTTATTTTTAAGATTAGACAGATAGTTCTATGAGGAAGATGATTTTTCGTGCATTTCGGCTCTAAGGCGAGCTTGTCGGGGCAACAAAGAAAAAGAATTTCTTAATTCTATGTCGTTTTTTTCTGAGAGTTGGAATACCACTAGAAGCGCGGGCAGACGCGTTTAACGAAATTCTTAGAATACAATTTTTTAATTCAAATTTTTTTTTGGGTATCGTGAATCAATTTGAATATTACAAGAAATTATACTTGTATACGTACCGGTATAACCGATAACCGAAATAAAATGAAAACCAAAATAGAACCTTCGGTACGTTCCGGTACGGAACCGATATTCATTTCGGAATTAATCCCTGGTCAGTACCATTGGTCACCCTACACCTCAACCAGGGATGACAACGTAGGATGACACGTTCAATTTCTAGCGACAATTTTTAGCCGCAATATTGATAGTCGAATAGTGACAAACACGGCAAATTGGACTCATATTGAATTAATATAACAAAAAAATGCTGAAATTCAGTGTGAATATTGTATTTTTGGACGATTGGTTTGGCATTTTAAGCAAATAAGGTCACCCTGGCACATTGTTAACATCTAACTTAATTTAGATGAGACAATTTAAAAGTGCAAAATTTAAAATGTGTTTGAATGGGAGAGAGGGAAAAGTTAAACTATGGCACGCTGTCACTAGAAGATACAATCCCAGGTTAAGGCAGCGGACAAGCAAGCCAAAATGAAGAAGCAACAGGGTCACAGTGCCACTGACCAGAAGAAGGCGGGCCAAAAGGCTTTGGTGCATGTGTGCGCTGTGTGCAAGTCGCAAATGCCGGATCCCAAGACTTAAAAGCAACACTTTGAGAACAAACATCCCAAAAATGATTTGCCCGAGGAGCTGAAGGATGTGGTCTAATAGAGAAACACCCGCCCTCCCTCTCTCTCTCTCTATATATATATGTGTATATCAACTAACGACGATTTGCCTACCAGTACGAAACAGCAAAACATTTTATTTTGCCAGAATAACAATTAATTTTAAAGGGCATAGCAGAATAAGCATAGGAAAACTGCCCCCGCAGTTATCAGCACTAAATTTAAAAGTTTGATTAACATCTATAAGAAACTCACTCTCCCAAAATTTTAGACTCCTAATCGCAATTGGACGGGAGTTATGAGGCTGGAAAGTTAAACAGAAAAACAGTTTTTTCTTAAGAACCGCTTGACCGATTTTGATGGGTTAAATATATGTTGTAAGTGTTCAAAATACAATTCTAAAAATATTTTTTGCAGATTTTTATTACCAAAACTTTGGTCCAAAAAATGATGATTGAATTTTTTCAAATAATTTTTTTCGCGGTGATGATCTTTTCTACACCTCCAGTTTATTTCCTGTATTTTACATTAGGATATCCCTAATAACATATAATTTTTGCAATTAGATCGCAATTGGGCCTCATGGTGAAAAACCATTAAACATGTAAAATAGAATTTTACATATGGGATACTCCAGATCAACTTAGTCAATTTTTTTTATGTCTCCAAAAAATATTTAATCGCTGTTTTTTCAATTAAGTTTACATGCAAACAAATAAAAGCGCGTGTTTTTTCATCTTTTAAAAAATATACAATTATATTTTATCTATATCAATGTTTTTTTATTATACACTTGAAAAGTGTATATTAATTTTGCCCAGAAGTTTGTAACGCATTGAAATATTCATTTCCGACCCCATAAACTATATATATTCTTGATCAGGACGACGAGCCGGAGTTCATTTCCGCTTGTCCGTCCGTCCGTCTGTCTGTCCGTCTGTCCGTCGGTCCGTCTGTCCGTCTGTCTGTTTCTACGCGAACTAGTCTCTCAGTTTTAAAGCTATCGAGCTGAAATTTTGCACAGAGTCTTCTTTTACTGCACGCAACTAATATGTCGGAACCGGCCGGATCGGATAACTATATCATATAGCTGCCATAGGAACGATCGGTCTAAGAACAAGTTCTAGTTAGAAAAACTTTTTGTTTTCCATCGTAGCGTCACTAATCTTGGTATATGTTAGTTTTATATGCTTTCACATAATTCTGGAAAAAATGTATCAAAATCGGATCACTATAGCATATAGCTGCCATAGGAACGATCGGTCGAAAAATAAGTCTTTGTGAGAAAAAAACTTTTTTGACTTCCATCGTAGCGTCTCCAATCGTAGTATATATTTGTTTTATATGTTTCCACACAATTCTGAAAAAATTTATCAAAATCGGATGACTATAGCATATAGCTGCCATATAAACGGACGGTCAAAAACTACTTCTAGTGAGAAAAAACTTTTTTGTTTTTTATCGCAGCGTCCCCAATCTTGGTATATATTAGTTTTATATGCTTTCACATAATTTCGAAAAAATTATCAAAATCGGATGACTATAGCATATAGCTGCCAAAGGACCGATCGGTCGGAAAATGTGTTTTACTAAGAAAGTTTTTTTATGGTATCAAATTTTTATTATCAATGATTTAAAAATTTTAAATATCTGATATCTATATCGTATATATAATTTCCAGTTAAATCAGTTGGAGTAAAGTTTTTCAAGTGTATTAAAACTTCGGCACAGTCGAAGTTAGCTTTGCCCTCCTCTCGTTTAATTTCTTTTTCGTCTTTGCCTTTATGTTTATATTTCCTTGGGTAATTAAAATTTAATAATACAGTGCTAAAAAATATTTTAATTGTGAATTTTCTAGTCTAATACATTATCTTCGGAAAAAAGAGCGAAAACGCAAAATTAGAAACAAAACAAAATTATTTCCATTTTCCATCAAACAACCATTTCTTCAAACAACTTTTTTAAGTTACATACATATGTTCTGAATCTGAAGAAAAATATTCGGATCAAATATTGGCCCTTTCCAAGAAAAAGAATAAAAACGGTTTTTTTCTTTAAAAACCTCTATAGATAGCTCTTAGAGTTGTCCCAATATTTTTTCCAAAGAAAAGTTTACGTGAAAATGACTAGAATTTTGTCTTTGGATCGTTTTAATCCGATGTTCCGTTCAAAAAGTTAAGATTTTTTTTTAAATTTCAAGTCTTTTTCGCATTATCTTAAGAACTATCGACGGTGGGGGAAAAACCATTTAAAGGTATTCTCATCTATATAGTCCTTCTATTTGATAACGATTAAAAAAATTTTTTGGAGACATAAAAAGAATTGACTGAGTTGATATGGAATACCCCATATGTAAAATTCTATTTTACATGTTCAATTGTTTTTCACCATGAAGCCCAATTGCGATCTGATTGCAAAAATTATATGTTATTAGGGATATCCTAATGTAAAATAAAGGAAATAAACTGGAGGTGTAGAAAAAGATCATCACCATGAAAAAATTATTTGAAAAAATTCAATCATCATTTTTTGGACCAAAGTTTTGGTAATAAAAATCTGCAAAAAATATTTTTAGAATTGTATTTTGAACAATTACAACATATATTTAACCAATCAAAAATCGGTCAAGCGGTTTCTTAAGAAAAAACTGTTTTTCTGTTTTAACTTTCCAGGCTCATAACTCCCGTCCAATTGCGATTAGGAGTCTAAAATTTTGGGAGAGTGAGTTTCTTAAAGATGTTAATCAAACTTTTAAATTTGGTGCTGATAACTGCGGGGGCAGTTTTCCTATGCTTATTCTGCTATGCCCTTTGGTAATATTTTTCATCAAAGTTCTTCTGTTGCCTGCTAAATTTTTTTAAAAATAATACCATTGAAGCAATAAATAAATAAAAACAATATATGATATTTTTTACTTTCTACGAACAATTTCATGATTATTATTCTCTAATTGTATTTGGTTTTTATACATGAGTAAAAAAACTGTGTTTTTTGTTCTATATTAAAAAAGAAAACGTGAAAACTGAAACTATAAAAATAATGTAAATGAAAATTTATAAATACAATTAAAAAAAATAGAAGGCTAACATCGGCTATGCCGATGTTTTAAATACCTTGCAGTTTTTGAAAGGCGCTACCATTGATAACAAAAAAGTTTTTCTCACTGGAATTAGTTTTAGACCGATCGTTCCTATGCTATATGATATGTTCATCCGATCCGACCGATTCCGACAAATGTGCAGCGTATTTGTATTTAAAGACTTTTTGCAAAGTTTGGTCAAGATAGCTTTAAAACTGAGGGAGAAGATAGCATAGAAACAGACGGACAGACGGACGGACGGACAGACGGAAATGAACTCAGCTCGTTATGCTGATCAGGAATATATATACTTTATGGGGTCGGAGATGCTTCCTTCTATGCGTTACAAACAAGGGTATAAAAAGAGTTCCTTGCCACTATTTGGGCAACAAGATATTTTCATCCATACTTAAAGACACGGATCTCGTAAGATGCAGACTAAAACTTGAAGAAATCGATTATGACATAATTTACAAAAAGGGTGGTGTCAATACTAACACTCTGGGCAGCATTCGGTTAGATCAACCACAAACTATTGATGTAAACGTTACTGACAATGAAACAATTGACGACCAATCAGACACGGCAACTTCGGGAACCAAAGTTCACTCTGCGGAGAAAAAAATCTCGGGGACGGAATTTTATTTCGGAAAGACCACTCAATAAATTTAACATGCAGTTAATATTAAATTAAAAGAGAGTGAATCCTTAATAGATACGAAAGTTCTCTTTCGTAACAAACAACGTTGGACAGTGGCTCAATCCAAATTCACACAAGATGAGATATTAAATTTGCTAAGACAATATATGCCCCTAAAAAGCATGTGATATATTCAGCGATGATGAAACTTTTATAGGAATTCAAAAAATAGATTCAACATTTTTTGCTAATAACAAAATATTTAAGTCTGTTCGATCCAAAAAAATATTGGTATACATTACAACAGAATCTGAACAAGAAAATGTCATTGGATAATATTATTCAGATTCTAACCATAGGGGAGTCCAAGAAACCTTTTTACATCTGAAAAGAAAATATTATTTCCCTTTCATGAAAAATAAAATTCTTAAGACTCTTAAACATTGAGAAATATGTAATACACAGAAGCATGACAGAAATCCTCCAAAACCAGATCGAAAACAGAAACAGAATAAGTGCTCGAAATATGCAGCGGCATACACATTAAGTTCACGTGCTAGTCATTCAAAAACTTCGTAAGATTTTTGGTCCACCAAACAAGGTTCTGAATTTAATTGCAATATTTTTAAAGATTTCTGCAAACGGTTTAATATATCACTTCATTTGACTTCGTTTCAACAGACTTCAGGTAATGCGCCGGTAGAGACACTCCATTCTACTTTAAGGCCTATTCTCAGATGCGCGGAAAATTTATGATGATAAATTGCTCATAATAAATTTCGCAAACAACGTCCAGTGTGACCTTATATCTGCCAAAAAGGCCAAATAAAGTAACGGTCATACTGGTGGACAGCCGTTTTCTATTTTCAAAAAAAAAATGTATTTGTTTTGCTTTCAAGAAAATAAAGTAACAGAAACTGGGATTTACTGATAATAAATGGCCTATTAATAATTCTACATCCTATTCGTGCTGGTGTTCCACAAGGAAGTGTGCATGACCCTGTTTTGTACACAGTGTATAAGGCTGATCTTCCCACCCTTGACATCAGATGCCACTTAATGTTCACATAATGCCAAATATGCATTGTGTTTCTGGCTACAAGTACTAGCTCCAGGTCTGCATATAAGCGTGAGCTGACATTTATAGATGAATTTGTATGTTGGGCCTACTGATGGAATATAGGCGCTAATGCTACTTTTGCACTTCGCAAATAGCATCTCAGCTCACCCTGGTTAAGATTGCTCATAAAGACTCTGATACGAGTCTGTGGCTCTGCCTGCTTTAAACTTTGGAAGATGGATTGCCTTCTCCGGCCGGAGAGCGGCCTACCCTTCTTATGCTTAACCGGGGCATTACGTGTTGGGGGAACGTTTGCTATCCCACACTAATCGACTGGCCACGCAGAAATCGAGGGCTCCTAAGGCTTCATCCTCCATACCTGCGAATCTTTGGGCGGACACCTCGGGGTCGCCAAATTAAAAATGTGATTTCTTATTATACTCTGTACCGAAGGTACACAGAGTATATTGGGTTTGTGCAAATGTATGTAACAGCCAGAAGGAGGCATCTCCGACCCTATAAAGTATATATATTCTTGATCAGCATCAACAGCCGAGTCGATATAGCCATGTCCGTCTGTCCGTCTGTCCGTCTGTCCGTCTGTCTGTCTGTCCCGTCTGTCCGTATGAACGAAGAGATCTCAGAGATGGTAAGAGATAGAGGTTTGAGGTGTATGGAACATATATTTCTTATACTTGCAGGCAGATCAAGTTTAGTTTTAATTTTTGCCACGCCCCCCTGCCTCCCCGCAAATTAAAAAAACGAAATAACTCCTACAATTTTCAAGATAGATAGTTCGAACATTCTAGACATATATTCTACTACTTATTTTGAATCGACCCGCCATACATCGTTTTTCGATCAGATGAACGATATTAGAGCTGTACGTAAAAGAAAATAAAAACCAACGCCAACAACAACACCGTTGCCATTGGTAGAACTTACGAGAAAGAGAGAGCGAGAAGGCAATAGCAAACTGGTAATTTCCCAATTGGACCTTGCTATGAGAGGAGCGATGTAATTGAGATGGCCTGCGGTCAGAAATCACGCGTGATAGGAAATTATATACAAATTTTACGAGTTATATACTAGGGTAATTCTACTCATCAGTACTTATCGAGCCCCCTTACATCGTTTTTCAACCAGATGAACGATAGTCGAAAGAGTTGCCACCCACAGATTTTGAAAAAACCTCACACTTTAAAGTTATTAGTTTCGTACAAACAGGTACAGAGTATATTACAGTCGGGCTTGACCGACTTTCTTACTTGTTTTTTTTATCAACCAGCTTGCAAGCAAACAACTAATATAAATAAAAACGAGAAGGCAAAGCTAACTTCGACTGAGCCGAAGTTTTAATACACTTGAAAAACTTTACTTCAACTGATTTAACCGGTAAAATATATATAGGATATAGATATCAGATATTTAAAATTATGAAATCATTGATAATAAAAATTTAATACCATAAAAAAAAACTTTTCTTAGTAAAACACATTTTCCGACCGATCGGTCCTATGGCAGCTATATGCTATAGTCATCCGATTTTGATAATTTTTTTCAAAATTATGTGAAAGCATATAAAACTAATATATACCAAGATTGGGGACAAAAAAAAAGTAAAAAAAAAAAAAAAAGTTTTCTCACTAAAAGTGGTTTTTTGACCGACCGTTTATATGGCAGCTATATGCTATAGTCATCCGATTTTGATCAATTTTTCAGAATTGTGTGGAAACATATAAAACAAATATATACTACGATTGGAGCCGCTACGATGAAAATCAAAAAAGTTTTTCTCACAACGACTTAATTTTCGACCGATCGTTCCTATGGCAGCTATATGCTATAGTGATCCGATTTTGATACATTTTTCCAGAATTATGTGGAAGCATATAAAACTAACATATACCAAGATTGGGGACGCTACGATTTAAAACAAAAAAGTTTTTCTAACTAGAACTTGTTCTTAGACCGATCGTTCCTATGGCAGCTATATGATATAGTCATCCGATCCGGCCGGTTCCGACATATTAGTTGCGTGCAGTAAAAAGAAGACTCTGTGCAAAATTTCAGCTCGATAGCTTTAAAACTGAGAGACTAGTTCGCGTAGAAACAGACAGACGGACAGACAGACGGACAGACGGACAGACGGACGGACGGACAAGCGGAAATGAACTCAGCTTGTTGTCCTGATCAAGAATATATATAGTTTATGGGGTCGGAAATGAATATTTCTATGCGTTACAAACTTCTGGGCAAAATTAATATACACTTTTCAAGTGTATAACGAGAAGGCAAATCTAACTTCGACTGTGCAGAAGTTTTCATACACTTGAAAAACTTAACTCCAATTGATTTAACCGGTAAAATATATATAGGATATTGATATCAGATATTTAAAAATTTTTAATCATTGATAATAAAAATTTGATACCATAAAAAAAAACTTTTCTCACTAAAACACATTTTTCGACCAATCGGTCCTATGGCAGCTATATGCTATAGTCATACGATTTTGATAAAATCTTCCAGAAATGTGTTGATGCATATAAAACTAATCTATACCAAGATTGGTGACGCTACGTTGGAAAATAAAAAAGTTTTTCCCACTATAACTAGTTTTTTGACCGACCGTTTATATGGCAGCTATATGCTATATTCATCCGATTTTGATCAATTTTTCCACAAATATGTAAAATCATCTAAAACTAATATATACCAAGACTGGTGACGCTACAAAGGAAAATAAAAAAGTTTTTCTCACTAAGACTTATTTTCCGACCGTTCGTTCCTATTGCAGCTATATGATATAGTCGTCCGATCCGGCCGGTTCCGACATATTAGTTGCGTGCAGTAAAAAGAAGACTCTGTGCAGACAGACAGACGGACAGACAGACGGACAGACAGACGGACAGACAGACGGACGGACGGACAAGCGGAAATGAACTCGGCTCGTCGTCCTGATCAAGAATATATATAGTTTTTGGGGTCGGAAATGAATATTTCAATGCGTTACAAACTTCTGGGCAAAATTAATATACACTTTTCAAGTGTATAAAAATAGAAGGTTAACATCGGCTACGCCGATGTTTTAAATACCCTTGCAGTTTTTGAAAGGCGCTACCATACACAGAGAAAACGAGAGCGTAAGTTAAAGTCGGCCCTGCTCGACTTCGATATAGCCGTTACTCAGGATATCAACATGTCCAAATTGTGGGAGATATGAGTTTTTTTTCAATTTGCGGGGGCGGCAACTCTTCTATCGTTCATCTGATCGGGAATGAATGTACTGCGGATCGATATGTAATGAGGATTAAGATATATGTCTAGAAGGTTTGAACAGTCTATTTTCAAAATTGTGGAAGATATGAGGTTTTTTTCAAATTGCGGGGGGCGGCAACTTTTCTATCGTCCATCTGATCAGGAAATGATGTATGGCTGATCGATAGGTAATAAATATTAAAATATATGTCTACAAGATTTAAATAATCTATTTTCAAATTTGTTGGAGATATGAGGTATTTTTATACCCGTTACTCGTAGAGTAAAAAGGGTATACTAAGTTCGTGCAAATGTATGTAACAGGCAGATGGAAGCATTTCCGACCCCATAAAGTATATATATTCTTGATCAGCATCAATAGCCGAGTCGATATAGACATGTCCGTCTGTCCGTCCGTCCGTCTGTCCGTCTGTCCGTCTGTCTGTATGAACACCTAGATCTCAGAGACTATAAGAGCTAGAGCTACCAAATTTTCAGTGTAGATTTGCATTGTCTGCACGCAGATCAAATTTGTTTCAAATTTTTGCCACGCCCCCTCCCGCCCCCGCAATTTGAAAAAACCTCATATCTCCCACAATTTTGAAAATAGACTGTTCAAGCCTTCTAGACATATATCTTAATCATTATTACCTATCGATCCGCCATATATCATTTTTCGATCAGATGAACGATAGAAGAGTTGCGCCCCCGCAATTTGAACAATACCTCATATCTCCCACAATTTTGAAAATAGATTATTTGAACCTTGTAGACATATATTTTAATAATTATTACCTATCGATCAGCCATATTTCATTTCCTGATCAGATGGACGATAGAAAAGTTGCCGCCCCCGCAATTTGAAAAAAACCTCATATCTTTCACAATTTTGAAAATAGACTGTTCAAACCTTCTAGATATATATCTTAATCCTCATTACATATCGATCCGCCATACATCAATTCCCGATCAGATGTACGGTAGTAAAGTTGCCACCCACGCAATTTGGAAAATACCTAATATCTCCCAGAATTTTGAAGATAGATTATTCGAACCCTCTAGACATACATTTTAATCATCACTACCTATCGATCCGCCATACATCGTTTCCTGATCAAATGAACGATAGAAAAGCTCACGCCCCCGCAATTTAAAAAATACCTCATATCTCCCACAATTTTGAAAATAGATTGTTTGAACCCTCTAGACATATATTTTAATAATTATTACCTATCGATCAGCCATACATCATTTCCTGATCAGATGAGCTATAGTAGAGTTGCCTCCCCCGCAAATTGGAAAAAAACTCTTATCTCCCACAATTTGGACATGTTGATATCCTGAGTAACGGGTATATCGAAGTCGAGCAGGGCCGACTTTAACTTACGCTCTCGTTCAAATTGCGGGGGCGGCAACTCTTCTATCGTTCATCTGATCAAAAAATGATGTATGGCGGATCGATAGGTAATAATGATTAAGATATATGTCTAAAAGGTTTGAACAGTCTATTTTCAAAATTGTGGGGAGATATGAGGTTTTTTCAAATTGCGGGGGGGGAGAGGGGCGGGCAAAAATTTGAAACAAACTTGATCTGCGTGCAGACAATACAAATCTACACTGAAAATTTGGTAGCTCTAGCTCTTATAGTCTCTGAGATCTAGGTGTTCATACAGACAGACGGACAGACGGACGGACGGACGGACGGACAGACGGACATGTCTATATCGACTCGGCTATTGATGCTGATCAAGAATATATATACTTTATGGGGTCGGAAATGTTTCCTTCTGCCTGTTACATACATTTGCACGAACTTAGTATACCCTTTTTACTCTACGAGTAACGGGTATAAAAATTGATATGAAATGGCAGTCATTTCCACATTTTTTCATATCAATTTCACTCTGATATGACAAAGATTAACTTGATATGATAAAAAATATCAATACGATCTTATCTATATAAAATAAAACGAGAAGGCAAAGCTAACTTCGACTGTGCCGAAGTTTTAATACACTTGAAAAACATTACTCCAACTGATTTAACTGGAAAAATATATATAGGATATAGATATCAGATATTTAAAATTTTTAAATCATTGATAATAAAAATTTGATACCATAAAAAAAAACTTTTCTTAGTAAAACACATTTTCCGACCGATCGGTTCTTTGGCAGCTATATGATATAGTCATCCGATTTTGATAAATTTTTTCAAATTTATGTGAAAGTAAATAAAACTAATATATACCAAGATTGGGGACGCTACGATAAAAAACAGTTTTTCTCACTAGAAGTAGTTTTTTGACCGTCCGTTTCTATGGCAGCTATATGCTATAGTCATCCGATTTTGATCAATTTTTTTCCGAATTGTGGGAAAACATATAAAACTAATATATACTACGATTGGTGACGCTACGATGGAAATCAAAAAGGTTTTTCTCACAAAGACTTATTTTTCGACCGATCGTTCCTATGACAGCTATATGATATAGTCATCCGATCCGGCCGGTTCCGACATATTAGTTGCGTGCAGTAAAAAGAAGATTCTGTGCAAAATTTCAGCTCGATAGCTTTAAAACTGAGGGACTAGTTTGCGTAGAAACAGACAGACAGACAGACAGACAGACAGACAGACAGACGGACAGTCGGACAGACGGACAGACAGACGGACAGACGGACGGACGGACAAGCGGAAATGAACTCAGCTCGTCGTCCTGATTAAGAATATATATAGTTTATGCGGTCGGAAATTAATATTTCTATGCGTTACAAACTTCTGGGCAAAATTAATATACACTTTTCAAGTGTATAACGAGAGCGTAAGTTGAAGTCGGCCGTGCTCGACTTCGATATACCCGTTACTCAGGGTAAGGTTTAATTAAGAATATTTTATTAGATCACAACATGCCAAAAATGTGGGAGATATGAGGTTTTTTCCAAATTGCGGGGGTGGCAACTCTATTATAGCTCATCTGATCGGGAATTGATGTATGGCGGATCCATGGGTAATGATAATTAAAATATATATATAAGGTTCGAACAATTTGTTTTCCAAAGTGTGGGAGATATGAGGTTTTTTTTCAAATTGCGGGGCGGGAACTTTTCTATCGTTCATCTGATCGAAAAAATAATGTATGGCGGATGGAAAGGTAATGATGATTTAAATATATGTCTAGAAGGTTCGAATAATCTATTTTCAAAATTGTGGAAGATATGAGGTTTTTTTCATATTGCGGGGGCGGGAGGGGGCGTGGCAAAAATTTGAAACAAACTTGATCTGCGTGCAGAAGATACAAGTCTACACTGAAAAAATGGTAGCTCTAGCTCTTATAGTTCCTGAGATCTAGGTGTTCATACAGACGGACAGACAGACGGACAGACAGACAGACAGACAGACAGACAGACAGACGGACATGTCTATATCGACTCGGCTATTTATGCTGTTCAAGAATATATATACTTTATGGGGTCGGAGATGCTTCCTTCTGCCTGTTACATACATTTGCACGAACTTAGTATACCCTTTTTACTCTACGAGTAACGGGTATAAAAACATTGACTTGTCTGGGGATCGAACTCGAGACATTGCGTGATGTCTCAACGCAGTCAGCCAAGGCACACATTTATGAGAAGACGTCTAAGAAACTATTTATATTAAGTATGAAAAAATTGATATTTTTATAAGATCATTTTAACCAGCAAAGATTAAATTGATCTTGAGCTTTTTATACACTTGAAAAGTGTATATTAATTTTGCCCAGAAGTTTGTAACGCATAGAAATATTCATTTCCGACCCCATAAACTATATATATTCTTGATCAGGACGACGAGCCGAGTTCATTTCCACTTGTCCGTCCGTCCGTCTGTCTGTCCGTCTGTCCGTCCGTCTGTCTGTTTCTACGCGAACTAGTCTTTCAGTTTTAAAGCTATCGAGCTGAAATTTTGCACAGAGTCTTCTTTTTACTGCACGCAACTAATATGTCGGAACCGGCCGGATCGGACGACTATATCTTATAGCTGCAATAGGAACGAACGGTCGGAAAATAAGTCTTAGTGAGAAAAACTTTTTTATTTTCCATTGTAGCGTCACCAGTCTTGGTATATATTAGTTTTAGATGATTTTACATATTTGTGGAAAAATTGATCAAAATCGGATGAATATAGCATATAGCTGCCATATAAACGGTCGGTCAAAAAACTAGTTCTAGTGGGAAAAACTTTTTTATTTTCCATCTTAGCGTCACCAATCTTGGTATAGATTAGTTTTATATGCATCAACACATTTCTGGAAGATTTTAACAAAATCGTATGACTATAGCATATAGCTGCCATAGGACCGATTGGTCGAAAAATGTGTTTTAGTGAGAAAAGTTTTTTATGGTATCAAATTTTTATTATCAATGATTAAAAATTTTTAAATATCTGGAAATCAATATCCTATATATATTTTACCGGTTAAATCAATTGGAGTTAAGTTTTTCAAGTGTATGAAAACTTCTGCACAGTCGAAGTTAGATTTGCCTTCTCGTTTTTTTATTTATATTAGTTGTTTTGCTTGCAAGCTGGTTGATAAAAAAATAAGAAATCACATTTTTTTAATTTGGCGACCCCGAGGTGTCCGCCCAAAGATTCGCAGGTATGGAGGATGAAGCCTTAAGAGCCCTCGATTTCTGCGTGGCCAGTCGATTAGTGTGGGATAGCAAACGTTCCCCCAACAAGTAATGCCCCGGTTAAGCGTAGGAAGGGTAGGCCGCTCTCCGGCCAAGCCAAAGACCCGGTTAACACCAGGTGACCCTTCTGCCAAGTGTAACACCTATCATGAGCAATCTTAACCCGTAAAGGGTGAGCTGAGATGCTTTTTGCGAAGTAAACAAGTAGCATTACCGCCTATATTCCAGCAGTAGTCCCAACATTTGAATTCATCTATAAATATCAGCTCTCGCTTAGATGCAGTCCAGGAGCTGGTACTTGTAGCCAGAAACACAATGTTATACGCTTATTTGGCATTAAGTGAACATTATGTGGCATCAATGTCGAGGGTGGGAAGATCAGCCTTATACACTGTGTACAAAACAGGGCCATGCACACTTAGTTGTGGAACACCAGCACGAATAGGATGTAGAATTATTAATAGGCCATTTATTATCAGTAAATCCCAGTTTCTGTTACTTTATTTTCTTGAAAGCAAAACAAACGAGAAGGCAAAGCTAACTTCGTCTGCGCCGAAGTTTTAATACACTTGAAAACCTTTACTCCAACTGATTTAACTGGAAAAATATATATAGGATAAAGATATCAGATATTCAAAATTTTTAAATCATTGATAATAAAAATTTGATACCATAAAAATAAACTTTTCTTAGTAAAACACATTTTCCGACCGATCGGTCCTATGGCAGCTATATGCTATAGTCATCCGATTTTGATAATTTTTTTCGAAATTATGTGAAAGCATATAAAACTAATATATACCAAGATTGGGGACGCTACGATAGAAAACAAAAAAGTTTTTCTCACTAGAAGCAGTTTTTGACCGACCGTTTATATGGCAGCTATATGCTATAGTCATCCGATTTTGATAAATTTTTTCGAAAATGTGTGGAAACATATAAAACAAATATATACTACGATTGGAAACGCTACGATGGAAATCAAAAAAGTTTTTCTCACAAAGACTTATTTTTCGACCGATCGGTCCTATGGCAGCTATATGCTATAGTGATCCGATTTTAATACATTTTTCCAGAATTATGTGGAAGCATATAAAACTAACATATACCAAGATTAGTGACGCTACGATGGAAAACAAAAAAGTTTTTCTAACTAGAACTAGTTCTTAGACCGATCGTTCCTATGGCTATATGATATAGTCATCCGATCCGGCCGGTTCCGACATATTAGTTGCGTGCAGTAAAAAGAAGACTCTGTGCAAAATTTCAGCTCGATAGCTTTAAAACTGAGAGACTAGTTCGCGTAGAAACAGACAGACGGACAGACGGACGGACGGACAAGCGGAAATGAACTCGGCTCGTCGTACTGATCAAGAATATATATAGTTTATGGGGTCGGAAATGAATATTTCTATGCGTTACAAACTTCTGGCCAAAATTAATATACACTTTTCAAGTGTATAATAATTTTTTTTTTTTTGAAAATAGAACACGGCTGACCACCAGTATGACCGTTACTTTATTTGGCCTTTTTGGCAGATATAAGGTCACACTGGACGTTTATGTGGATGCTAAATTTATTATGAGCAATTTAGCATCATAAATTTTCCGCGGATCTGAGAATAGGCCTTTACCCTTTCCTGTCATTGGTATCCAGCAACATGAACGAAATCCTCAGTTTGTTATCGATAGTTGGCCTATCGTTTGCGTGTGTGGATGCTAAAAATTCTGACACACAACACAGGAATATATTTTCTACAACTATTTTTGACGTGATGGGCGAAAAGATGGAGGCAAATGCTGGGTGCAAAACAATAAAAATGAATTGAGGATTTCCAACGCTGGAGAGCAAACATTGGAGAATGCTTATACCGTTATCTCTCTCTCTTTCTATATATAAAAGAGTTTGTCCTGACTGACTGACTGATTCACTGATTCACTGATTGGCAATTAACGTAGATCCTGAACGGTAAGACATAGAAAGCTGAAATTTTCACAGAAGTTTCCTTATGAGTTGAAAGTGAGCACTAAGGCGGGGTTTTGGAAAATTCCACCCCTAAGGGGTGGAAAACTCCCGGAAAAGCTACTATGGGGAAAATTTTGTTTTTCATCCGATTGACTTAAAATTTGGTTTGTAACTAAAGTAAGCGAAATAATTGGACACCTGTTTCCCAGATTTCGGAAAATCCACCCACAAGGAAAATGGCCGGAAAATTCTTCATGGAAAAAACTATTTTTCATCCGACTAACTTCAAACTCGGTTTGTGAGGATGTTAAGCAGAATAATTAGACTTGAGATTTTCCGATGATGGAAAATCCGCCGGAAAGTTGATCCGATTGGCTTCAAACTCGGTTTGTAAGGATACTATGCTAAGTAATTGGACATGAGATTTTCAAATGTTGGAAAATCCGCCCACAAAGAAAATACCCGGAAAATTCTATATGAAAAACTATTTTTGATCCGATTGACTTCAAACTCGGTTTGTAAGGATAGTATGCAAAATAATTAGACATAAGATTTTCCGATGTTGGAAAATGCGCCCGAAAAGTCGGGAAATTCCCGGAAAATTCCAAAGGGAAAAAACTATTTTTCATCCGATTGGCTTCAAACTCGGTTTGTAAGGATACTATGCTAAGTAATTGGACATGAGATTTTCAAATGTTGGAAAATCCGCCCACTAAAGAAAAATACCCGGAAAATTCTATATGAAAAACTATTTTTGATCCGATTGACTTCAAACTTGGTTTGTAAGGATAGTATGCAAAATAATTAGACATAAGATTTTCCGATGTTGGAAAATGCGCCCGAAAAGTCGGGAAATTCCTGAAAATTCCATATGGAAAAAACTGTTTTTCATCCGATTGGCTTCAAATTCGGTTTGTAAGGATAGTATGCTAAATAATTGGACATGTGATTTTCAAATGTTGGAAAATCCGCCCACAAAAAAATACCCGGAAAATTCTATATGAAAAACTATTTTTGATCCGATTGACTTCAAACTCGGTTTGTAAGGATAGTATGCAAAATAATTAGACATGAGATTTTCCAATGTTGGGAAAATCCGCACGAAAAGTCGGGAAATTCCCGGAAAATTTCATATGGTAAAACCTATTTTTAGACCGATTGGCTCCAAAATCGGTTTGTGAACACATTATAGAAAATTATTAGACATTTCATTTTTCGCTGGAGGAATTTCCGCCCACAGGCAGGAATAATGGTGGGCGTATTTCGGTTCAGTGACAATGGCTATTTGTGAGCCGATCTGAATAAAATTCGTTTTGTAAGCTCTAGGGTCAGTATAAATGGAAACACGTGTTTTTTTTATTTCGGGAAGTTCACTGCAAAGGTCGGAATATGGGTGCGGGGGTGGGTTTTTAGCCGATATGTATTAAATTTGGTTTGAAAGCTCTATGGGCCAATTAAATAGGATAAAGTTTTTAGCTTTGCGCATATCCACACTCAAGGTCGGATAATGGGTTGCGGGAGTGGTTGCAGGGTTTTTACGCTCAATGGACCAAATAGGTGGAAAATAATTTTCTCAGTTCTGAAGTTCGGAAAATGGGTGGCGGGGTGGGATCATTGCCAAACGTTTTTTTCATCATTTTGGCGGCTTTACTGATGGTGGCGAAGCGAAGCGCGCCGGGTTATATGCTAGTCTTATATAAAATAATTTGATATTTTATTATTGCTGCATCTTGCCAAGATACTTAGCTTTACAGTTGACAAAGTTCTTAGTATTATTTTGAATATATTAGGGGTAATCCTTTGGGGTATACGACCACGAATGGCATAAATTGGCTATCACTAGAGGGCCGGGTATTTTTTGGGCTTTGTCGTTTTGTGGTTTGGCCCAGGCCCGTAATAAGCCCGGATCGATTTCAAAGATTGGCCTGGGCCTGGGTACAAAAAGACCATACCCGGCCCGTGCCCACATCTACATACTTCCTACTTTGGATATTATCTAGAGCCTGACGGCTTTCTATGGTTTTTTTCCAAGCGAACAATGTGTGGACAATGTGTCTGAAGAGGCCATATCTGTCTACGGTTTCTGATGCTACATCCTCCTACAAAGGCTGCACATATGTGGGATCCAGTCGCTAGGCCGAATTTATCATTTCGTTCATAATTTTAATTTATTTAAATTAAAGCGCCTTACAAAAACACAACAGATTAATAAGTGTGACCTTGTACCGTTTAGGCCTTTTTTACATTTCTTGGTCTTTTTTTACCGTTTTTGGTCACACTGTTTTAGTTGAGTTCCACACACTTTTAATAAATAGCAAATTCCTGACAGGAATTTTACGCAGTGGTGGATACTAGCCTTTAACCAGAATTAAACTATTTTATAAAGATATATAATATATCGACAAAAACTTTCTAAAAAGCGGTAATACTTTTCTTTGTAATGCTCAGTATCTTCATTTCAACAAAACTGCTACCAAAAAAAATATTTCCATACAAAAAAAAAACAAACAAAATTGTTGTGTCAAAATTTTGTATGGAGATTTTAGATATGCCATCAGTTTTGTTGAAGTTGATACTGAGCATTAATATTAAGTTCATATTATAAACTTCCAAGTTTTAAAATATACTTACTTAAATATACAAATGTTAATAATAATCAGAGATGCGAACCGGTTCTAAAACCAAACCAAACCGTACAGAACCGCTAATTTGTGCTTGTACGCCGAACCGCGAACCGAACCAGCGTTCTTACTTAAGAAACAGATTTATTTTCTACTGCACTATGAACCGATTGTAAAAATATTGTTCGTCTTCTTCTAAGTTGAGGAACCAACTTTAAAATGATACGAGAAGGCAAAGCAAACTTCGACTGTGCCGAAGTTTAAATACACTTGAAAAACTTTACTACAACTGATTTGATACCATAAAAAAAACTTTACTTAGTAAAACACATTTTCCGACCGATCGGTCCTATGGCATTTTTTCAAAATTATGAGAAAGCATATAAAACTAATATATAACAAGATTGGGGACGCTACGGAAAAAAACAAAAAAATGTTTCTCACTAGAAGTAGTTTTTTGACCGACCGTTTATATGGCAGCTATATGCTATATTCATCCGATTTTGATCAATTTTTTAGCAAGCCCACCACCCGCGTTGCACATAAATAATAATATTTTAAAGTTATTCAAATGTTTTTAGGAGTTTTATTTGGGAAAATAAAAAGAAAAGTCAACATTTTCTGATTAGAAAGCCGAGAGTGAACCAATAAACCGAATCGAAACGGTGGTTCAGCTTCAAAAACCAGCTTATGAACCGAATCGGTAGTTTAAAACCTCAATGAACTATTGAACAGAACAATTCTCGGGCGGTTTGCTTTCTTGGAAAAAAAAATTATTATAAATTTCAGATATGAAATGAATAAACATTTAAATTAAATTTTGCCCTCAAATTCAGAACTATAAGTCGGGATTTACACGATGATGCAAACTTCATGCACTTTTTGCAAAAGCTTTTGTTTGTGGGAAAGAGGTGTGGTGGGGTAGCTTGCGCCTGTACGCCTCTTTCCTACAAGCAAGAGCCTTTCAAAAACATCATGAAGTTTGCTTCATCGTTAATTGCGGTCTTATTTCCTATTTTGAAGAAGTTTTAATTTAATATTTAGAAAAATGTAATGTAAGAAAAAGCTTAAGCAAAATTGTATGTGAAAGTGGAAAGTGCTAGAGTTTTTTTATACCCTTGCAGAGGGTATATTAAAATTGTCACGATGTTTGTAACGCATAGAAGGAAGCATTTCCGACCACATAAAGAATATATATTCTTGATCAGCATGTCGAGCTGAGTTCATTTCCGTTTGTCCGTCTGTCCGTCCGTCTGTTTCTATGCTATCTCCTCCCTCAGTTTTAAAGCTATCTTGACCAAACTTTGCAAAAAGTCTTTAAATACAAATACGCTGCACATTTGTCGGAATCGGCCGGATCGGATGACTATATCATATAGCTGCCATAGGAACGATCGGTCCAAAAACTAGTTCTAGTGAGAAAAACTTTTTTGTTTTCCATTGTAGCGTCACCAATCGAGGTATATATAAGTTTTAATTTATCAAAATCGGATGACTATAGCATGTAGCTGTCATATAAACGGTCGGTCCAAAAACCAATTCTTGTGAGAAAAACTTTTTTGTTTTCCATCGTAGCGTCACCAATCGTGGTATATATTAGTTTTATATGCTTCCACACAATTCTGGAAAAATTTATCAAAATCGGATGACTATAGCATATAGCTGCCAAAGGAAAGATCGGTATAAAAACTAATTCTTATAAGAAAAACTTTTTTGTTATCTACACAGAGAAAAAAAAAGCTCAAGATCAATTTAATCTTTGCTGGTTAAAATGATCTTATAAAAATATCAATTTTTTCATACTTAATATAAATAGCTTCTTAGACGTCTTCTCATAAATGTGTGCTTTGGCTGACTGCGTTGAGACATCACGCAATGTCTCGAGTTCGATCCCCAGACAAGTCAATGTTTTTTTTATTTTATATAGATAAGATCGTATTGATATTTTTTATCATATCAAGTTAATCGTTGTCATATCAGAGTGAAATCGATATGAAAAAATGTGGAAATGACTGCCATTTCATATCAATTTTTTTCTCTGTGTATGGTAGCGCCTTTCAAGTAATAATTTAGAAATATTTTTCTGCTTTTTAGAACGATTTTATAGAAGTTATTGAAGATAAACTTACAATTTTCTCTGTTATTTATAATGTTAGATAGTTCTATTTGGAAGATAAGAAATCGGCCTTAAGAGATGAATTCCTGAATTCTCGTTCGTTTTTTTCTGAAGGACTATTAAAAGGGCGTACATAGGCGTTAAGCGAAATTGTTTGTTTTGAACGGTACGTACTGGTACGTACTGGTATACCGAAATAATAATCTAGGTACCCTATCGGAACCGAAAACTGAAATAAGCTAAGAACCGAAGTAGAACCTTTAACCGAAATTCTCATTTCGGAACGTACCGGAACCGGTACCGGAAACAATATTAGTTTCGGGATTAATTCCTGATTTAATGGATAAAAAATGTAAATCGGATTATTGGTTCAGATATTATGACATCTTATATAAAGCTTGCTTTTTAAAAATAACAAAAAACATATATTCGCCGATATCTGGAGAACGACACGGTAGAAATATTTTAGTATACATTTTTGAACTCAGCGTCCGAAAATACTCTAAAACAGTTGGGTTATTAAAATTGGGAATTTTGGGGTCGACCAGTGTTATTATATCCAACTCCTTTGAAATAAGAGTTATTATCTGATTTATAGCAAAATAAAAACAAAAACAATTTGTACTTTATGCCAAAAAATTTAAATTTAACGGAATATAACTCCGGAACCACTTTATCACTTTTAATATTTGCTTAAGCTGGTTTCCTAAAATATCTTTTAACTAATAGAAGTTATTCGAAATATTAATTATTTTTATGTTTAACTGAACATTGTGCAACTTACTTACATTCACTAAATAAATAAATATAATCTTATATTGTACAATTCATTATTCGAAATTTTGGTCCAACTTAAAAAGATCATGGACCACTGTACGAAGTTAGGATTGCAATTTTGTAAATTAATTTCTATTTTCCTTCTCTTACGAGTAAAAGGAAATATGATTATTAAAAAAAAACATTTTAATGATTTTTAAAACGCTAACTAGATAATGCATTGAAAATTATATAAGTTCTTATAAAAGTAACTAAAGAAATTGCTTATCACATGGTGTCCGGTTGGGGAGGTCATTAATTTAGAAGGTTAGGTTTATGGTCCGTTTCAAACGATCCAAAAAGAACCCAATCAAACCGGTTTCACGTCGTTTTGTTCTGAGCCGTTTTGCAGCTTTAAGCCTAATGTCACTAAGTATTCTTACCAAATCGTGCATCCTTGTGTACCTGAAAAGGGTCCAAAACTCCCAATCCCGTCGACGATGCTATGTCGGATTTTTCAAAATCTGCTGCTGCTGTTCCAATTAAGTTTTAAGATACCCCATTGAAAGCATTTTTCAATAAACCAGATTTTAGACTAACTTTGTTCTTGCTAAAAGCCTTAAAATAGAAAATTCCAATAAAATTTTCTACTTCATATTTCAGAAACACTTTATTTATTTGTTTTTTTTTTATTATTAATAAATATGGATATTTATTTAAAGTCACAATGATTACAACTGGAAAAAACAAATACAAATGTTTGCCAATAAATTAATCTACTTAAAACTTGCATTATGTTTAATTACATACATAGATGAATTGAATTTGGTTTCAAACAAGTTTTCGATGATACTAGCTTGACAGTAGTTTTATGTACCTATTGCTCTTTTTTTATTAGTAGTTAAAAAGTTAGATTCGTAAATCTTTGTAAATGAATAGGCTGGTTAACACTTGATTAAATACATATGTCTGTTTACGTTCATCATGGTCTGTTGCTTGTGAGTCGCGAATGTGCCTTAATAAATTTTAAATCTGAATTTAGGATTATATACAAAGCAAAAACTAATTGAATTGACTACTGTTCTCCATCGCTGTGCAGCACACTTGACGCGCTGCTTTTGTCTGGGCTCTGCGATCTGCTATTGGCCGGACTTGGACTCGGACTAGAGGCTTTTGATGCACATGACCGAACGGAAAGGTCTTCTGGCTCGCTGTCGTAATAGCTACCGTTCGACGCGTCGCTGTGATTCAATGGGCTTAACCGTTTCAAGAGAACATCGTTAAGACTATATGTCTCATCTGCTTCGCTTGTCCCCTGTGTCGTCCCAGGGCCACCACCAGGCTGCATTGAGGCTGCAGCTGCAGCGAACGCAAGGAAATTCAAACTAGCATTGAATATTTTGCACCAATCCAGCAAAGCTGTGCCCTGACCATCGATATTTGCCGTCGCGTGCGTAGGTACCACGGCAGCTTGAGTGGAGAACGTGGTTGGAGACATGGAAGCTGAAGGTTCGTCCGCAAATACGGGAGGTTTTACTATTTCCCCTATTGAATTGACTTGCGATGTGTTAATGACTGTATCGGCAGATTCAATATCGTTGTTGTTATTATCATTAAAAGGATGTGCGTTCTGTTCAGATGGCATGTGCTTGGCTGGATCTTTTGCCCAATTTTTGACACTGAGCAAGGGACAATTATATTTTCTGGATTCATCTGCAATGGGTGGTGTGTTGCTTATATTGGTGCTCTCGGACTTTGGTACGGCAGCGGTCCCCATCTCCGATACTTTGGAATTGAGCAACGTCAAAAGGTTGAGCTGATTTAACATATTCTTTCCTGAATAATCGGCAGCAGCTGACATGTCACCTCCTGCACCCGCCGAGTTGACTTCTCCCATTTCATGGACTGCCTCTGCGTGTAGACCATTCTTCTTCATGAACTCTATTAAAGCAAATTTTTCCAGTAATGACTCGTTATGAGCGGCGTAGTCAATGGCGGGAAATGGCAAGCTACTAAATCCGAGCTCTTCATAGTTGGGCAGTGTTGCGAATTTCGGAGGCAACAACTGCAGTTCGAATTTGCTGCGTTTCTCTGGCGGAGTATCGAGACTTAAATGATCCGGACCCAATTGTCGACACATAAATCTTAGCTTTTGCTCGTTCTTACACCAGCCACGCAAAGTTGATTCTGGAACTCCAATATCCCTGGACACACTTGCTTTTGTTTCGCCATTGTGAATGCGTTGAATAGCTCGAACCTTGTCATTAGGAGTAAGATTGCGTAGCGGTCTCTTGCCCCGGGTACTCATACGGATATTCATGTGCTGGTAGGCAGAAATGTCCATTTTTAAATAACCTAGCACCAACGGCAAAACCGGCCAAAATGATTTTATTACGACCAATAGAACGTGATACGCGGGCCTTTTTTGATTCAGACAGATTCACAAACTTGTTAGCGAGTTGTTAGTGCAAGCACTGTGGCTGCTGTTGTTCACTCCTCGGATTAACAGAAGGATGTGATTTTAGTTCCGCGAGCCTTAGCACTTCAGAGCTGTAGCTGTTCGTTGTGTCCGAGACCGAGTCGACCGCGGCGAAGAGAACGATAAGCATAAGCGTGCACACGGCACACATAGCTGAAGGCCCATTAAACATACACATACACAGCCAATAGAGAGCAACGCTCACCCTCTCTCTGTGTCATTTTGAGAGTCCTAACAAGAACAACACAATATGTGTGGACTGCCCCACCACCACCATAGAAACAACTTGTTACTTTTGTCCCACTGAAACCCGCTTTGCGCAAACTCAATGAAAACGCGAAGTGTGAACAAGGAGGACCCGATGCTCTCACTTAAGAAACGATTCGTCCGTCTCAGCAAATCGGCCAGTCTCTCTTAAGCGGCGAATATGAGTTGAGATGGAAGTCTTGTGTTTTTGTTTTTCTTTTCTTTTTGCCTACCTCCTCGTTCCGTAAGCACAATGCATTTTTTGAAATTGTGTTTAGGTAGGCCTTTTGGGCTCATATGCATACAAATGTATGTATACATATGTATTGTATGTATGTATGCACATGCGTGTATGTAAAGAAAGTAAGAACATGTACATATGGGTATCCCCCTACGCGTGAACGAATCTGATATGAGAAAGAGTGCATGCTAAGGTTAAGTCCCGAATCTTTTTTGCACGCACACCAATTTTTTAATACGAGGGTTTCTTATATATCGCAACTCTGGAATGAAATCAATCTAAAATAAATAAAATTGTTCAATACATTTCAAATAAATTAAAGCATATATGGGCGAGTATAGCATTTCCTCATACTTGGTTTGTTCAATACACCACCAAAATCTGAAGTTATGGCCCAAAAACCGCTTTTTGCTTTTTTCCTCCATTAAGTTCAAATAATTCGCGCATTGACCGTCCGATTGATTCAAACCTTGACAATTCTGATAGCAACGGAATGAATCTAATATATTGTACGTAGTGGTTATATAGATTCAACGCGATGGCTGAGAAATGCGGGTTACAGATATGGAAATTTCACCCTTTTTTATGAAATTTTAACTTTACCCACCATTGGTTGAACTATTTTGTTCTAAGCGATTTTTCTTAAACTTTATAGTAAAAGTCCATTCAATTCTACGTTAAGCACAGGTGGTCCCAATAAATTTGGTTACCATTTAACGACGCTATTCGCAGATTTCAGAGCACACCTGGTCCGTTTTAATTATACCCGTTACTCGTAGAGTAAAAATGGTATACTAAGTTCGTGCAAATGTATGTAACAGGCAGAAGGAAGCATCTCCGACCCCATAAAGTATATATATTCTTGATCAGCATCAATAGCCGAGTCGATATAGACATGTCCGTCTCTCCGTCTGTCTGTCTGTCCGTGCGTCTGTATGAACACCTAGATCTCAGGGACTATAAGAGCTAGAGCTACCATTTTTTCAGTGTAGACTTGTATCTTCTGCACGCAGATCAAGTTTGTTTCAAATTTTTTCCACGCCCCCTCCCGCCCCCGCAACATGAAAAAAACTCATATCTCCCACAATTTTTCTTCTTCTAGACATATATTTTAATCATCATTACCTATCGATCAGCCGTACATCATTTTTCGATCAGATGAACGATAGAAGAGTTGCCACCCATGCAATTTGGAAAATACCTCATAACTCCCACAATTTTGAAGATAGATTGTTCGAACTTTCTAGACATATATTTTAATCATCATTACTTATCGATCCGTCATACATCATTTCCCGATCAGATGAGCTATAGTAGAGTTGCCACACCCGCAATTTGGAAAAAACCTCATATCTCCCACAATTTGGGCATGTTGTGATCTAATAAAATATTCTAAAATAAAAATTACCCTGAGTAACGGGTATATCGAAGTCGAGCAGGGCCGACTTCAACTTACGCTCTCGTTTTTTTAACATAGTTGAGTGTCAGTATAAGTAAACTTTTTATACCCGTTACTCGTAGAGTAAAAAGGGTATACTAAGTTCGTGCAAATGTATGTAACAGGCAGAAGGAATCCTTTCCGACCCCATAAAGTATATATTCTTGATCAGCATCAATAGCCGAGTCGATATAGACATGTCCGTCTGTCCGTCCGTCCGTATGAACACCTAGATCTCAGAGACTGTAAGAGCTAGAGCTACCAAATTTTCAGTGTAGACTTGTATTGTCTGCAGGCAGATCAAGTTTGTTTCAAATTTTTGCCACTACCCCTCCCGCCCCCGCAATTTGAAAAAAACCTCATATCTCCCACAATTTTTAAAATCGACTGTTCAAACCTTCTAGACATATATCTTAATCCTCATTACCTATCGATCCGCCATACATCATTTTTCGATCAGATGAACGATAGTAGAGTTGCCGCCCCCGCAATTTGAAAAATACCTCATATCTCCCACAATTTTGGAAATAGATTGTTTGAACCTTCTAGACATATATTTTAATAATTATTACCTATCGATCAGCTATACATCATTTCCTGATCAGATGAACGAAATAAAAGTTGCTTCCCCCGCAATTTGAAAAAAACCTCATATCTTCCACAATTTTCAAAATAGACTGTTTAAACCTTCTAGACATATATTTTAATCATCATTACCTATCGATCTGCCATACATCATTTTTCGATCGGATGAACGATAGTAGAGTTGCCGCCCCCGCAATTTGAAAAATACCTCATATCTCCCACAATTTTGAAAATGGATTATTCGAACCCTTTAGACATATATATTAATCATCACTACCTATCGATCCGCCATACATCGTTTCCTGATCAGATGAACGATAGAAAAGTTCACGCCCCGCAATTTAAAAATACCTTATATCACCCACAATTTTGAAAATAGATTGTTTGAAGCCTCTAGACATATATTTTAATAATTATTACCTATCGATCAGCTATACTTCATTTCCTGATCAGATGAGCTATAGTAAAGTTGCCTCCCCCGCAAATTGGAAAAAAAACTCATATCTCCCACAATTTGGACATGTTGATATCCTGAGTAACGGGTATGTCGAAGTCGAGCAGGGCCGACTTTAACTTACGCTCTCGTTTTTATTTTTAATGTGCTTACATTTTAGTGTGTGCTTTAATAGAAGTGCAAGTAAAAGTATACTATGTCTATGCCTGGCGGGAAATTTAAATTATATTTTTCAACTACAAATAAAAAATATTTATATATATTCACGCTTATGCTTCACGAATTCTGGACCAATAATGCCATTCTACATATCCCGTTACCCCATTAGAGACAAAGATATTGGTAAATCGGGAAGAAGAAGAACAGCTCAGATAAGCAAAATAAAATGTGGCCACAGATCCGCAAGAGGCCACGACGAACATTATACCGCCTCTAGAAAAGAAAACGAGGCCACCAATCGTCTTAAACTTAACTTAGCTTTATGCAGGGGGTCCAGCCGGAACTATGTACTTACCTATCTACCCTCATGGGGTAACGGGATATGTAGAATGACATTATTGGTCCAGAAATCCTGAAGCATAAGCGTGAATATATATAAATATTTTTTTTGTAGTTGAAAAATATAATTTAAATTTCCCGCCAGGCATAGACATAGTATACTTTTACTTGCACTTCTATTAAAGCACACACTAAAATGTAAGCACATTAAAAATAAAAAAAAGCAGGGACCGGATATAACAGTTACTGGTAACAGTTAAAATAGAATTTAACAGTTATATTGCAATTTTTTTTTAAAAGTTTTATATTAAGAATTATTCTTCGATTTTTATTTTACAAATTCCGAAAATACCAATTATTTTATTATTTTTATTTTATTACTCTGATCATAACAGTTATTTTTGATTTTTATAAATTTTTTACATGATAACGTTATTGTTTTTTAAATAAAAGTCATCAATAAAATTATTCAAAGACTTTTTTTTTTTAAAGTCATAGCATAAAAGTCATTTGCATATATCGCAATAATAAAGCCATTGAGGAAAAACTTGTAAACATAATCTTAATCAGCTTGACTAGTTCGAGTAACATCAAATTACAATTTTATTTATTATTTAATTTTATTAGTAAAATCTTTTGCAAGGATTCGGAAGCAAAATTATATCTCAAGTGTGTCAATATCAATTTTTGTGCAGAAAATTCTCTCTCTACACTTACTTGAGTAGCGGGCACGCTGTTGACAACCTTTGTTAGTTGATACAAATGGGAAAGAGCAAATTTTTTCTTCCCAATATTTCATTAAGTCGATGTCTATGTCAATTGGCTTAAAAAACAAATACGAAGTAGGTCGTTTACTCTTGCCGAGTTGATCAAGTATATGTTTACGATTTGGTTCTCAATGGCTCTATCATTGCGATATATGCAAATGACTTTTATGCTATGACTTTTAAAATAAAAGTCTTTGAATAATTTTTATTGATGACTTTTATTTAAAAAAGTCATCAATAACTGTTATCATGAAAATTTTTTTATAAAAATCAAAAATAACTGTTATGAACAGAGTAATAATATTAAAATCATAAAATAATTGTTATTTCCGGAGTTTTAAAATAAAAATCCAAAAATAATTGTTATTTCCCAAGTTTTATTATAAAACGCAAAATATAACTGTTAAATAATGACTTTTTTGATAAAACTTATAAACTGTTACGGTCCCTGAAAAAAAGTTTACTTATACTGACACTCAACTATGTTAAAAAATTTAAAACGGACCAGGTGTGCTCTGAAATCTGCGAATAGCGTCGTCAAATGGTAACCAAATTTATTGGGACCACCTGTTTTTAACGTAGAATTGAATGGACTATTACCACTAAGTTTAAGAAAAAATAGCTAAGAACAAAATAGTTAAACCAATGGTGGGAAAAGTTAAAATTTCATAAAAAAAGGGTGATATTTCCATATCTGTAACCCGCATTTCTCAGCCATCGCGTTGAATCTATATAACCACTACGTACAATATATTAGATTCATTCCGTTGCTATCAGAATTGTCAAGGTTTGAATCAATCGGACGGTCATGGAGGAAAAAAGGCAAAAAGCGGTTTTTGGGCCATATCTTCGGATTTTGGGGGTGTATTGAACAAACCAAGTATGAGGAAATGCTATACTCGGCCTCCTCTGCAGCGTACGATAGGTCATTTCAAAAGTATATTGTCACTGTCACACGGTGTAATATGTAAAGGAAATTTCTCTACGACCATCATAAGTCCCCATATCAGCACAAATGTTCACCTACTTTGAAGAACAAAAAACGTTGATTTTAAAATGGCCAATGAATTGCTTTTAACTAAGCTAAGGTTCTCTACTAATACCAACTTTTAATTTAACAAAGGTCTTCAAACACATTTAAAAAAATCTTGAAATGTTTGAGTTTTCGTTACATTTAATCTATGTTTTACTTGACAATATAGTAAGTTAGTTATTTTAACATGTTATTAATTAATTTTATAGGTATTTTGATCAAATTCTCTTAATAAAATAATATAATTCTATTTATATATTGAATTTAATTATCGGCTGCAAATTATTATAATAAATAAAAATTATTTGACAACAATGTCCTTTAAGGGCCACGCCGAATTTCCATTTATTGTAGCTCCATTTTATAATCGGTGAAGTATATAAATTTAAATATGGTTTGTTAAAAAAAAATTTTTAAAAAAGCAGAAATTTAAAAATGCACAGCCTTGTTTTGTTATCATACATAGTAAGTTTTTATTAATTATTGTTTTACTAAAAAATAACGCTTTCAGGATAGTTTGAATGAGTGTAACAATATTGTTTTTGTGTTCCAAAATTTTAAATGTGAAATTTGTAATACTTATTAAAATTCCAATTAATTGAGTTTAAGAACAATATATTGTCCACTGTTTTTGGGGCTATATGATTTCTTTTTTCGATTATAATATTTCCAGCAAGAGAAAAAACTCTCTCTGAAGCTGCGCTACTTGCAGGAATAGCTAAAACCGACAGTGCTAATTTTGACAACCTTGGAAACTTAGTTTCATGATTTTGCTACCAAGTCAAAGCATTAAAATTGTTGTCCAAAATCACTTTCTCCTTTGAGTATGTTTCTACTTCATCCCAAACAGTCTCGTCCTGTGATAGTTGAGGGAGGTACTACTAGTAAGTCGGAGAAAAAAAAATCCATTTCATCAGTTGATTTCTCATTTGTTGTAGATCCTACCGATCTTTGTTGTGTACCTTGACTTAGAAATTTCAGAAGAGTCATTCTCAGATCTAAAGACATCTCGTCTTAAAATTTCATTGACACAAAAAGCTTTACATCAATGCACTGATTTTCTGGCAATTGGTTAGCAGGCGGATATAAGAAATAGGCCACTTTGTGGATCATATGTAAATGTGAAGTCCAGGTATGAAGGCTTTCTAAAATGTTAGTTTTGAAGTTGGAAATCACTGAAATGTCGTTTTGACTTTCATTTCAGATTGATTTTAATTTTTTAATGGATGGCAGAACAAAACATATTGATGGGTAACTGACGCCCTGTAATTTTCTAGAAATTTTATCAAAATCACCACATAATTTTACCAACGCCTCAATTATGGTTATATCTATTTTGGCAAGTCTCTGAATTTGATTAATTTCAGCAAGTAATTCGCTTATTTTTGACCAATTGTCAAAGATTGACTTAGAACATTTCCTAGTTAGTGTTCCAACGTGTTGGGCAGTGACTTTTTAAAGTAGTTTGTAAATTGTGTTGAAGAATTGCCTTTTTTAAAATATTTTACAAGTTTCTTGCAATTTTCCATAATTTCCTTAGCTCTAATGTGGACTCCACATCGGATTCTAAAACAAATGAAAATAAGTGGTTTGAGCATTTACTTCATGAAAAATCTTTCAGAGCTCCTATTATGTTGCTTCCCCTGTCCGTTACAAATTGTAATTTTTCAAGGCTCGATATTCCAAATTGGGATAAAATATTTTTTAACTTGCTTAAGGGTGTAAGGGGGTGTTTTTACATAAATTCTGGAGGGAAAACAATAAGAGTTTTTTCAATTTGGTTTTTTGTTTTGTGTTACTAATTAATTAATTAGTAAAATAAAAAAATGTTGAAATTCGAGGGCTGTTCAAAAGTTATCGGCCTGCCAATTAAGGCCTCAAAAAAAAAGGTGTAGAGGTGGTGGCCATGATTCCGGGACTCCAGGTTAGCGGAATTGAAAACTGTAAGGCTGGGATGACACATTCAATTTCTACCCTCAATTTATTGTTGGGCGAAAACGGCGAATTCGGAGCAGACTAAAAAAATTATGAAAAATCCTTAAATCGCGAGGAACAGTGTTCAGAATCTAGTATTTTGGTTATTTTCTTTGGTATTTTGGAACTGACAGGGTCACACTCAATGTACGTGACAACTGTTTGCGGTAAACAAATATTTTTATAACGTACAATTAAAAAGTTGGCAATAATGGTTTTTTGGAGAGATGCGGATATCAATTGCCTGATTGACACCGTCAAAAACTGTCGGTTTGTCTGAGACTCATCGTCTGTGGACTATAAAAAGAAACAAAAAAAATATCTCTTCTGGGCATCCGCTGCAGACAAAATCAATTCAAGTTATATTCCTCATCATGGATTTCACCCAGAAGCTTGTGGCTAAAACCTGTGAAACCAATTGTATTTTTAATCTGCTGTATATGTATTTTAATCAAAATTACCTTCACTCTCCCTTTGCAGAAGCCATCTTGAAGACCACTTTTTTTGTTTTTTAACTTCATTTTAATAGCTGGAATAATTAAATAATTTAATAGTTGGGTGCTCAAAGCTAGATTTACGACATCCATTCTGATCAAAGATGTAAAAACACAGCTGTCTCAGTAATCAGATGGGTTGCGACAATAGTTGTTTCTAGCAAATTCAATTCTGCTTGCTGCGCTGCCCCCAGATGCAACGAATTGCGCGGCGAATTCAACTAGCTCCTTTCTCGCTTACACGCATTACGATTCCCATAAGAGAAAAATTGCAGCTAGAAATTGTCTGTAAAAATTGAACGTGTCATCCCAGCCTTACACCCCTCAGCAGAATGGAGTAGCGGAACGGAAAAACCGCACGTTGGTCGAGATGGCACGCTGTATGATGCTTCAAAGTGGGTTAGCTCCCAGCTTTTGGGCTGAAGCCATTTTGACAGCAAGTTACGTAAGAAACAGGGTTCCATCAAGAAGTTTGGACGGTGAAATTCCGTATTATCTGTGGACCAAGAAGAAACCAATACTTAGTTATCTGCGAGTATTTGGCACGGTGGCATACATGTTGGAACAGAGGCCAGGGAAAGGTAAATTCCAACCAAAAAGTAAGAAATGTATATTTATCGGATACGAGCCACAATCGAAAGGTTATAGACTTTGGTGCCCAGATGAAAGAAAAACGTATAAAAGCAGAGACGTAAAATTCCTTGATAAGTTTGAAGAGAAGAATCAATACGAAAATTTTATTGATGAAAATATTCCAAAAAAGGTCTGACCATGAAATACAGATAAATCTTACAGAAAATTCTCCAACAGAAGATGCAGAAATAAAACCGAAGAATGAACTGGAAACGAAAGAACCAAAAAATTAAAATTCCAGTGACCTCCGCATCAAAGAAGAAAACTCCCAAAGTAACGTCAACACCGAAGAGGAAACCTGGGCGCCCCAGAAAGCGCAGACTAGTGGCAGAGGAGGATGCAGAGGAAGATGAAAGAAATGAGGAAATCGCAAATCTCATCGAACAGTGCGACCCAAAGGATATAGAAGAGGCACTGCCCTGAGAGTGAAGAGTGGCAATCTGCAATGCTCCAGGAATACCAGGCACTAGAAAAGAATGAAACGTGGGTATTAGTAGATCGACCAGAGAATGCTGAGATCATCAAAACTAAGTGGGTTTTACGCACAAAACGAAAGGCTGATGGATCAATTGAAAGGCGAAAGGCAAGGCTTGTAGCAAAAGGATTTGCGCAGACACCAGGTATAAGCTACAACGAAACTTTTGCACCCGTAGCACGCATGAGCTCTATCCGCATGATCTTGGCCATATCTGCTGAGCTCGGAATGCAGATACAGCAATTGGATTTCATCAGTGCATATCTAAACGGCGAAATATCCGAAGATATTTATATAGAAGTACCAAATAAATTCGATGTGATCCTAAGTGAGGATGAACGCAAGAAATACAAACCAAATAAAGTATGCAAAATACAGAAGGCATTGTACGGACTAAAACAATCCGGCAGACAAAGGTACCGGAAATTGGATGAAAAACTCCAGGAGCTAGGATTGCAGCCGCTCAGCGCAAATCCGTGCGTTTACACAATACATGAAAATGAAATACTGGTGATTGTATTGATCTACGTAGATGACTTAATGGTTGCATCAAACGACAATAGAGCTCTCCTCGCACTCAAGGCTGAGTTAGCTACCATTTTTGACATGAAGGACATGGGTCCATTAAAGTATTGTCTTGGCATTGAGTTTGAACAAGATCTTGGGAAGAAGAGGATGCATCAAAGCAAGTATGCAAAAGAAGTTATAAAAAGGTTCAACATGGAAAACGCCAACACAGTCTCAACCCCATTGGCATCAAACGAGAAATTAACTAAGAAGGATGCACCAACTAGCCCAGAAGATGTGTCAAAAATACCGTATCAGAGCCTCATAGGATCTCTGATGTATCTGGCAGTATGTACAAGACCAGATTTGTCCCATGCAGTAAGTTTGTTAAGTCAATTTAACTCTAATTTTGGTCAACAGCATTGGACAGCAGCCAAGAGGCTCCTCCGATATCTAAAGGCAAGTGACAACAGAGGACTAATATTCAAGAAAACTGGCAAGAACCTTTTCGGCTACACTGACGCCGACTGGGGTTCCAATATCGACGATAGGCGATCGTTCACAGGGTATCCATTTATGTTTGCCAACGCAGCAGTCAGTTGGGAGTCCCGAAAGCAACGTACCGTGGCACTCTCAACCACCGAGGCCGAGTATATGGCCATATCAGACGCTTCAAAGGAAGCCATCCACCTAAAATTGTTCCTGAAAGAAGTCTTAAGTAAACAGGATGTTGTTGTAATCTTTAACGACAACCAAGGCGCTGGCGAATTAACGAGAAATCCAGTGTTCCACAGCCGAACGAAGCATGTGGATATTCGTCATCACTTCATACGTGAGCTGGTAGAAAAGAACGAGATCGTCATCAAGTACATCCCAACAGAGAAGATGCGAGCCGATGTTTTGACAAAAGGATTGTCAACTACAAAGCATAATGAATGTATTGTGGGATTGGGTATGAATTAACGTATAGTTTGAATTTAAAAGTTTTGAAAAAGAATGTAATTGCTCAACATAAAATTTGAGGGGAAGTGTTGAAATGTATCAATAAATAACTAGTATTTACTCATCCCTAATGTATCGACTCACGTGGCAAAAATTTTAAACAAACTTGATCTGCGTGCAGAAGATACAAGTCTACACTGAAAAAATGGTAGCTCTAGCTCTTATAGTTCCTGAGATCTAGGTGTTCATACAGACGGACAGACAGACGGACAGACGGGCATGTCTATATCGACTCGGCTATTGATGCTGATCAAGAATATATATACTTTATGGGGTCGGAAATGCTTCCTTCTGCCTGTTACATACATTTGCACGAACTTAGTATACCCTTTTTACTCTACGAGTAACGGGTATAAAAAGAGTGAGTTTTGGAAGAAAAACAATTTTGGGCCACCCGAATGGTGAGCGGGAGCCTACACATACACAAACATATACACATGTATGTGCATATGTTTGTGCATGAGTACATAATGCGTTTATATACACAAAATCACGGGTACAGGGTATATCGTAGTCGGGGCACTCGACTGCAGCGCCCTTACTTATTTTATAATATATTTTTAAATAAACCTTTCCCTGAGTAACGGGTTTGTCAAAGTCAAGCAGGGGCGACTTCAACTTACGCTCTCGTTATAGATAGGGAATATTATGAGGTTTGAGAATGAAGAGTTTATGATTTCCCCTTTATACATCCTTTTAAAAATCTATGCCAATTTCTCAAGGAGTTCTTTTGTTGTTTAATATTACTAAATGAAGCATTTTCTAGATCTACTCAACTAAATATAACCCAATTATCCAGCAGCGGATCATTCGTGAGCTCTTCTTTAATCGTGTATGAATCGTGAGTGACGCGAAACGCTGAAAAAATTGTGTGCGAAAATCGTACGTCAAGATATTTTTATATCGTGAATCGTGATTTACGGGAAGGAAAAATCGATCACGCGCACCGCCTATTCCAAGATTACGCGAGTAAGATTATTACACTTATTTTCTAAACTATTTATATTTTATTTAAATCAGGACGCGTACATAGCATTATGTACATCAAACAACCTATTAAACTGCGACTAGGTGCATTTCAAACCTCATCTGAATTTAAAGCATTATAATCAAGTGAATCTGGTAGTGGACTATTTACTGGATTGCATTCATCCATATTGCATTTTTAGACCATTGTTTAATTAGGCTGACTGTAACACTTAATTGATTAGTTTGTCTATCCATATTTATTATTAAAATGTCTAATCTTGAATCAATCCGTCATTCTAAACTTTTTATAAAGTATGATTTAAAATTTGTCATTGTTTCCATATCTTTGGTAGCTATAATTATGTCATCAACCTACAAAAATATATAAATATTTTTAGGTATTCTTCTTAATATAGATACAGCAGTCTCCACCAGAATTTACAAAACCGACTCCCTTTAAAACTTGTTCAAACACTTCAAAACCAACATCTAGCTGCCTGCTTTAAACCATAATTGCTTTCCTTCACAACATACTTTCATAAAAATTTCCTCATTCAACGTACCGTTTAAAAAAGGCCGTTTTGGTTTTGATAAAGCTAAAAGAAGTAGAAAACTTGTAATTCTTGTCACTGGTGCAAAAGTTTTATCATAATCAACTAAATATTATTGTGTTAAACCTTTTGCAACAAGCCTTGCTTTATATCTTATTGAATTCCCACACTCGTCATGTTTAATTGTACAAACCCATTTACAATCAACAATTTTCTTATTATTAGGTTTATCAAGAATAATCCAGGTTTGATTGAGCTCTCTTTAATTGATTCTTCCTAAAATAAATTATAGCTTTAATTTTTTATTCTATCAAATATTTCGGAATATTACTAAACAAAGATTGCGCATTCATTAAATAACTATTTAGCAGTTTATAAGAAATTTGTGGTTTATCTTCAAGTCGTGCACTTCGTCTTAATACACCCATTGATCATCACATCAGCTTCAGCTTAATCACTAACTCCGAATCTGCAATGGATTCACTAGGCTTTTATCTGATATGCAATCAGATTTAATTTTCATTCTCGTTTCCGTAATCTCACTCTGGAAAACCTTCGTACTCTTATTCGGAGATTTTTCTTACTCTCATTCAGGAAGTCAATCTGAGTATCTTCCTTATTGTCACTCGGGAATAACTCGATTTGTTTTAAATTTTTATCACATTTTACCACATAGTTTCTGTCAGCTTCAATACCTTCCATACTCCAATTCTGGAAGTATTCAGCTAGTTCCAAATTTTGTTTTGCAACTCCAAAAGTTTAACCTTGTATACTTTACCATCCACAGCTCTAGTATTCAACATATTAGTTTCATCAACAATGACGAAGCTTGCAACAATACATTTTTAAAATTCTTTATCCCTTAACTAGAGTTCATTTGGTTTATATCCTACTAGTATACATATCCTACTAGTATCTATATCTTCATCAATTTGGGCATGTTGTCATCTAATAAAATATTCTTAAATAAACCTCACCCTGAGTAACGGGTATATCGAAGTTGAGCAGCTCCGACTTCAACTTTACGCTCTCGTTTATAATGAAAACAGTCTCTCTTGAAATGACCCATTTTTTCACAGTCATGGTATTTTATGTTGGAGCACAATGATCTGTCTTCTCTTGTTCGTTTTTCGAACTTCTCCGAAGACTTCGGGCAAACAAATTGTGGTGTACCGCTTAGAATTGACCGTCTTACGTTGCTCAAGCGGAACAGTCGCCACATGACCAGTTTTACCGAAGAAACAGGCGACCATTTGCTTCGAAGTGCTTCTTCCACGAACGATTTCGTTGGATTTGGCTCGTCTTCGAAGACCCACACGGTCGATTGCTGTTTTGTTTCGGGCTCATAAGCATAGATCCATGATTCGTCACCTGTGACCATCATATAAACGCCTTTTGAAACACCGCGATTATATTTTTCAAAATTTCTTTGCACCAATCCACAGAGCCTTTTTTGAGCGATTGTCAAATTGTTCGTGATCCAACGAGAACAAACCTTTTTACGCCTAGGTGTTCATGCAATATCGAATGTATGCTGGTGGAAGAAATGCCAAGGATGCCTCTATCTCCCGGTATGTCACATGACGATCTTGCATTATCAGTTCACGCACGGCATCAATGTTTTCTGGCTCAACGACTGTTTTTGGACGACCTTCGTCTTCGAGGAGTGTCGCCCGCGATTGAATTCATTAAACCAATTTTTTCACAGTGCTATCGAATGGTGCTTCAACGCCATACAAGGATTTAAGTTCATCGTTGCACTCTTGTCGTGATAATCCACGTCGAAAGTTGTGAAAAATGATTGCACGAACATTTTCTTTCACGAGTTAATTCCAGTTTTCTGCCGAGGTAAGTTTTGATTAATCGCTAATCGATATCAAACGTGGTCACACATGAAAGAGTTGTATGGAGCTTTTATCGATAAAACTCCAAACTTTTTTGGGGGAAAAGGCCAATTAGTCCTAAAATGGCTAGAAGTGACCCTAGGCCAGAAACTTAAATAGCAACTCTCGTTTATATATTAACAGCATGCAATACTTTGGGGCCAGTATCCTTGGTAGCACTTCGAAGTTTTGTCTCATGATCCAGCAGTCAAAATTTGCCCAAAGATAATGTAAACGTGTCTTCAGACAAAATTTCAATTGCTGTGACAACTCGTTGTAACAAGCGTTGCAAACGGGGCCAACAAATCGCTAATGTGCTTATCAAATATATATAAAATAAAATGTTATACTTTTCCCTATCAAACGGCTTTTATGTTTCGTTTTCCTTTTTTCCATTTTTTAATATTTAAATGCCAAAGGAAAAGTTAGTTTTTTTTTTATTATTATTTTAGGGTTCGTTAGAAGCCAAAATACGGGGTAAGTTGAAGTCGGCTCTTCTCGACTTTGATATACCCGTTTCTCAGGGAATCTATTATTAAATCAAAAAACGACCAGCGTTATTATTTAATTTGCTTAGAACTCGTCTATAGTTCATCCGATCGTGAAACGGAGTATGGTGTATCGATAAGTAATGATGATTTACATAAATGTCTTAAGGGTTCGAAAAATCTATCTTTAAAATTGTCGGAGATATAAGGTTTTCCCAATTGCGGGGCGGCAACTCTATTATAGTTAATTTGATCGGAAATGGTGTATGGTGGGTCTAGTAAAAATGATGAGTGTAATAATTCTCTAGAAGGTCCGCACAAGGTAACGTCATAATTGTAGAAGATATAAGGTTTTTCCATATTGCGAGGGCGGGGGTGGGCGTGGCTAAAATTTGAAACAAACTTGATCTGCGTGCAGACGGTACAAGTCTACACTTACTCTTGCGCGTTTAGCAAAAAGCTTCGAGTTTAAAAATTGTATTATTCGCCGACACACCGTAATAGGTACTTCCACAACTGGCGCCAACAACTGCAAAGATGACCTTGTGCGTAAGAGTTTTAAAGAAAAAAAAACTTTATTAGATAAATTAGATGTTCCGAGGCGGGATCGAACCCACAACCTCCCGCACAGTAGGCACACAAGCTACCCACTGAGCCACACAAGTCCCCGCCCTTTTCTCTTTCAAATATTCAGCTTTAGTCGAAAAGCATGATTTCAACTTTTAATGTTTCCAACTTCTGCACAAAGTTCCACAAAATGATCTTATAGATATTCAATGACGTGTCTTGTTGCCAGATTTTTTAAGCGGTCATCAAGCTGGGTAGCCATAGTATCCTGCTCATTAAATCCCGCACCGTTATATTTACAATGGCGTTGCCTCCCCCAAACTATTTTTCGTTTTCCTAATTGAGGAAACTTAGCTTCTGCAAGCTCTTCTTGTGCCGTTCTTGGTGGTATTTGGATCAGGTTGGCCATGATACTGCAAATTTCATAAAATGGGGAAAAGTACTGCCGAAAGGTTCGTATCTAAATTTTGTTCAAATTCAACCGCTCTTGATAACTATTCAGAATCTATTGATTGGCGTATTTGATACTTATTGCCGCGCTCGAGTGTAAGGGAGTCAGCTGTTCCTTCGATTAGGTAAAAGAAAGGGTCAGATAAATTATAGTTATTTTGTTGTTGCTTCTGCTTTCCTTTTCTTCTTTTTATACACTTGAAAAGTGTATATTAATTTAGCCCAGAAGTTTGTAACGCATAGAAATATTCATTTCCGACCCCATAAACTATATATATTCTTGATCAGGACGACGAGCTGAGTTCAATTCCGTCTGTCCGTCCGTCCGTCTGTCCGTCTGTCCGTCTGTCTGTCTGTCTGTCTGTCTGTTTCTACGCGAACTAGTCCCTCAGTTTTAAAGCTATCGAGCTGAAATTTCGCACAGAGTCTTCTTTTTACTGCACGCAACTAATATGTCGGAGCCGGCCGGATCGGATGACTATATCATATAGCTGCCATAGGAACGATCGGTCTAAGAACTAGTTCTAGTTAGAAAAACTTTTTTGTTTTTCATCGTAGCGGCACTAATCTTGGTGTATGTTAGTTTTATATGCTTCCACGTAATTCTGGAAAAATTGATCAAAATCGGATGACTATATTATATAGCTCCCCATAAAAACGGTCGGTAAAAAAATTAGTTCTAGTGAGAAAAACTTTTTGTTTTCTGTCGAAGCGCCCCCAATCTTGGTATATATAAGTTTTATATGCTTCCATACAATTCAGGAAAAATTTATCAAAATCGGATGATTATAGCATATAGCTGCCGTAGAAACGGTCGGTCAAAAAACAAGTTCTAGTGAGGAAAACTTTTTTGATTACCATCGTATCATCACCAATCTTGGTAGATATTAGTTTTATATGCTTTTACAAATTTTTGAAAAAAAATTTATCAAAATCGGATTACTATAGCATATAGCTAACATAGGACCGATCGGTCGGAAAATGTGTTTTACTAAGAAAAGTTTTTTTTATGGTATCAAATTTTTATTATCCATGATTTAAAATTTTTTAGTATCTGATATCTATATCCTATATATATTTTACAGGTTAAATCAGTTGGAGTAAAGTTTTTCAAGTGTATTAAAACTTCGGCACAGTCGAAGTTAGCTTTGACTTCTCGTTTTAGCTTGTTTTCGTTCGGCCAAAAAAAAAATGTACCTCCAAAGTACCAGCGTGCTGATCTGCCAGGTATGCCACAGTCTCAGACTTGAAGGTGAATTAATTTGCCTTTCAGTCAGGTCAATGGCAGAGCTTAATCAGGACGTGTTTTGATCACTACTTACGCTAAGTTTAAATACGAAAAATCGAAATAATCATTAAAATAACTCAAGGTGAGGAATATTTTGAACTTTCTTCTGTTTGAAAAAGATATGATTTGGTTTCAAAAACGCAGCCAATCTGTTGAGCTTCGTCAAAGCTTTTCTTAAAAGACCCATATTCTTATTAGCTTTTAAAAAAGAATACCAACGATCTTTTGTTAAACCGTTTACATTTTTAAGTTCTAAAAATAAAATTATCAAAATGTATGTACATGGTCATAAAAAGATAATTTTTGCCCAAATATCGATTAACAATACAGGATATGCAACAAAAAGTCAGTATCGGTACTTTTAAACAATGTACAACAGTTTGGTGAGTTCTTTTTAGTAAAGAAATAGTGACTGTTTAAAGAGCCGTTTGTACGTCACTCAAATGGGAAACTATATTTGAAATCAACATACATTATCTATATTTTTCGATTTTTTGCAGAATACCCAGAAAATGAAATATTAAACCATTCTAATAAACCATTCTAAAAAGGTCTTGGTCAGCTCCGTAGAGAGGTTCGTTCTTCTAAAATGTTTTATTACATTTGTTCGTACGATTCGGTACGTTTGTTAGGCTGCGTTCACACTGTTCGACTCATGAGACATGATAATCTAGTAGGCCCTTGTGTTTTCTTGTTTTCATTCTGAAAAGCTTGTCATTTGACATTGAAAACAAGGCAACATAAAGGCCTACTCGATTATCATGTCTCATGCGTCGAATAGTGTGAACGCAGCCTTACTATAAAACGTGCAAACAGGGCTGGGTTAGGGAATCTCGTGCACCAAATTGAATATACTTAAAAACTTTACAACCCCTTCCCCTCGCTAAAGACACTAATTTCACTATTTGAACCAGGGCTGCAAACCGGTCCGGAACCGAACCCTTCAGAACCGGTTCGGTTCAGGTTATGGTGATGCCTAAACCGAACCGGGAACCGAACCCCATTGAAAATAATCACGAGAACCCGAACCCGAAACTAACCCTGTTTTCTTATCGATGGGGTTCGGTTCTAAAAATAAATTGGCAAGCATAGAATTTATTTTTGCACTTTGATGGTTTAAAATATTTCATTATTATGAAGAAAAATGTATCCATTCATATGCCCATGTACGGATGGCGACACTTTTTCCCATCCGCAACAAAAGACTGGACTGTGTTATTTTACACAACCTCAAGCAAGGGAATTCAATTTGTATCTGAAACCGTATTTCTGTGTACAATTTTGTTCGGGAAAGTTGCACTTTATTTAAATTTCTTCATTTTTTTTAACCAAATCACAAATAAAGTTCTTTTAACATTTCACTCTCACAATATGCCAGTCAAAGCCGTGCTGTGGCGGTCCCATTTGTAGAAAAAATAATTTGACTGAATTCTCGGAAATGTATGTACGTGTGTGTGTGGCTGAACACTTTAAGTTAGGGATGAGACAACTCGGCATGTCTGTGATTAAGTCACGGTCACTGGCAATCATTAAATCACACAGTGACTGCATATTTGAGGTAACAGTGTGATTTGATGACTGCCAGTCACTGTGACTTAATCACAGTTACGCCGATATGGTCAATCAGAGTTACTAAATCACGGGTACGCAGATAAAGCTCATCTCTTATTTTTAGGCCAAAAGCGGCCGTGTTTTTTGCAGGTTTCATAGCCACAAAAATCACATCAGATTCAGCAATCCCACTACTGTGAAGGAGAAATGACTTTCGCTGTGAGTGCAAGTTGGCAGAATCGCTTAACTCTTCTAAACATACATACAATCAATCAATCAAGACAGATCACTTATGTGCTTGACTTCCAAGCCACCAAGAGGCAGATTATATGGCATCTCGTCTTCAAATTCTATTCAATTACTTATTATGTACATAAATATATAAAATGCTATCTGGAACCCGAACCCGAACCGGAACCCCGGTTCTCAATTTGAAGGGAACCGGTTGTGGAACCGAACCCCCAGAGTAGGGTAAGGGTTCGAACCCCGAACCGAACCCCAGTCAAAATTAAAGGGGTTTGCAGCCCTGATTTGAACAGGCAGGGGCTTATTCCCGTGGCTGTGGTAAGAAAGCTGTGTTTTGGCAGAATAAAAGTTATTTAAATGGAGGAGCGTGTATACCTCTGTAGGCTGTACTGTAGTGTCTCACAAAATCTACATAAAGAGCCTTTACAATCGCGCATTTAAGTGTTGTTTGCCATTCGACAAAGGAAATGCCCAAAAAATGCAAAAAATTTTTGAATAATTTTTATATACATGATTTAATTTAATATAATCTAAGCAAGACTAAAGCTAAGGTCCCACAGGCAAATAATTTTATTTTAATCAAATATTTTTAAAAATTTTCATATTTTGTTTGCCTTAAGTGGAAACGCCAAATAGTTTGAGCACAAACATTAGCCAAGTAGCCTTTGCTATATAATTAAAGCACTTTTGGTTTCTTATAAATGCAGGAATATCAAGATGATTTAACATTTTTATCACGCCCGCATTTGAAAGCAATGGTAAGGGTGCGTTTTAAGTCAAGTTGAAGCTGTTGGAGACCTGGTACTTACATATACAACGTGTCTAAAAAAGAAAGTAGTTATTTCTACTAATGTTATCCTAATATAGCTTCAATAGCTATTATAGCTCTAATAGCCTATTTCCACTGCTACATATATGTACATTAGGGCGTACTTTTTTCCATACAATTTTTGACATTTGAAATTCTTTGCAGCTCTTGGCTCAAAAAATGCAGTATATTTTATAAAGAATTTCATACAAAACGAAAATTGGATATATTAAGTTTTCGCGAAGCTCTGTGGCTTTAAAGTTTCCAATTTCCCCTTAATTTAACTTTTAACTCAATCAATGAAAAAAACCCCTTTTCTAAAAGATTATAAATTGTACCAACCAAGTTTGGCCTCCGATCAGGTTGCCTTTTTCCCAATTTGTGAAATACTCAAATTATTTTGTATGACAATTTTGGAAAAGGAGTTTGCCTTCATTGATAGTTAAAAGAAAAATTAAGGGAAAATTTGAAACTTTAAAGCCACAGAGCTTCGCGAAAACTTAAAATATCCACTTTTGGTTTTATATGAAATTCTTTATAAAATATACTGCATTTTTTTGAGCCAAGAGCTCAAAGAATTTCACCAAAAAATTTTCATACAAGGCAGGTACGCTCTAATGTACATCCCGAGCTGATGTTGATGAGGATGGAAGTTTTTTCACAGGGCCTTCTATATGAAAATTAATGTTAAATGGATGTACATGAATTCATGATGTTGGTACTCGCCCCAAACAAACTGAGTACATCCGAGAAATTTAACATAAAGTACTCAATTAAACATTAGGTATCGATTAACTATATATAGAAATTAAGCTTCCTGAATTACGGAAAAGGCATTGGCTGAGTGGATAGGCTTGACGCCTTGTTTTTTTTTGATATGCAGGTTCGAATACGGGTAATGGTTGGTCTCTTTTTTTTTCCTTTATTGTTTTTTTTGAAGCTTTATTTTTATATTTATGATTCTGCTTAAAATTACCGTTTCTTGTAGAGTAAAACAGGTATACAAAGCTTATGCAAATGTTTGGATGTCATCCAAATTTTAACATGACATTAGAGTTAACATGTAAAGTTAACATTGATGGAACTGAGGGTTTTATTTGTGATATTTTTGTAAAGCTCAGGTGCTTCCAATCCATAGCTCGCTTATCAGCTTTTCAGAGCTTCCTTCCTTCTCGCGCCGCGACCATTTGCACTGCAATGTCGAACCTATGTACTGCGGTTGGCTTAGCAAGAAATAATGGTTGCTTAAAGTGTCGTTCCTTTTGTTTCACTAAAGGAAAGTCGTTCTCGCAATCAACATACATGTTCATTATTTTCAACCATTTTCTCAGTAACACCAAATTTTTAATAAAAAAAGAATAGGAGACGTAGATTATTCAACTATTCTGAATATTGATAACATTTTGCTCACTTGCCTTGCTTATGATACATGAGTTTTCTTTAAAAAAGTTTTTAAATATTTTATTATATTTTGTCACCATAATTTATATGAATAGAATCAGTTTTGAACAGCTCATGAGTATCAAAGCAATGTCAAAGTGATTCTATTTGTATGATGTATTGTGACAAAATAAATTTTGTTATCGATTTGAGCACTAGCCTTATGGGGTTACATGGGTTTTGAGATATAATATAACAATACATATGTTTAAAACAGGGACCGAAAATAACGGTTATGGGGTAAATTTTTAAGTAAAACGAGAGCGTAAGTTGAAGTCGGCCCTGCTCGACTTCGATATACCCGTTACTCAGGTTAGGGTTGCCCAAATTGTGGGAGATATGAGGAATTTTTCATATTGCGGGGCGGTAACTCTTCAATCGTTCATCTGATCGAAAAATGATATATGGCGGATCGATAGGTAATGATGATTAAAATATATATCTAGAAGGTTCGAACAATCAATTTTCAAAATTGTGGGAGATATGAGTTTTTCATATTGCGGGGGCGGGGAGGGGGCGTGAAAAAATTTGAAACAAACTTGATCTGCGTGCAGAAGATACAAGTCTACACTGAAAAAATGGTAGCTCTAGCTCTTATAGTTCCTGAGATCTAGGTGTTCATACAGACAGACAGACAGACGGACAGACAGACAGACAGACAGACGGACAGACGGACAGACGGACATGTCTACATGTCCATCGACTCGGCTATTGATGCTGATCAAGAATATATATACTTTATGGGGTCGGAGATGCTTCCTTCTGCCTGTTACATACATTTGCACGAACTTAGTATACCCTTTTTACTCTACGAGTAACGGGTATAAAAATCGTTGGGATCCAGATGTCCTACACATACATCAAATATTGAATATATTTGTTCATTTATGGACTTTGGAAATATGTAATGAACCGTTATTTTTGTTTTTTATTTTTAATAATCATTGGGAAAAAATTATTTTTGATTTTTATTTTAAAAATTATTTTTTAAATATTCATTATACACTTGAAAAAGGTATATTAATTTTGCCCAGAAGTTTGTAACGCATATAAATATTAATTTCCGACTCCATAAACTATATATATTCTTGATCAGGACGACGAGCTGAGTTCAATTCCGTCTGTCCATCCGTCCGTCTGTCTGTCTGTTTCTACGCGAACTAGTCCCTCAGTTTTAAAGCTATCGAGCTGAAATTTTGCACAGAGTCTTCTTTTTACTGCACGCAACTAATATGTCGGAACCGCCCGGATAAGATGAATATAGCATATAGCTGCCATAGGAACGATAGGTCTAAGAACTAGTTCTAGTAAGAAAAACTTTTTTGTTTTCCCTCGTAGCGTCACTAATCTTGGTACATGTTAGTTTTATATGTTTCCACATAATTCTGGAAAAATGTATCAAAATCGGATCACTATAGCATATAGCTGCCATAGAAACGGTCGGTCTAAAAACTACTTCTAGTGAGAAAAACTTTTTTATTTTCTATCGTAGCTTCCCCAATCTTGGTATATATTAGTTTTATACGCTTTCACATAATTTTGAAAAAATTTATCAAAATCGGATGACTATAGCATATAGCTGCCATAGGACCGATCGGTCGGAAAATGTGTTTTACTAAGAAAAGCTTTTTTTATGGTATCAAATTTTTTATTATCAATGATTTAAAAATTTTAAATATCTGATATCTATATTCTATATATATTTTACCGGTTAAATCAGTTGGAGTAAAGTGTTTCAAGTGTATTAAAACTTCGGCACAGTCAGAAGTTAGCTTTACCTTCTCGTTTTTGATTTTTATCATAAAAAAATCAATTATAAAACTCATGAGTGATTTTTATTTAAAAAAAATCAATAATAAAAATCAAGATTGATTTTTTAAAATAAAAATCAAAAATAAAAATCACTCAGTGATTTTAATTGTCTGGATCAGGAAAATAAAAATCAACCTGTGTTAAATAATTTTTGTGAGGATGAGTTGGTACCCTCCGAATGGACTACCGTTATTGACCTGGTTGACACGTTGCGGCCAGCCTATATTAGCACAAAAAAAATTTGAAGCTGAGCAATTCTTCTTTGGCGATTTCTACATATATTGGATGGAGCTTAAGCTATCGCTGAAGTCTAAGGATAGCCACAAAGAATAGGATAGGAATAGGATAGCCTTGAGAAACGTGAGGTTACTCGGATGAAAAACGCAACACTTCTTCCGCCATTTATTTGGATCCACGAACCCGGCGGATTTTGAAGAACCCAATTTCCCAGGCATACGCAAAACATCATTTTAAGATCCTGATGCAACAGTTATACGAATTGAAAGAGAAGGTAAATATAAAAATTTAAATACTAAGAACTATTTATCCAAAAAAGTCCAATACATATTAAAAGAATTTCATTAATACCCATCTTTTTTCAGGAGAGAGCCTCAGACCAAGATGGACAACCTTCGAGTTCTGCAATGCTGCACAACTCATCCCAAAGTTTAAGCACTAGAGTGCTTAAGCATGAGGATCAAGGAACTTTTCCTTTCTCAATGCTTATCTTAACACATTTAATTGGTTGAAGAGTATGAACCGGAATCCGACGATTTAAAAAAAGGCTATTACACTCAGAAAAAAATCCGTTCTAAATGTACCAAAAACCGTGTTTTTCGTTCTCAATAGTAGGGTAAGTCCGTTTTTTCTTAAACCGAGAACGGCAGGTTTAAGTTAAGAACGTTTTTTGAGACCGGACGTTCTGCGTTTAAGAACCATTCGGTCTTCATTTTGGAACGGAAAAATATGTATTCTGGATCTCCTCCACAACTCCCTCTCTCCCACCCTACCCAACTCTCTCCCATTTATTTATACACTTCTCAAATAAATCAAATGTCGCAGTAAACAAGTTCTATAATGTTGAATTTTTTTTTTAGCTGGCGCTGGGACTTGAACCTCGGCCTTCTGCACGTTTTTATATATGACAGGCATCTTAAACAGTTCCAGTTAGTATGTTAGTTAATACGAGTTAATATGTCGTACCTAAGCACAGTGTTAAAGAAATTCGGTAATTTTTTAAGAACCATTTTAAGAACTGATTTTCTCAGTTCGTTCGTCGATTAAAAACGGATGGTATACTTTTGAGAACGTGGACTTATTTCAAAAACGAAAAAATTGAGAACGGGCCGGGTATAAAAGTAAGAAATTTGTGCTGCCTTTTAGAACGCCATTTTTTTCTGAGTGTACTGAAAAATCAACCTTCAACCCGAAGCCGATTGATGTCAACGCTGATATTGTTAAGTACTGGGAAGAGAAAAAATACTTTTAGGCTGAGTTCACATTGTTCGACGCAAGAGACATGGTAATCTAATAAGCCTTAATGTTGTATTGTTTTGTATTTCAAATGACAAGCTATTTACAATGAAAACAAGACAACATAAGGGACAACTAGATTGTCATGTCTCATACGTCAACAGTGTGAACCCAGCCTTATTTATTTGTACCAACTAGCCAAAATTGTACATTGTGTTCCAGGATCACAAGTTAGAGTTGAGCGAGCGTTTTCGGCTCTTAAACTTATCCTTACGGATTTACGATGCAATTTGTCTGCAGAATCTGTTGAAAAATTTCTGCTTCTAAAATTAAATCTACCATAAAAAAATATTTTATTTTAATGTTTTATTCTTTTTATATAGTTTAGTACAAGCTGGTATTTTTGGCATATTATAGTGCTTTGGAGAATTTAAATTTCGGTTCGATTTTTTTTAGTATTTTCCAAATAGATGTATGAAGTACGAATTTTGGGTAGTTTTAACAATTATTTTAATATTTTTTTTTAAGTTATAATATTTTACGCAGGTTGATTTTTATTTTCCTGATCCAGAAAATAAAAATCACTCAATGATTCATCATCATCATCAGTGATTCAAAATCACTCAGTGATTTTTATTTTTGATTTTTATTTTAAAAAATCAATCTTGATTTTTATTATTGATTTTTTATAATAAAAATTACTCATGAGTTTTATGATTGATTTTTATAATAAAAATCATAAATGAATATTTAAAAATAATATTAAAAATCAAAAATAATTTTTTCGATTGATTTTTAAAAATATAAATAAAAAATGATTAATTTCAATTGATTTTTATAGTTAAAACTTATAACCGTTACGGTCCCTGGTTTAAAATATTTTCCCTAGTTTTTAAGTCAATTGGAATAAAAATCTGGAAGATATTTTTTCAGGTCGGGCTTTTCTCAAATAATGATTTTTTTGGACGTTGGACACGTTTTCGTAAAAACATGTAAAGACCGGTTCTTAAAAATTGATCCCTCCTTCAAGATAAAAACATGTGAAGACCGGTTCTTAAAAATTGATCCCTCCTTCAAGATAGGATATGCTAATGATTGAACGAATCATTATTTTTCACAAGGTAACTTCTGGTATTTTAAATGCCCATGTGTTCTACATATCGCTTGTGCCCCAAAAAAGTCCCAAATGGTATGGGAATTGAGACGAAATCGATTTGTACATAGAATACATGGGTATAGTTTGAGTTTAACTCTGACAAAAATTAAAATTTATTTTGTTTCCGATCTCTTCGTTCAATCACGAGCTATACTCTCCAAAAAACAGATATAAATTGTGTTATTTATTTCAGTTGAATCTATTAACAGTTAACTTTTTTTGAGGTGTCTTCAGAAACAAGCACTCAGTTGCTGAGTTCTCAATATTCTTGAATGAAACTTTTGTCCAATTATATTTTGAATGTTGCTCTTTCTTTTGCAAAAAAGTGTGAATAAATTACGTCGTTGGTTTATATTTAAAAAGAAAATTAAAGAAAATAGGCTTTAAAAGCAAAAATTTGTTAATTTGCATTTCCACAGAAAGGTCTACCTAGACCGAATATTAATAAATAAGAAATATATTAAAACAATTAAGGTATTCACGACAACTTGCTTATTTGATAACCTGTTGAAAAACAATATTTAAAATTTTTATTTTATTTATTTATTCGCCGATGGTATTATTTCCTCTGAAAAACATTTAATAAGAATTATAAAAACTTTTTTAATTTACCTTCCTCGTCTGGGAATCGAACTCGGGACCTCGGGGATTGGAACACAGAAATGGCCGCTCCTCAGCTCACACGACCACGCACCTCATACAGCAAGATGCGCCAAATGACTTAAAAGAATGCAGCCGTATGTTATGCTCTAAATTTGTAGTAGAAGTGGTGGTCTAGCGGGTAAGACTGTTGACTTAGAATGCCGAGGTCGTGGGTTCAATTCCTCTTGGAACCAAATAATTTTTTTTGTTTTTTGTTTTTTTACATTTTTTATTTTTTCAATGTCAAGAGTTCAAATAATCATTACGGATAATTTTGCATTCCAGATTGCGGCTTATTGTTCGAATTAGTAGTGTAGCACTTGGCACATTCAAAGATTAACTGACATTACCAAATCTTAGGAATCGTGACCATAAAAATTGGTGACGTATTGCCATAAAAAAATTGTCTTAAAATTTCCGCTTTACACACAAAAAAAAAAAAAATTGTAAAAATCACATTTTTCAACTTTGGCTAAAAAGTATTGTAATTAATCATTTTTCTTTTGATTTTACCAATCTACACGTAAAAACGACATTTCAATCAACTGCGTAATTGTTTGATTTTAAAGAGCAGACACTTTTGCCTTCAAATTACAAGTTCACTTTTGATTTCCATATAGAATCAAAATGTTCGCAATTTTGATCAATTGTGTGCGATTTTTGTCAAGTCGATATGCTAAAAATAGAACAGAAACAAAAAAACCCTGGTCGGCTACCACCACCAGCTTAACATGTGCTCTGCGCTCAATTCCTTCGCGATCGTGCAGTAGCCGAATGCGTTGAGGCGTTTGTCTTTTCAGTATGTGTGTCCCAGAGGTCGTGTGTTCGAGTCCCAGACAAGGTAAAGATTTAATAATATTAAAAAAATAAAAAAATTTCAGAAACAAACGAATTCAAGTTTCAGCATCGGGGAAAAACCGACTTTGTTTGTAAAGGTTTGGTTGGTTGTTGGTGTGTGTAAGAGAAAAAACTGTTTCACAAAATATTTTTTTTTATTTCAAAAAGTAAAACACTTCAAAATCAAAATGGAAACAATTTTGAAAATCAAAAGTGGAAACCATTTTTATTTTGAAATGAAAAATTGTTGGGCGAAAAACAAAATGGGAAATTGGCGGATTTACCAATGAAAAATGTCGGATTTACCAACGTTTTTTTTTTGTGTGTAGGTTAAATTCTCATCGTTTAGGTAAATAATTGCTATGAATGTTGAGTTATTGGCAATTTATTGTTTTAGAAGTGCTCAGCCTTAAAATTAGGTTTTTCTTTTTTTTGAGTGCAGCCAGATTATGGAAAAAATCGAAAATGGTACATATGCATTGCTAGATAAGCGCAGGGGCAGAAATTCAGTTTGGGAAGTATTTGCAGAGGTGCGCAAAGATGATGGTTCCATTTTGCAAGGGTATTTATGTTGCCGTAAATGCATCCATATTTTTAAATATGATGGCAAAAGGAACGTTCAACCTGCATCGTCATAAATGTGCCACTGTTGATGGAGTTTCCAGACCTGCTACGGCAGAGGATAAAAAGAAAGCTCTGGATATGTGTTCCCAATGGGTTATCAAGGACTGCCTCCCGTTTTCAGCAGTCGAGGGCACTGGATTTATAGAAATGATCTAATTTTTTATAACAATTGGAGCCAAATATGGAGGACAAGTTAAGGCTGAAGATTTGCTTCCTAAACCTATAACAATTTCTCCCCACATTAATTCGATGGCCCATCATAAAAAAACTGAAATCAGTTCAAAACTTCGGGATATTGTTGAAAATAGCGATGTTTCAATAAAAGAAACTTTTTGTGCGCTACACAAAAAAAAAAAAACGTTGGTAAATCCGACATTTTTCATTGGTAAATCCGCCAATTTCCCATTTTGTTTTTCGCCCAACAATTTTTTCATTTCAAAAATAAATGGTTTCCACTTTTGATTTTCAAAATTGTTTCCATTTTGATTTTAAAGTGTTTTACTTTTTGAAATAAAAAAAAAAAAAAATTTTGTGAAACAGTTTTCTCTAGTGGGTTGTGTGTTGTGTGTGTTTTTTGCACACACCAACAACCAAACCTTTACAAACAAAGTCGGTCTTTTCCCCGATGCTGAAACTTGAATTCGTTTGTTTCTGAAATTTTTTTATTTTTTTAATATTATTAAATCTTTACCTTGTCTGGGACTCGAACACACGACCTCTGGGACACACACATACTGAAAGACAAACGCCTCAACGCATTCGGCTACTGCACGCTCGCGAAGGAATTGAGCGCAGAGCACATGTTAAGCTGGTGGTGGTAGCCGACCAGGGTTTTTTTGTTTCTGTTCTATTTTTAGCATATCGACTTGACAAAAATCGCACACAATTGATCAAAATTGCGAACATTTTGATTCTATATGGAAATCAAAAGTGAACTTGTAATTTGAAGGCAAAAGTGTCTGCTCTTTAAAATCAAACAATTACGCAGTTGATTGAAATGTCGTTTTTACGTGTAGATTGGTAAAATCAAAAAGAAAAATGATTAATTACAATACTTTTTAGCCAAAGTTGAAAAATGTGATTTTTACAATTTTTTTTTTTTTGTGTGCTTCAGTTTCAAAAAAATCACGAACTTCATAACCTAGTTCTTGGAGTAAAGTCGATTAATTTCATGCGTTCAAGTGGAGAAAACATATTAAGGGGGTCTTCTACCTTTGAAAATATTTTTTTCGATTTTTTGTTTTGCCTTATTATTACAGCTTGAACATTCCCCTTTCATCCCCTTTAAACCATTTTCAATTATTCGAAATAGTTTAGCAGAAATATCCGTTTTAGTGGAGCAATGTTCTTGCCAATGTGAGTATTTTGAACGTTGCTGAAAACTTTAACCGCGTTTTCTCTAAACCACGTTTTTACCTGGTAGCCATGATTGGGCCAGTTCTACTGAACCGGTTTTGATCAGCCATGTTGCAATCGACGCAGAATTAATGTAATTCTGGCCTGTACCTCAATCGTGAAGATAAACAATTTTTTACTATTTTTTTACACTAAATAACAAAACGAGAAGGCAAAGCTAACTTCGACTGTGCCGAAGTTTTAATACACTTGAAAAAGTTTACTCCAACTGATTTAACTGGTAAAATATATATAGGATATAGATATCACATATTTTAAATTTTTAAATCATTAATAATAAAAATTTCATTTCATAAAAAAAACTTTTCTTAGTAAAACACATTTTTCGTCTGATCGGTCCTATGGCAGCTATATGCTATAGTGATTCGATTCTGATAAACTTTTTCTGTATTATGTGAAAGCATATAAAACTAACACATACCAAGATTGGTGACGCTACGATGGAAAACAGAAAAGTTTTTCTCACTAGATCTAGTTTTTTGACCGACCGTTTTTATGGCAGCTTCATGATATAGTCATCTGATTTTGATAAATTTTTCAGAAACGTGTAAAAGCATATGAAACTAACATATACCAAGATTAGTGACGCTTCGATGGAAAACAAACAAAGTTTTTCTCACTAGAACTAGTTTTTTGACCGACTGTTTCTATGGCAGCTAGATGATATAGTCATCCGATTTTGATAAATTTTTTCATAAATGTGTGGAAGCATATTAGTTGCGTGCAGTAAAAAGAAGACTCTGTGCAAAATTTCAGCTTGATAGCTTTAAAACTGAGGGACTAGTTTGAGTAGAAACAGACACTGCACGCAACTAATATGTCGTAACCGGCCGGATCGGATGACTATATCATCTAGCTGCCATAGAAACAGTCGGTCAAAAACTAGTTCTAGTGAGAGAAAACTTTTTTGTTTTCCATCGTAGCGTCACTAATCTTGGTATATGATGGTTAAATATGCTTCCACACATTTATGGAAAAATTGATCAAAATCGGATGACTATATCATCTAGCTGCCATATAAAGGGTCGGTCAAAAAAACTAGTTCTAGTGGAAAAACTTTTTGTTTTTCATCGTAGCGTCACCAATCGTAGTATATATCAGTTTTATATGCTTCCACATAATTTCGAAAAAATTTATCAAAATCGGATGACTATATCATATAGCTGCCATAGGAACGATCGGTCGGAAAATAAGTTTTAGTGAGAAAAACTTTTTTGTTTTTCATCGTAGCGTCACTAATCTTGGTATATGATAGTTTTATATGGTTTCACATAATTCTGGAAAAATGTATCAAAATCGAATCACTATAGCATATAGCTGCCATAGAAACGGTCGGTCAAAAAACAAGTTCTAGTGAGAAAAACTTTTTTGTTTTCCATCGTATCGTCACCAATCTTGGTAGATATTAGTTTAATATGCTTTAACAAATTTTTAAAAAAATTTATAAAAATCGGATGACTATAGCATATAGCTGCCATAGGACCGATCGGTCGTAAAATGTGTTTTACTAAGAAAAGTTTTTTTATGGTATCCTATTTTTATTATCAATGATTTAAAATTTTTAAATATCTGATATTTATATCCTATATATATTTTACTGGTTAAATCAGTTGGAGTAAAGTTTTTCAAGTGTATTAAAACTTCGGCACAGTCGAAGTTAGCTTTGCCTTCTCGTTTTTAAATGTTTGTAAATTTTGGAAAAACATTTTTTTTTTATGATTGAGGTACGGGCCAGAATTACATCAATTCTGATCATAACCTCATTTAGGCTGGGATGACACGTTCAATTTTTACAGACAATTTCTAGCTGCAATTTTTCTCTTATGGGAATAGTAATGCGTGTGAGCGAGAAAGGAGCTAGTTGAATTCGCCGCGCAATTCGTTGCATCTGGGGGCAGCGCAGCAGGCAGAATTGAATTTGCTAGAAACAACTATTGTCGCAACCCATCTGATTACTGAGACAGCTGTGTTTTTACATCTTTGATCAGAATGGATGTCGTAAATCTAGCTTTGAGCACCCAACTATTAAATTATTTAATTATTCCAGCTATTAAAATGAAGTTAAAAAAACAAAAAAGTGGTCTTCAAGATGGCTTCTGCAAAGGGAGAGTGAAGGTAATTTTGATTAAAATACATATACAGCAGATTAAAAATACAATTGGTTTCACAGGTTTTAGCCACAAGCTTCTGGGTGAAATCCATGATGAGGAATATAACTTGAATTGATTTTGTCTGCAGCGGATGCCCAGAAGAGATATTTTTTTTGTTTCTTTTTATAGTCCACAGACGATGAGTCTCAGACAAACCGACAGTTTTTGACGGTGTCAATCAGGCAATTGATATCCGCATCTCTCCAAAAAACCATTATTGCCAACTTTTTAATTGTACGTTATAAAAATATTTGTTTACCGCAAACAGTTGTCACGTACATTGAGTGTGACCCTGTCAGTTCCAAAATACCAAAGAAAATAACCAAAATACTAGATTCTGAACACTGTTCCTCGCGATTTAAGGATTTTTTCATAATTTTTTTTAGTCTGCTCCGAATTCGCCGTTTTCGCCCAACAATAAATTGAGGGTAGAAATTGAATGTGTCATCCCAGCCTGATCAATTTGATCAAAGACAATCCTGTGCTGTAGGAGCTCACCCATAAGCAGCATTAAGATATAGGCTTGAGCAAAATCGTCTGGGCAAATATAGATGCCGACCTTGACAAGGAAGGTTAATAAAGTCTGTTTGCATTCTCTGCCGTTAGTTGCAACTCACACAACGCTATTGTTGCAACTATTGCGGCATTGCAAGCCAATAAAACTCTTCGCTGTTTGTAAACAAAACACCTTGGGGTGGGTATATTTGAAACTAGAGATGGCGGCATTTTTCGCACTTGCTATCGACGAAATAATGTGCAGAGATTTCGCACGATTATTGCAGTTACTCAATACTACAAAAAAACTAATTGCTTCAGAAACCATTATGTTTGTGCATCTGCTTAAAGCATCTAGGTGTTGCATATGCTTACCTGCTCTATGCACCAGTTCATAATCATATTCCTGAAGCTCATATCGCAATTCTGGGATTCATGTAAGTCTTATTCAAAGTTAGGCTTTAAAAGATGCGGTCCGTCACAATCTTAACGCGCTTGCCTTGTACTTATATCCGAAATCTGCGCAACGCTTATATTATAGCTAATGTTTCCAGCTCAAAGCTGTGGTACTTCGCCTTGGTTGCCGCTGTACGCCTGGAGAAATAAAAAAATGGGTGTAACTTTTCGTCCTCTTTTTTTTGCAAAAGTACTGCCCCAAATCCTATTGCGCGCGCATAGCAGTGCAACTCAACCTCGTCTTTATGATTGTAAATTGAAAAAAAATCTTAAAACTTTTCTGTTAGGTTCGAGAAACAACTCAATTCCTCTTCTCTAAACAAGTTTCCAGAAAAATTGCTTATCCTTCTGCTTCGCTTGCAATGAAAATCCTTAAATGAATTTACGGAACTATGAACATAGCCCTAAAAAGCTCGGTACCTGTATTTGGGATTGGAAAGTTCTTTACCGCTTCCAGACCTCTATCATCTGCTTTAATGCATTCTCGCGTTACTGAAAACCCCAAATATTTAATATTTGTCTGCATAAACTCGCACTTATCAATTCTTAGCTCCAATCTTCTGAACACTTCGCTTAATGTTACCAAATGCTCATATGTGTTTTTGCTGGCGATCAATATGTTGTCCATATACAATATAATCTTATTATCACGGATCATATCAGCAAAAATGCTGTTTACGATCCTTTGAAAAACTCGGAATGCGTTTTCCAAACCCATTGGCATTCTAAGAAATTTTAATTGCCCTAATGGGGCGACAAACGAAGTAAACTTGATCAAATATTTTTCAACAAATACAGGGAAGTATCCATTCTTAAGATCAAGCTTCATGAATACGTTCATACCTAGCAATCTATCCAACAAGTCATCGATCAAAGGTAGCGGATAATTATCATTTATATATATATCATATATTTGTTCTTTCTTCAAAAATGAACGCAGAGTCTTAGATCCTTTGTTTTCTTCTTAATGAGCACTACCTGTGAGGCATATTCCGAATTCCTCAGTGTAAGACTAACACCTATGTGAACAGCAAAATGTTTTCTCCTATTCAAGACTATTGTGTCTCATAATTTTCAGAATTTAATCACTGATCATTCGTATTTTACATAAATGGCACTTTAACAAGAATGACGCTAGGGATTACAACGTGCTTAAAACTAGAGAGGGGATATCGTATTCATCGATAACAATGTCGTGATTTCACTTAAGTAACAATATAGTGACTTCAACTTCAAATAATAATATGGTGACTTCAACTTAATATATAAAAAAGACGTATATATATATCACATCTTTCGGGTTCATTTGGCCCTTAGCATTTATATATAATGTTCCTCCTTAATGGGCTGTAATGCGGAAGCGGCTAAATTCATGCAGAGACCGAAGACTGGAACTTGGATACAATACTGGTTGAATCAAGAGTGTGAAAGAGCCAGAATAAACTCTTTCAATGCCCTTACTATAGCTAGACGCTCAAACCATAAACGAACTAACCTAGACTGTTTGTTTGCTCAGTCCCTCTTCTCTGCCAGCACAGGCAGAATTTCTCTCTTCTTGAACGGTATGAGTTCGACTTGAACAGTACGTGTATGATGTGGCCTACTAATTTGTACTGAAAATTAAGGCAACAGCTGTTCGCATCCTCAGTTCGACGCAATTTTTTCTGTCAAACCATCGAACGTCAGCGTCGCAACCAAAAAAGCAGCGCAAACGTTCAGTCTAGATATCTCTAATCTTTGCACGAACTGAATGGGAATGGGAAATAGGGGACCAAAATACAAATTAATCAGCAGCTGACGAGACCACCTTATACGTATTATACCCGTTACTCGTAGAGTAAAAAGGGTATACTAAGTTCGTGCAAATGTATGTAACAGGCAGAAGGAAGCATCTCCGACCCCATAAAGTATATATATTCTTGATCAGCATCAATAGCCGAGTTGATATAGACATGTCCGTCCGTCCGTCCGTCTTCCACAATTTTGAAAATAGATTGTTCGAACCTTCTAGACATATATTATGATCATCATTATCTATCGATCCGCCATTCATCATTTTCCTATCAGATGAACGATAGCAGAGTTGCCACCCCCGCAATTTGAAAAATACCTCATATCTCCCACAATTTTAAAGATGGAATATTCAAACCTTCTAGACATATATTTTAATCATCATTACTTATCGATCCGCCATACATTATTTTTTCATTACCTATCGATTTGCCGTACATCATTTCCTGATCAGATGAACGATAGAAAAGTTCCCGCCCCCGCAATTAGAAAAATCACATCTCCCACAATTTTGAAGATAGATTGTAGGAACCTTCTAGAAATATATTTTAATCATCATTGCTTATCGATCCGTCATACATCATTTTACGATCAGATCAACGATAGTAGAGTTGCCACCCCCGCAATTTGGAAAAGACCTCCATATCTCCACAATTTTGAAGATGGATTGTTCGAACCTTTAGACATTTATTTTAATCATCTTACTTATCGATCCGCCGTACTTATTTTCCGATCAGATTAGCCATAGTAGAGTTCCGCCCCGAATCTGGAAAAATCCTCATATCTCCCACAATTTGGGCATGTTGTGATCTAATAAAATATTCTTTAATAAACCCAGAGTAACGGGCAACTTACGCTCTCGTTACATCATGACTTGGACGACGACGTCTGTCTTAAAGTCAGTGTGTATATATCACGGCCGGCCAAATGGAGAGGACTGAAATATGAGCTTGTTTATTTCTGACAATTTAAAAGCGCGCGGCTCAACCGGGAAGCAACGAGTTCTACAATTCCTTTGGACTTTGCGATGTAATACACCATTTCTTAACGCCGTAAGACTACTTTCAAAAATAATATAAATAATTTTTTCTAAAACATCCGCCGATGTTTTAAATACCTTTGCAGTTTTTGAAAGACGCTACCATTGATAACAAAAAAGGTTTTCTAACTAGAGCTAGTTCTTAGACCTATCGTTAATATGGCAGCTTTATGATACAGTGATCCGATTTTGATCAATTTTTCCAGAATTATGGAAGCATATGAAACTAATATATACCAAGATTGGTGACGCTGCGATTAGAAGAAAAACAAGTTATTCTCACTAGAACTTGTTTTTGAACCGATCGTTCATAATATAGTCATCCGATCCAGCCAGTTCCGACAAATGTGCAGCCTATGTGCATTTAAAGACTTTTTGCAAAGTTTGGTCAAAATAGCTTTAAAACTGATGGAGGAGATAGCATAAAAACAGACGGACGGACATGGCTATATCGACTCAGCTCGTAATGCTGATCAAGAATATATATACTTTATGAGTCGGAGATGCTTCCCTTTTTGCGATACAAACTTCGTGGCAGTTTTAATATACCCTCTGCAAGGTAAAACGAGAAGGCAAAGCTAACTTCGACTGTGCCGAAGTTTTAATACACTTGAAAAACTTTACTTCAACTGATTTAACCGGTAAAATATATATATATAGAGTATAGATATCAGATATTTAAAATTATGAAATCATTGATAATAAAAATTTGATACCATAAAAAAAAACTTTTCTTAGTAAAACACATTTTCCGACCGATCGGTCCTATGGCAGCTATATGCTATAGTCATCCGATTTTGATAAGTTTTTTCAAAATTATGTGAAAGCATATAAAACTAATATATACCAAGATTGGGGACGCTACGATAAAAAACAAAAAAGTTTTTCTCACTAAAAGTGGTTTTTTGACCGACCGTTTATATGGCAGCTATACGCTATAGTCATCCGATTTTGATCAATTTTTTCAGAATTGTGTGGAAACATATAAAACAAATATATTCTACGATTGGAGACGCTACGATGAAAATCAAAAAAGTTTTTCTCACAACGACTTATTTTTCGACCGATCGTTCCTATGGCAGCTATATGCAATAGTGATCCGATTTTAATACATTTTTCCAGAATTATGTGGAAGCATATAAAACTAACATATACCAAGATTGGGGACGCTACGATAGAAAACAAAAAAGTTTTTCTAACTAGAACTTGTTCTTAGACCGATCGTTCCTATGGCAGCTATATGATATAGTCATCCGATCCGGCCGGTTCCGACATATTAGTTGCGTGCAGTAAAAAGAAGACTCTGTGCAAAATTTCAGCTCGATAGCTTTAAAACTGAGAGACTAGTTCGCGTAGAAACAGACAGACGGACAGACAGACGGACAGACAGACGGACAGACGGACGGACGGACAAGCGGAAATGAACTCAGCTTGTTGTCCTGATCAAGAATATATATAGTTTATGGGGTCGGAAATGAATATTTCTATGCGTTACAAACTTCTGGGCAAAATTAATATACACTTTTCAAGTGTATAAAAAGTGTAAAGGTGAGGTAAGAAAAATGAAGGCACTTTTGGGGGTCTGTGTGTAAGAAAGTCTCTTCCAAATTGCAAATATACATTTTATTTCTTTTTATACACTTGAAAAGTGTATATTAATTTTGCCCAGAAGTTTGTAACGCATAGAAATATTCATTTCCGACCCCATAAACTATATATATTCTTGATCAGGATGACGAGCCGAGTTCATTTCGCTTGTCCGTCCGTCCGTCTGTCTGTCCGTCTGTCTGTCCGTCTGTCTGTCCGTCTGTCTGTCTGTTTCTGTTTTACGCGAACTAGTCTCTCAGTTTTAAAGCTATCGAGCTGAAATTTTGCACAGAGTCTTCTTTTTACTGCACGCAACTAATATGTCGGAACCGGCTGGATCGGATGACTATATCTTATAGCTGCCATAGGAACGATCGGTCGAAAAATAAGTCTTAGTGAGAAAAACTTTTTTATTTTCCATCGTAGCGTCACCAATCTTGGTATATATTAGTTTTAGATGATTTTATATATTTGTGGAAAAATTGATCAAAATCGGATGACTATATCATATAGCTGCCATAGAAACGGCCGGTCAAAAACTAGTTCTAGTGGGAAAAACTTTTTTATTTTCCATCGTAGCGTCACCAATCTTGTTATATATTAGTTTTATATGCGTTAACACAATTCTGGAAGATTTTATCAAAATCGGATGACTATAGCATATAGCTGCCATAGGACCGATCGGTCGAAAAATGTGTTTTACTAAGAAAAGTTTTTTTATGGTAGCAAATTCTTATTATCAATGATTTATAAATTTTAAATATCTGATATCTATATCCTATATATATTTTATCTGTTAAATCAGTTGGAGTAAACTTTTTCAAGTGTATTAAAACTTCGGCACAGTCGAAGTTAGCTTTGCCTTCTCGTTTTAAGATACTTTTAAAATCAATTTTTGTTGTCTGTGCAGCATAAATGCAGTTGGCATTTTGTGCAAATGCACTGCGTTTACGAAGTTTGTCAGTGCGTGCACCATCTTATTCCACTGTCTCGACCCAACCAATCCGAAAAATGGTTTACCTGTCAATCCGATATTAGATTCTTAAAGATTTCTCCTAGTTTGAGCCCAGATGTGAGGGACGCTGAGAAAGTCGAGACTGCACTGTCCGCTCCGTCTAGAGCATGGCAAATGTATTGTCCACTCTAACTGAGAGGATGGAGACTGGCTTGTCCATTCTTGTGAAGATCAATTGTTTTAAGCACTAATTGAACGACCTGGAAAAGTTTTGTTTTGAAATGACATAAGACCTGCAGCAATCAATTCGCGAAATGCCAGTGTATAGTATGAGCGTTTGTTGCTGCCATATCGAACAATTGGTAAATAATTCGAGTCGCGGCATTCTAAGTTATAGCTATGATAGCGGCCAATAAGTCCATCCATTAGGTCTACGCAGCGATTAATTTGGACATATATATCAAAATACCGATGTAATGGTGGATATCATCATTGTTAATTATGAACATATTTGGAATATTATCGGTTAAAGCTGCGTTCATGATTTCCTCGACGCTCATGTTCTTGATTTCTGAATTTAAGTAAAAGGCAAAATAGCTGTAATGGAGTTTAAAGCTTCATTTTTCCAGCTGGCAGCGAAGAATCTCCTGGAAAGGCTATGTTGATGACATTTAACTGCATACATTGCTGTCACGAAATAATCTTACCAAAATTATTGAAGCCATCAGAAATAAGCGTTGATATGCATGCTGAATTTTCAATAATTGGCAATGGTAGTCGTGGCCTTTTTACGGATTTCCGGCTAGGCTCAGATTCTACATTTTCCATATTTGCACATTGTTAACATTACTGTCTATAAATGAAAAGTATCCTCTAATGCAGTGGTCAGATCTTTTACCACATTAAAGCCGTCGTCCTCGTCGTCACTTGTTATGTTTGACACTTCCTGATCCTGTTTCCTGGACTGACTCAAAAAATCTAGCAAATGTTCATTAGTAAAGACAGACAAATTTTAACGAACCCGACCGAAATTTCTGCTTAATTACTCGTTTTTTAATCAAGGAGGGTTCCTTGAGAAAAAGTCTACATGAGCCATTCGCTTTCCTTCTCTATATTCGATATCAAATATAAAAGATTGTAAATGCGCCCACCAAATTTAGTTAAGTTGATTAAAGTGCGCGAAGATTTCAAAGAATTACAATCAGTGTAAACCACAAAATTACGGCCTATACAACTCTACAACTGCCAAATCTCCAGTTCATATGAATGGAATGGTACTGTGCAGAGGAGGATGATTTGCTGAAATACAACACTACATGAGGTCTTTTGTCAATTTTGTGCAAAAGCATTGCACCATATTCACTAAAACTGGCATCTGTGTGTACCTCTATTGAATACTGTGAATCAAAGATTACCATTACTGGTTCACTTTGGAGAATCTTTATCACTTTCTGTTAAACTTCTTCGTGCTCTACACTCCAAGTATAACTTCCCTTTTATGATGTAAGAGAATATAATGGTTTCATTATTTGAGAGAATTGAGGTTCAAGTCTACGAAAGTATGAGGCTAGGCCAATAAACTGTCTTACTGCGGCAACGGCGGAGGTAATGCACTTAATTCAAGATTTTGCGTGAATTTGGCCTTACTTCACCAACTCTTATCTCATAACCAAGATACTGTACAAAAGTCTTCAGAAAGCTACATTTGGTGATATTAAAAGAAAATCCAGCCTTAGTGAGTACATCCAAAACAATTGCTATTCTTTCGAAAGCTAATTTCTTTGTTGGTGACACCACGATAATATCATCCATATAGACAATCATACATGAGTGAGCAAGATCTCCTATTGCTGTCATTACAGCACGTTAAAAAAATGATGGACCGTTTTTAAGTCCAAAGGGCATTTCCAAATATTCATATTGCTCCTCAGGAGAAACAAATGCAGTAAACTCTACAGAGTCCGGATGAATTGGGATTTGGTGGAACCCACTAGCCATATACAGACAAGTAAAAAGCCTGTCAATTTGGTATCGAATAAGTGACAACGGATACTTTTATGCATCTGTGTTTGAGTTTAACTCTCAATAGTCAATACAAAGACGGTCTGAACCATTTTTCTTTTTAACTAGTAACATAGGACTAGCATAATGAAAATAATTGGGACAAATGATATTACATTTCATTAACTCATTTATCCGAACTCGAACAATCTCTTTCTCGTCAGGGCTGAGTCGGTAAGATCGCCTTTATACCGTCTTATTTGGATCAATCAAACGAATTTTCATTTCCCCTGTGCCAACTCGTGTACAAGGAATACCTTTTACAAACGCTGAGGAGTACTGTTACCGCCGAAATTTCATTTTAACCGCCAAACTAACAAGCGACCCAACCCTGGGCAAAAAGTGATGAGGTGGCAACTTTAGCGATCGGCAGTGAGTTGAGGACACACAAGCCGGTAACAAAGTTTTTCTTAAGCGCTCGCTACGACCCAAAACGGCAATGACAGAAGAGAGCCTTGCGGCGTGTCTTCTACTAGTATAGGATATGATTTCTCTTTCCAGATCGAGGATCCCTAGATCTGTTCATATTTGAGTCGGTCTTGTAAGCGTTGATACTTCACATGTGTGGATCGTTTGCCATCGATTCATGGTTATTCGACGGGTAGTTTCCTTTGTCTGTAATTTAAAAGTCGCAAGTGACATCAGTACATTGCTCCTATCCGGTAGGAGCTGAGTGGTGGTACCAAGTCTGGCGAGGTTGTCGGCCATCTCGTTGCCATCTATGTTACAGTGTCCAGGGACCCAAACGATACGAATGTTAAAGTGTGGAGACATCTCATTAAGTAAGCTCAGTATGCGTTTCGGCATTGTTAATATTACTATTAAGGGCTTTAAGAGCAAATTGGCTATTTGAAAAAATGAATATGTCAGTCTCTCTGACCAAGATGTTTTTCAAGAAGGTTTGCAGCCTCCTGGATGGCTTGGTAAACACTAAGTACAGTGGTCAAAAAGTCGAAATGACGTTTTAATATCGAGGTCTGGGCTGAAGACCCCGCCTCCTAACTAGCACACTCGGCACTATTGATGGTTCTGCGCTATCGAGTCGCCATCGATAGTAGCCCTACACTATCGATTCTTTTAAATAGTTTTTTTAGAGCTTTGCACACCACTAAAAAAAAGCTGGCTCTTAAAAATCATAAGATATTATTTATTCTTAAAAACGTTATTCATCTAAATCTATTGTACAAATTTTTAAGCAAAGTCTTATCGTGAAGGAAAAAATAATTCTTGCTCAGGACTATAAATTATCTTTTAGTTTTGTGTAAAAGTTTATATTTTATAATTGTGAGAATAATGAACTCAGATAATGCTATGTCTAATGTTATACCAGCCTCTACAAACGCTGTGAAATAAATATATTCAAGAACATTCATAAAATACAGACTTATCTCTATAAATAATTTCATTTTAAAAATATGTTACTGTTCCCTTACAATACATTTAATTTATAGCCTATACCGCAAAAAGGAGCATTAATCACCAGATTTTAATATTCACAAAGAAATTGTGATGGTTTTAGCGACCTGATCTTCGTTAATTCAAAGTTTCGTTATGCTGGCTCAAGGTCCCACCCGTGTAATGAAACACAAGTTTTATATTAATGTCCGAATATATTTCTGACTCTCATCGGAGTCCGTCTTCAGGGGCTAGCAACAACAACATTAAACAAATAAACACAAGCAATTAAAACGCAATCGGTGACATTAAGTTATTGTTACATACATTTATACACGGAGTTTAATTTGAAACTGCCCAGTCGGACTTTGCAGAACGTGGTTCCCAAAAGAATGTTATTTTTCATACTGCTTTTTACAAGGAAAAAGTCACTACAAATTATTTTAGTATGATAGAAGTTACAAAATCTGTATGAAATTGTGTATACATTCTTTTTTCATGTGCTTGGATGGCAAAAAGTCACCACAACATGAAACCGTCCCTTCTCTGGGCTGTGCTTTTGGCACGTCAAACCGATCAGAAAGAACGCAAAGAGAAACCCGAACGATTTCCGAACGCTGGTTTTTTTCGAACACGTTCTTTTTCATGTGTTTGGAAGGTCAAAGTCAACTTAACATGAAACCGTCCCTTCTCTAAGCAGTGCTTTTGGCATGCATTTATTAAAAAAAACAAGAGACATTTAAAACAAAAAGAAACAAACGAAAATGCCCAAAAGAAGGACGAAATAAATAGGGTGAACGAAAGAAACCAAAAACAATTGCGCATTTATTTGAGTTTCGTTTGCAGTAAGACATTTGTGTCCATTGCGTTCAAATGCGGAAACTAAAAATTCAAGAAGTGCAAGTTTTTAAAAAGACGTAAGTTTTAAAATGATCAATCAATGCATTTCTATTTGTTTAATTAATTATTTATTTTGATATTCCAGAAAATCCAAATTCTTGTTTGGCGACTTAAAAAAATCATCGGGCTGGCATTCAAAGGTCAAAGCGGCAACGGAGTTACAGATGGGCACTAGCGATTATATATATACTTATAATTAACCTACTTAAATTAACAGAGTATAATAAAGAATAAGATTGGAATAAAAATTTATACACGTTAATATACATGTATATTTCCCTTAAATCACGCGTTTGTCATGCTCTTTTCCATGTCATCCAAAATAGGTTCCAAAAGAACGTGTTATTCACACATTCTTTTAGCAGCGAACGCCTCACATATGTGCAAAATTGCCTTCCGACGGATGTACATCTGGAAGCGTTCTTTAATAAAGAGAAATTGGATGCGAAACCCGAACGTTTTACTAAGTTGAAACCAACAACAAAAACACGTGCCAAAATACGTTCCCAAAGAACCATTCTTTTTGGGTTTCACCCCTTAACAAAAGCGAATGGAACTTTTCACTTGTTGGGAACTACTTCTTCGGTGAGAAAGAAGTATGAAAGATGAGCATTTTTCATGCTTCCAAGTCCGACTGGGTGATTTCTTTCTAATGCTTTTCAAGTAAGTGTTTGTAAATGTGTGCAGCGCTGCTGTCTTTGTTAGTTTTGAAGTTCAGCCTTGTATTTGTTGGTATGTTTATTACAGTGTTTAAAAAACTGCAATAAGTTTCATTTCTTACATTTTGCTTCTGCTTCTGCTTTTGAAAAAATACAAAAGTCGCAGTCGAAGCAGCAGCAAAAACTGATTTCTGAGAAAAAGCGAGCAGCAGCTGCTGTCGTCGTTTCCAAATTTTTGATTTTGATTTTCTGCTGCTTTTGGTGAGTAGCGTAAGTCGAAGCAGCAGCACGTGTTCGACTTTTGCAAGTCGACGCCAGCTAAGTCGCGACAGAAGTAGCTGGCGACTGATTTCTGATTTTGCATTTTGATTTTAGACGATTTCATTTGTAAGGGGTTGCTGCAGAAATATCATCATATTGTTTAGCCATGTCTAAGAGTGAGGTTTGGAAGTATTTTGATAACAAAATAGACGTGGGATTTGCTTTAAGCAATATCTGCAAAAACAAGCTCAACAAGTAAAAAAGTCGGTCAAGCCCGACTGTAATATACTCTGTACCTGTTTGTACCTGTATTGCGGTTCGATAAGTAATGATGAGTAGAATATATGCCTAGAAGGTTCGAAACACCTAACTCTAAAATTGCGGGATATTTGAGGTGTTTTTCAAATTGCGGGGGTGGCAACTCTACTATCGTTCATCTGATCGGAAAACAATGTATGGGGGCTCGATAAGTAATGATGAGTAGAATATATGTCTAGATGGTTCGAAACACCTAACTCTAAAATTGCGGGATATTTGAGGTGTTTTTCAAATTGCGGGGGTGGCAACTCTACTATCGTTCATCTGATCGGAAAACGATGTATGGGGGCTCGATGAGTAATGATGAGTAGAATATATGCCTAGAAGCTTCGAACAACCTAACTCCAAAGTTGCGGGATATTTGAGATGTTTTTGAAATTGCGGGGGGGCAACTCTACTATCGTTCATCTGATCGGAAAACGATGTATGGGGGCTCGATAAGAAATTATGAGTAGAATATATGTCTAGAAGGTTCGAACAACCTAACTCCAAAATTGTAGAAGATATACGGTTTTTTTCGATTTGCGGGGGAGGCAGGGGGCGTGGCAAAAAAAAAATAAACTTGATCTGCCTGCAAGTAAAAGAAATATATGTTCCATACACCTCAAACCTCTATCTCTTACCATCTCTGAGATCTCAGCGTTCATACGGACAGACGGACATGTCTATATCGACTCGGCTGTTGATGCTGATCAAGAATATATATACTTTATAGGGTCGGAGATGCTTCCTTCTGGCTGTTACACACATTTGCACAAACCCAATATACTCTTTGTACCTTCGGTACAGAGTATAAAAATAATAGACTCTCTAATTTAAAAACGCATTTAATTAAATTGCACAAAATAAATTTAAATGCCCCAAGTGTCGAGCAGTTTTAATCGTCGTCGTCAAATTCCTCTGCGAAGCTTACAAAAATCAATCGAAAAAAGAAAATAAAAATTGAAGTGAATAAAAGGGAGTTATTAAGATCATATATCGGATTGGTAACGGAAGACAGCATTCCTTTTAGTGTTTTAAATTCGCGAAACATGAAAATATTATCGATCCAATTTGTGAAGGTCTTAAAGCTGCAGACGGCAAAAAAATGACATTAAATGCATCAAACTGCAAAAAAACTTTGCAAACAGTTGCAAATAATATAAAAATGGATATAACCATTAAACTAAAAAACAAACTTTTATCGTTAAAAATAGACAGTGCTACGCGTCTATCAAGAAACATTTTTGGAATAAGCGCCCAATATATAAGTGCGGATCAAATAAAATCCCTTATTTTAGGAATGATCGAACTAAAAGATGTTGGATCCAGCACATCAAAAATCTTGCCGCTACAATAATAAACGTTCTAAATAAATATAATATTAATTTAAATCAAATTGTCTCTATCACATCAGACAACGGTGCAAACATGCTAAAAACATCAAACATATTATCGTTTGTTTCCGAGGAGAGTATGGAAGAGGACGACGAATTGTGCACCAATGATGAATTTTTAAAAAAAATTGATTTGATAGATACTGTGCCTAACGTATTAATAGGCAACATACAAGTTTGTCGTTGTGCTGCACACACAGCACAACTAGTTGGTCTGGATGTAATTAAATCGTCGGGCATGCTGAAATATTTGTTAAATTGTCGAAATATGACTAAATACATTCGAAAAACATCAAATGGATACCGCGAAATATTTGAGCTTAAGCAATTAAAAATGCCACAACTAGATTGCCCAACCAGATGGGGATCCACATACACTATGCTTAAGGATTTGTTGGTGGCTAAGGAAGTTTTAATGAAAATTGAATCCATTAAAAACAAGTCCGAAGACGAAAATTTCGATGTGGATGCGTCATTTTGGGAGTTTATTGAAACTTATTGTTTTGTTTTTACTCCCTTACAAAAAACCATACTCAAATTTCAGGAGGAACAACTGCATTATGGCAATTTTTATGCCCAGTGGCTTAAACTAAAATTTCTACTGAAAAAATAGTCAATGATTCAAGTCAAGAATTGACAAAAGCGATTGGGACAAAAATGTTGAGTTCCATAAAAACAAGAACCAAAACATTATTAAATAATAAATTCTTTATTTCGTGTTTATTTTGGATCCTCGTTTTCAACATACACTAACATCACAACAAAGAATTGATGCAATTGGTCACTTAAAAACTATTTGGGACAGAATATATGAGGTAAATCCTGATGGTATTTTATGTTCAACGCCGAATTCGGACTCATACCAATCGCAAAACCATTTTTTTGATGAGGAAGATGAATTGGTGAACGCATACTTAGCGCAAGGCGTTGAAATGGAAGCCAACAGTACATTTGACGTGTACTCAAAGATTGAAAATCTCCAACTTCCTTTTCAAAGAATTGATGCTGACGTTCTATCGTTTTGGAAAGGAAGACAGTACACCGACCAGGAGCTATACGCAATAAGTAGCGTTTGTTTTGCAGTACCACCAACTCAGGTAAACACGAATGCTTTAATAAATTGAAGTTCACAGAATCATAAATTTAATTTGTAACAGGTGTCGATTGAACGAGCATTCTCTACGTTAAGGCTGGTACTAACTGACTACCGAAATCGACTAAGCCAGGATGTCCTCGAAAACATATTGTTGGTCAAATTGAATCCAAGCTTTTTGGATACAGCCATTGAAACTTTGCCTCTTTTTCAAGATGACGAAGAATTTGATTAATATTAATTAAAAATAAAATTAATAGAATGTTATTTTTTTTTTTCTTATAATTACTTTTGATTTAAAAAACTTGTATTTGAATTTAATTTTTTTCATTTGATATTTGAAAGATAAAGTGAATGAAGTACATATACTAACACATAATTAAATGGTCTTACAATTTGCGCAGGTCTTAACTTATACAAATATGCGGTGAAAATCAAACTGCAAAATCAGAAATCAGTCGCCAGCTACTTCTGTCGCGACTTAGCTGGCGTCGACTTGCAAAAGTCGAACACGTGCTGCTGCTTCGACTTACGCTACTCACCAAAAGCAGCAGAAAATCAAAATCAAAAATTTGGAATCGACGACAGCAGCTGCTGCTCGCTTTTTCTCAGAAATCAGTTTTGCTGCTGCTTCGACTGCGACTTTTGTATTTTTCAAAAGCAGAAGCAGACACAACTGTTCATTTTGAACAGTCGCAAACAGTCGGAGCTGTGAAAAGTCAAAATTTTGCGACTTTTGCTACTACGACTGAAGAATTTAAACACTGGTTTATTATATGTAGCATCTCCAAAATAAAGCGTTTACTGTAGTGTTGTTCTTGTTGCAGAATGCTCGTGCCGTCATAATCGGGAGAGTGACCGCTCTCTGCACAGTGGGCTGCAAGCGCTGTTTTTATACACTTGAAAAGTGTATATTAATTTTGCCCAGAAGTTTGTAACGCATAGAAATATTCATTTCCGACCCCATAAACTATATATATTCTTGATCAGGACGACGAGCCGAGTTCATTTCCGTCTGTCCGTCTGTCTGTCCGTCTGTCCGTCTGTCTGTCTGTCTGTTTCTACGCGAACTAGTCTCTCAGTTTTAAAGCTATCGAGCTGAAATTTTTGCACAGAGTCTTCTTTTTACTGCACGCAACTAATATGTCGGAACCGGCCGGATCGGATAACTATATCATATAGCTGCCATAGGAACGATCGGTCTAAGAACTATTTCTAGTTAGAAAAACTTTTTTGTTTTCCATCGTAGCGTCACTAATCTCGGTATATGTTAGTTTTATATGCTTACACATAATTCTGGAAAAATGTATTGTAAATGTATAAACTTTTTTGATTTCCATCGTAGCGTCTCCAATCGTAGTATATATTAGTTTTATATGCTTTCACATAATTTTGAAAATAAATATCAAAATCGGATGACTATAGCATATAGCTGCCATAGGACCGATCGGTCGGAAAATGTGTTTTACTAAGAAAAGTTTTTTTTTATGGTATCAAATTTTTATTATCAATGATTTCATAATTTAAAATATCTGATATCTATATCCTATATATATTTTTCCAGTTAAATAAGTTGGAGCAAAGTTTTTCAAGTGTATTAAAACTTCGGCACAGTCGAAGTTAGCTTTGCCTTCTCGTTTGTGTGTTAATCTTGTTCCGTTTTTTATACACTTGAAAAGTGTATATTAATTTTGCCCAGAAGTTTGTAACGCATAGAAATATTCATTTTCGACCCCATAAACTATATATATTCTTGATCAGGACGACGAACTGAGTTCATTTCCGCTTGTCCGTCCGTCCGTCTGTCTGTCTGTCCGTCTGTCTGTTTCTACGCAAACTAGTCCCTCAGTTTTAAAGCTATCGAGCTGAAATTTTGCACAGAGTCTTCTTTTTACTGCACGCAACTAATATGTCGGAACCGGTCAGATCGGATGACTATATCATATAGCTGCCATAGGAACGATCGGTCAAAGAACTAGTTCTAGTTAGAAAAACTTTTTTGTTTTCCATCGTAGCGTCACTAATCTTGGTATATATTAGTTTTATATGCTTCCACATAATTCTGGAAAAATGTATCAAAATCGGATCACTATAGCGTATAGCTGCCATAGGAACGATCGGTCGAAAAATAAGTCTTTGTGAGAAAAACTTTTTTGATTTCCATCGTAGCGTCTCCATACGAAGTATATATTTGTTTTATATGTTTCCACACAATTCTGATCAAATTTATCAAAATCGGATGACTATAGCATATAGCTGCCATATAAATGGCCGGTCAAAAAACTACTTCTACTGAGAAAAACTTTTTTTTTTATACACTTGAAAAGTGTATATTAATTTTGCCCAGAAGTTTGTAACGCATAGAAATATTCATTTCCGACCTCTTAAACTATATATATTCTTGATCAGGACGACGAGCTGAGTTCATTTCCGCTTGTCCGTCCGTCCGTCTGTCTGTCCGTCTGTCCGTCTGTCTGTCTGTGTTCTGTTTCTACGCGAACTAGTCCCTCAGTTTTAAAGCTATCGAGCTGAAATTTTGCACAGAGTCTTCTTTTTATTGCACGCAACTAATATGTCGGAACCGGCCGGATCGGATGACTATATCATATAGCTGCCATAGGAACGATCGGTCTAAGAACAAGTTCTAGTTAGAAAAACTTTTTGTTTTCCATCGTAGCGTCACTAATCTTGGTATATGTTAGTTTTATATGCTTCCACATAATTCTGGAAAAATGTATCAAAATCGGATCACTATAGCATATAGCTGCCATAGCAACGATCGGTCGAAAAATAAGTCGTTGTGAGAAAAACTTTTTTGATTTTCATCGTAGCGTCTAAAATCGTAGTATATATTTGTTTTATATGTTTCCACACAATTCTGAAAAAATTTATCAAAATCGGATGACTATAGCATATAGTTGCCATATAAACGGTCGGTCAAAAAACCACTTCTAGTGAGAAAAACTTTTTTGTTTATTATCGTAGCGTCCCCAATCTTGGTATATATTAGTTTTATATGCTTTCACATAATTTTGAAAAAAATTATCAAAATCGGATGACTATAGCATATAGCTGCCATAGGACCGATCGGTCGGAAAATGAGTTTTACTAAGAAAAGTTTTTTTTTATGGTATCAAATTTTTATTATCAATGATTTCATAATTTTAAATATCTGATATCTATATCCTATATATATTTTACCGGTTATATCAGTTGAAGTAAAGTTTTTCAAGTGTATTAAAACTTCGGCACAGTCGAAGTTAGCTTTGCCTTCTCGTTTTTATCTTAGCATCCCCAATCTTGGTATATATTAGTTTTATATGCTTTCAACTAATTTTGAAAAAAAAGATCAAAATCGGATGACTATAGCATATAGCTGCCATAGGACCGATCGGTCGGAAAATGTGTTTTACTAAGAAAAGTTTTTTTATGGTATCAAATTTTTATTAGCAATGATTTAAAAATGTTAAATATCTGATATCTATATCCTATATATTTTTTGCAGTTAAATCAGATGGAGTAAAGTTTTTCAAGTGTATTAAAACTTCGGCACAGTCGAAGTTAGCTTTGCCTTCTCGTTTATGTCTGATTTATGGCCAGATAGCCGTGTCTTAAGTTTTGATTTTGTAGTACCAACATAAATTTTATTACATATGTTGTTCCCGTCTCCAGCGCATGGTATTTTGTATATAATATTGTTTTTGTCAGCTGTAGCAAATTTTGCTTTTCATATTACTGAAAAGTGAGGCCATTGTTTGTGTTGGTTTATGTGCAATTTTAACATTGTCCTTGTCATACAAATTTAATCTCGAGAGGCGTTCCGAGAATTGTGGTATGTAAATGGCAGATTTGTATGTTTTTGGTTCCTTTGTTTCCTGTATGATTTTTTCCCGTCCGACATTCTTGATGATGGTTTTTATATGTTTTCCGGAAAGTCGTTTTTAATTTATATTTTCTTGAGCGATATTTCATTCTCCTTGTAAAATATTTCGTCGCTGTTGTCCATAATCCTCCTGGCTAGGTTCTGTGCCGTGTTTAGTATCATGTTCCTAGGGTGTTTCGAGTAGAAATTGATGATCCGTCCAGATGCTGTTGGTTTTTGGTACCAGTTTATCTTCAGTGTGTTATTTATGTTGTGTATCATCGAGTCCAGGTACGGCAATCTTTTGTCTTCCTCCATTTCACATGTGAACTGTATGTCCCTGTGATAAGAATTTAGTGTAGGTAATGTTTGTTCAATCTCATTTTCCTTTACCACTGCGAATAGGTCGTCTACGTATTTCATTAAAAGTCTCGCTGACTTAACGTTGATAAGAACCTCCTCCATTATTATGTCCGCTATTATGGGGGAGGCTGGAGATCCCATAGGGAGGCCTTTGAGTTGGACGTATAGTTGATCCTCAAATTTAAAGAACCGATTTTCTGTTATGCAAAAATTTACCATTTCCATGAAAAACTTTTTTGGTATTTTTGTGTGGTCCTTAATAATGTTCCATTTGTTCCTTACGACTTCTAGTGCGAGGTCTGTGAGTATGCTAGGGAATAGTGATACCACATCGAAGGAAACCAATTTTTCCTCATCCAATATATGTGTATTATTGACTCTTTGTTTGAACTCATTTACATTATATTTATTTACATTATATTGTGAGTCCACGGTTAAGTTTTTGAGTACTTCTGCTATATATTTGCACATTTGGTATGCTGGAGAGTTCATCATAGAGCGTATGGGTCTGAGTGGCGTGTCCTTTTTATGGATCTTTGGTAGACCATAAATTCTGGGGGGTAGTGCAGTGCTTATAATTAATCTGTTCCGTTCGATCCTTGAAATCAGATTCATTTTATAAAGATTATCCACAATTTCATTATTTTTTGTCTGCAGTCTCGATGTTGGGTCCTTCCGCAAAATCCTATATGTGCTCAGGTCATCCATTATATTTTTCATTTTGGTTTTGTAGTCTTCTTTTTCCATGGCGACAGTAACGTTGCCCTTGTCTGCATTTAATATAATAATGTTCAAAGAAAAAATGTTGCAATTTATGTTAATTGGGTCAATCAAAAACCGGTTTCATCTCTGAGCAAAAAACAGTCTCAAGAATGGACTCTAATTTGTATCCTAGGATGGCAAAATACGTGTTTCAGAATAATTTGATAGCATTATTTGGTATATATATCTAATCTGAATCCACAATCAAATATTAATGCTTAAGTCGAAACTAAAAGTAACGATAACCATTTTTAAGTTACATATTTAATTTACAATTAAAGTATTTTTTTTTAACATAAGCTTTTAAATTAACATACTATCGAAAACTATCGATCACTATCGATGGTTTTCAAAAAATATCGATGACTATCGATGGTGCCGACTATCGATAGTTCTCCACCTCTACTCCTTACCATACCATCTAGTTTGGATCCACCCGTGAAGACGTTTATGGCATATGGTTCACGATGTGGCATTCACACAAAAAAAACAAGTAAGAAAGTCGGTCAAGCCCGACTGTAATATACTCTGTACCTTTTTGTATGTAACTAATAACTTTAAAGTGTGAGGTTTTTTCCTATTAACATAAACGTATCTTTATTAGTCACGCGGGAATCACGCGTGATTTCTGATCGCAGGCCATCTCAATTACATCGCTCCTCTCATAGCAATTGGGAAATTACCAGTTAGCTATTGCCTTCTCGCTCTCTCTTTCTCGTAAGTTGTGTGCTGGTGTTGTTGTTGTCGTTGGTTTTTATTTTCTTTTACGTATAGATGTAATATCGTTCATCTGATCGAAAAACGATGTATGGCGGGTCGATTCAAAATAAGTAGTAGAATATATGTCTTGAAAGTTCGAACTATCTATCTTGAAAATTGTGGGAGTTATTTCGTTTTTTTTAATTTGCGGGGAGGCAGGGGGCGTGGCAAAAATGAAAACTAAACTTGATCTGCCTGCAAGTATAAGAAATATATGTTCCATACACCTCAAACCTCTATCTCTTACCATCTCTGAGATCTCTTCGTTCATACGGACAGACGGACAGACAGACGGACAGACGGACAGACGGACATGGCTATATCGACTCGGCTGTTGATGCTGATCAAGAATATATATACTTTATAGGGTCGGAGATGCCTCCTTCTGGCTGTTACATACATTTGCACAAACCCAATATACTCTGTGTACCTTCGGTACAGAGTATAAAAACAACGTAAATCCAACTATTTACACTTAGATTCAAATATTTTTACCAATAATATTGCACCACAGTGTGTTTTATTAAATATAAAGTGTGTCAACTTAAAACTCTCATTTAATATGCCCATACACTCAAAAAACAACTCGCCCTAAAAAGGCCCATTTTCGCCCTAATATTTAGAAAATCGCCCTAAAAAAGGACAAAGGCAACTCACCTTATTTTTTAGAAAAGCATTTCTAAAAATTTTAGAAATTCTTTTTCTTAAATTTAGGGTAAAACGCCCAACAAAATAGAAAATTATTTCTAAATTATAAGGCAATTTTTCTAAAAATTTAGACAATGTTTCTTAAATTTAGGGTGAAATGCCCTAAAAAAATAGAAAGTATTTTCTAAAATATATGGCTCTTTTTCTAGACATTCAGACAATTGTTTCTAAATTTCAGGGTGAAATGCCCTAAGAATTAGAAAGTGTTTTCTAAACTATATGGCTCATTTTCTAAATATTCTGACAATTCTTTCTAAATTTTAAGGTGAAATGCCCTAAGAATTAGAAAGTATTTTCTTAAATATATGGATCTTTTTCTAGACATTCAGACAATTTTTTGTAATTTTCAGGGTGAAATGCCCTAAGAATTAGAAAGTATTTTCTAAAATATATAACTCTTTTTCTAGACATTCATACAATTCTTTCTAATTTTCAGGGTGAAATGCCCTTAGAATTAGAAAGTATTTTCTAAAAAATATGGCTCTTTTTCTAGACATTCAGACAATTCTTTCTAAAATTTATGGCAAACTACCCTAAAAAAAAAGAAAAAATCATTTTTTAAAACTTAGTTTTTTTTTCTAAAATATTTTTATTGATTTTATATAAAACAATTACTTTTAATACATAAATTCTTATTTTACTTAAAAATAATATTTTGGCTTAATATATGTTTTATCAGTTAGTTTGTGATGTTCAATAGGCGGATAACTTAAACTATTCAGCTTAACAAGTTTAAATTCATCTTTGTCTATAATCTCAAAGCATGTTAAATGTGGGCAGTACATAGATTCGTCTTCTAAAACGCAAATTTCCATTATTTCGTGAGCTTTAAAATCTGGCTCATACGTATAAATTACAAAGTTTTTCTTATAAATTAAATTACGCAGTTTAACATACATATAGCAAGTAATATTTTGTGTTTCGTGAAACAGCTCGGAAATTTCCTTTGAAAATATTGAATTATTTGATAAACACTTTGATTTGCTCAAAACTATTTGTTTAATTTGAAAATTTTGTATAAAGTGCGCAAACTGAATACAAAGTTTTGTGGATATGGATGACAAAATGTTTCTTCTTGACGTTATATTTTTAGCGTAGGATTTTAAGCTTCTGTGCTTTGACTCAAAGGGAAATGTCCACAAATTCTTTAACGGCCCTGACTCTTCTATGATTCTTATATAATGATTTAAGAAATGGTGTTTCGGTTTAAGAGTGTCATTGAACAGAAGAGTATATTCCCTATTATGGTAGGCAATAATATCCTTTAAGCATTTTAAATCATTTTTTGTGTACTCGGAATAAGTTATATAATCTATTAAACTTGAAAGATTTTTCACAAACTGCCAAACTTTATCGTCTACATCTATTAGATCTCCGACCATCAGGGGGAAAAAAGTTACAAATGTAAGCAGCTCCCTTGCAGTTGCTTTAATGGTAAATTTTTTTAGCTGATTCATTTGAAGTGGAGTACACAAATTTCAAATTTCGGAAACCCCATATTGAAAATTATATTTTCTTATGTTTAATGTTTCCAAATCAAATGTTTTGCTATTTATATAGTATAAAATTATATTGCAGATATTGTCCAACCAAAGTGCCAGGAGTTCTGGGGCTGGATAACGAAATGTGTCCTTCTTGGGACACTCGACAACTTGTTCGAATTGTAGACTTCACTTTCACCAATAAGACCGCACAATCTCAGCTCAGTTTCGCAAGTGTCTTTTTAATTAGATAAACAATAACTTAAAACTAAAGAGCGCTCCCTTTGGCTCATGAGTATGAGTGAGATAATTAGAATTAGATAAACGAGAGTGTGAGAGAGCATAGGAGCAAGCTGAGATAAACTGCATTACTTAACACTATTGAGTGACTTCATTTAGCTTCATAAATTGACAACTTAAACTATCTTTTAAATGCTTAATTTAACGTAAATCTAAACTCCATGAAATGACTGAACATCGGCCGCGTTGAAGGACCGCATGACTTCAAACTAATTTTCATCGACTGGCAGAGGTGCTAATTTGTGGATGGCTCGTTTGACCAGCCCAGATTTAGTGCGAACGATTGCCACGCGCACTTTGCCATCTGCGCCTTGTATTGTTTCCTCGACCTTCCCGAGCCTCCACTGTTGAGGTGGGCAGTTGTCCTCGTGGATAACGACGACTGTTCCGACTTCCAGATCCTTTGACTCCTTGGTCCATTTCTGACGATATTGCAGACTCAAGAGGTAGTCTCTTGACCAGTCTGCCCAGAACCTTCGTTTGATGCTGCAGATCAGCTGATATCGCTGTAAGTAGGTCAGACTGGCGCCTTTTGTTGGCGGCGTTGACGCGTCTGGCAGCCCAACTAGCGTTGTTCCTACCAGCAGGTGCGCTGGAGTGATGGCCTCTCCGTCGTTCGGGTTGGTGCTGTCTGCGATGATTGGACGCGAATTCAAAATTGCCTCCACGTCGACCAACACTGTTTCCAGCTCGTCTTGGCGAAGTATTGCGCTGCCGATGGCCTTGAGCAGCAAATTCTTCGCTGATTTGACTGCTGCCTCCCAAAAGGCCTCCAAAATGCGGTGCTCGTGGTGGGATGAACTTAAAGGTTATCCCTCGAGCCGCAGCAAATGTTGTGGTGGCATCCTTGTGGACGTTGAATTGACTCGTTAAATCGGCAAGAATCCGTGCAGCACCCACGAAATTCGTGGCGTTGTCGCAATAAATCTTCTTGACTAGTCCACGTCGGCCGACAAACCTGGATAAACACATGAGAAAAGAGTTAGAAGTAAGATCAGTGACGAGCTCTAGGTGAACAGCCTTGGATGTAAAGCAGACAAATACTGCGAGATACATTTTCACTGGTGATTTGCCTCTAATCCCTAGAGTAACCGAGATTGGACCGCAGAAGTCCACTCCACTGATTTCAAATGGTCTATTTTCACATAGCCGATCGGCAGGAAGATTGCCCATTATTTGAGACGATAATATCGGCTTGTATCTAAAGCAATGTACACAATCACGAACGACTGCGCTACATTCTCTTCGAGCATTTATAAGCCAAACTTGCTGCCGAAGAATGCCAATGAGAATTCGAGCGCCAGCGTGACAATTTTTGCGATGCAAGTACTGAAGATACAGCTTTATAAATCTACAATTCTTTGGCATGAGTAGGGGAAATTTCATGTTGTGCGGTAAAGGTGCATTAAGCAATCGACCACCAACTCGCAACAACCACCACACGCTATCATCATCTTGGTGTGGGTATAAAAATGGATTCAGTTTCTGAATCGAGGGCTGCAATACGACTGACTTTTTTAATTTTGCGATCTCTTCTTCGAACGATATATGTTGCAAAACATGGATGACTACAATGAATGCGAAATGGAGCTCATCAGGAGTAAGCTCACGTGTTGTATGTTTGATGCGTTTTCCTTTTATAAATCGGAACATATAAGCGACTACTCGAATAATCTTTATATATGAGGATGACTTGTCTATGAGTTCTTCGATAGGATGAGGCGATAGATCGGCTGCGATCATTACTGTGGCGGACTTGCGTTTCTCCAATAAATCTTGCTTTTCAGACATTTCAAAATGAGGGTTAATTGGCCACAATCGCTTATTACATTGTAAAAACTCTGGACCATTGAACCAGCACGATTTTTCTAGTTCAGCTACTGAGCAGCCGCGCGAAACTAAATCTGCAGGGTTCTCCTTAGTTGGAACATGCCGCCAAGTCGCCTTGGGTGTCAATTCTTGGATGTTTGCTACTCGAGTAGCAACAAATGTGTTCAGACTGGATGAGTGCATCTTTAGCCAATGTAACACTACCTCTGAGTCAGACCACAATACGACCTGGTCAATTGGAATATCCAAAATCTGCCTGACCTTGTCCCACAGAATAGCGAGCAATTCCGCTGCGCATAATTCTAACCTTGGCACTGACTTTGTTTTCAGCGGCGCTACTCTTGATTTAGCAGTGAGTAGTCGCACTGAAGTGTCTTCGCTGCTTTCAACTCGGATGTACAGACAGCAGCCGTAAGCTCTTGTAGATGCATCCGCGAACCCATGTATCTGACATTTCGTACCTTTTGTAAAACCTACGTGTCGAGGAATACAGATTGAATCTACACCTTCAAAACAAGACGTAACAGATTCCAATTTCTGTTGCAAGTCACTTGGTATAGGTTCATCCCAATCTAGTTTAAGTAACCAAGTTTCCTGAATTAGAATCTTAGCCCGAGCGATAATAGGGCACAAAAGCCCAAGAGGATCGTACAGACGCGCCACAAATGATAACATACACCGTTTAGTGGGTTGTACGTCTAGTGACAAGCCCTTCATCGAGTAGTTAAACACATCTAAGTTTGGGTTCCACGTGAGACCCAACGTTTTAGTCTCTTCCTGGTCGCCTATAACAATCGAATCTTCAAGATTGGATTTAAGGGGTTTACAGTTTGATGACCATTTTGTAAGAGTGATTCTATATGCTTCCAAGACAGACACCAACTCTTCCTGCAAACATCGCAACTCTTCTGCTGTGTCAGCTCCAGCTAGCAAATCATCTACATAAAAACAAGTAAGAAAGTCGGTCAAGCCCGACTGTAATATACTCTGTACCCGTTTTTATATAACTAATAACTTTAAACTTGCGGGATATTTGAGGTGTTTTTCAAATTGCGGGGGTGGCAACTCTACTCGTTCATCTGATCGGAAAACCATGTGTGGAAGCTCGATAAGTAATGATGAGTAGAATATATGTCTAGAAGCTTCAAACAACCTAACTCCAAAATTGCGGGATATTTGAGGTGTTTTTAAAATTGCGGGGGTGGCAACTCTACCATCGTTCATCTGATCGGAAAACAATGTATGGAAGCTCGATAAGTTATGATGAGTAGAATATATGTCTAGAAGCTTCAAACAACCTAACTCCAAAATTGCGGGATATTTGAGGTGTTTTTAAAATTGCGGGGGTGGCAACTCTACTATCGTTCATCTGATCGGAAAACAATATTTGGGGGCTCGATTGGAAATGATGAGTAGAATATATGTCTAGAAGGTTAAAACAACCTAACTCCGAAATTGCGGGATATTTGAGGTGTTTTTCAAATTGCGGGGGTGGCAACTCTACTATCGTTCATCTGATCGGAAAACAATGTATGGAAGCTCGATAAGTAATGATGAGTAGAATATATGTCTAGAAGCTTCAAACAACCTAACTCCAAAATTGCGGGATATTTGAGGTGTTTTTAAAATTGCGGGGGTGGCAACTCTACTATCGTTCATCTGATCGGAAAACAATGTATGGGGGCTGGATAAGTAATGATGAGTAGAATAAATAACTAGAAGGTTCAAATAACCTAACTTCAAAATTGTGGGATATTTAAGGTGTTTTTCAAATTGCGGGGGTGGCAACTCTACTATCGTTCATCTGATCGGCAAACGATGTATGGGGGCTCGATAAGAAATTATGAGTAGAATATATGTCTAGAAGGTTCGAACAACCTAACTCCAAAATTGTAGAAGATATACGGTTTTTTTCGATTTGCGGGGGAGGCAGGGGGCGTGGCAAAAAAAAACTAAACTTGATCTGCCTGCAAGTAAAAGAAATATATGTTCCATACACCTCAAACCTCTATCTGTTACCATCTCTGAGATCTCAGCGTTCATACGGACAGACAGACGGACAGACGGACATGTCTATATCGACTCGGCTGTTGATGCTGATCAAGAATATATATACTTTATAGGATCGGAGATGCTTCCTTCTGGCTGTTACATACACATGCACAAACCCAATATACTCTTTGTACCTTCGGTACAGAGTATAATTATTTGCCAGTGACCTTGATGCCAACGGATGAGATGACGCGTGCTGGTCACTTAAATATTGTAAACACCGTATAGCCAAGAATGGAGCCGACGCTGTTCCATACGTCACAGTATTAAGACGATATATCTGCAGCGGATCGGTTGGAAATTCTCTCCAGACAATTAACTGAAAATTGCGCTGGGACTCGTCAATCTCGATTTGACGGTACATCTTAGTTATGTCTGCCGTTAATGCACATTTTTGAAGGCGAAATCGCAAAAGGGTAGAAAAAAGATCCGGTTGGATTGTGGGGCCAACCATAAGAACATCTTTTAGAGATAATTGCGACGAACTTTTACTTGATGCGTCAAACACTACTCTAAGTTGTGTAGACGAGCTTTGTGGACGTAGCACGCATTGGTAAGGCACGAAATAATGCGGCTCACTCGGAATATTGTTGTCAGTTGCGCTCATATGGCCCAGAGAAATATACTCCTTCATGAAGGTGATGTACATTAATCGAATCTCCGGATTCTTAGACATTTTTCGTTCAAGTGAGAGAAAACGTCTCTTTGCATTGTCAAACGACAATCCTAAACATTCTGGGCTCGTTTTGAACGGCAACGAAACACTTAAGCGTCCCGAGGGTACACGATTGATCGTTTCAACAAACGATTTCTCACAAAGTTGCTGTTCCGGGGTATACAATTTTGACTTGGCAATTTCTGGAACACTTTCCAGCTCCCAGAATTTACGAACGAATGTGTCTAGCGAACACGATTCGTCAATTGTGGCCATTAGCGACGATAAACATTTATCAGTCGACTTGTTTCGGCAACGGCCAGATACTATCCAACCAAATGCTGTCGCTCTTAATGAAGGTGAATTGTCGCTGCCTTTCACTTGACCGTTTCTAAGCAGATCAAAAAAGGTATCTGCTCCCAACAATTAATCTACGCGCTGCGGCTTGTAGAAAAGTGGATCGGCCAATTCAATGTCGTCAGGAACTTTAACATTTTCGACTAGCTTTTCGGGTTGATATGTTGAAATAGATGGTTAAATTCCAAATTCTGCCATCATCTCAAACGAATTATTTCTTGACGACACCGAAGTCTGCACAAATTGACTCACTGTAGATTTCGATTTTCCAATACCCAATAAATTTATTTCTTTACGCTCTCGTTTGAGGCGCAAGGATTTAGACCAGCCTAGTCACGACGGCAAAGTGAGTGTTTGTGTGCGTATATCGACAAGCGGCTCGACTACCTTGGAGGGGGGGGGGGGTTTGGTTTTTTTTTCTCTTTGGGGAGGGGGGGGGGTTTTTTGGGGGGTGGTTGTGAATTTGCGAGGTCGGCCGTGCGTTGGGTGACAACGTCTGATTTAGACAACTCCTCGGTCATAAAATTGACCTGCGACCCAGAATCCAAAAGTGCTCTAGCTAATTGAGACGATCCTGACTGGTCTTTTACTTGAACTACAGCTGTGGCCAATATAATTTGATCATACACGCTGCTGGCATGATGAGCTGATGCTGAAGCTGAAGGTAAACTTGAAAGTTGTTGAGATGAACTGTTGCCTTGTGGTACTACGAAATGGCTACTAGTTGTGGGTTGAACTATAGGGGATTATGTGTTCGTTGCAGTTAGCGATGAATTTGTTTGATACCTGTGCAACAATGTGTGGTGAGGCTTTGAGCATACTCGAAAAGATTTGCACGAGGTTACCGAATGTCCCATGCACAGTGGGAAGCCCTTTGCAAATGCGAATCTTTTATGACATGGAGCTGAAGCAAAAGACGAAAACGAGACAATGGAATGCTGCTCCGATTTGCAAAAAACACATTTTGGTGAGTGAGATTGGCTCGTTTGAGCAACAGTTAGCGAAGTTCTGCTACCCTTTTTTGCTAATTTTTGAGATCTTGAGCGACCTGACGATGATTCCTCAGCTGAGAGGTGCTGATATCGTTTGTTTAGAGCATCTTCACATTCGTCCCAAAGTGGAATTTTCGTATAATCTAAGTTTTCTTCCCAATTAGCTCGAGTAGTTGAATCTACTTTGCCCATAACAATGTGTATGAGCATGGCGTTTGCAATTTGAGTGGCATTTCCTAACGACAATAATGACCCAAAAATAGCTCTAACATTGTCAATTATTGACCGAAGTTGTGACGAGGTTGGCTCCTGCATACTCGGAAGATCAAATAGCTTAGAAATGCTATCGAATACGATCAGACACTTGTTATCATAAACTTTTTTAAGTGCTGCCAATGCTTTTGAATAATTGGCAGCAGTAATCTGATACGCCTTGACGGTACCCAAAGCTTCACCCTCTAAACACGATAGCAGATGATTAAACTTTTCGATCTCTGACAGAGTTAAATCACTGTCGACTAGATTTTCGAACAGTCCAATAAAGTTTTTATACTCCGAATAATTTCCGTTGAATTTTGGCAATCTCATTGCAGGCAACTGCTTCGCATGTGAACTTACATGTGAACTTGCATGTATCATAGTTGAATTGGCATTTTCTGTTCTTTGAATACGAGGTTGTTCGCGTTTATTAAGCAAAAGGGACTTTGTAGAGATACACAACTTTTCTAAATCCGCCCTCGAATCTACCTCACTATCAATATTTTCCAAGTCTAACTGAATGTTAAATGCTCGATCAATATATCGATTTAAAATTTCTAATTGGCAATCGATTTCCACTGGATCCATTTCGTCTGCATCTTGAATAGACCGTTTTATGCGTTGAATGTCTCTTGAGACATTTTTGTGTAGCTGCAGCAGAGAATCCCAATTGCCTGATTTAGAATCGTCCATCGACCTGTTGCCCTTGCCCTTTTTACCCGTCATAATTGGACAAAGCTTCTTTTTGTTTTTAAATGAATTAAATTTTTATTCAATTTTTTAATTTGTTTTCTTAATTTGCGTAACTTAGCCCACTGTGCATAAGCGGAACCAGTGCAAGTACGCGCCACCAAACTAACGTAGGCAAACGAAAGCACAGCTGCGAAAGTCAACGCACTTGGCAAGCGTTCATCAAATGTTTATATGTATGTATGTATGTGTATAGCTGTACTCAGCCGAAAACGCAGCGAGCGGCAATATAACGAAAGAAACTGCTAAGCATTGGTTGAGAAGAGGGGAGGGGGAGGAGAATGCAAAGAGAACTCCGTTGCTAATGGCTGAGGTCAGCGCGGCGTTAGCACGAAACGAAATTCAAATGCTTGAAGCAGAAAATAAACCGCTGCGATTTGACTGAGTGCAATGACAAGACAAGCGACGAAAAAATATCGGATCCAAATCCGCGAAGCTGAAATTGGGCTCGCGAAATTGATTGGTAGTTTAGGCTGGACCTTATTAACATACAACCCAATTAATTATGTATGTACGATGCGGATATGTGAATATATATTTAATGTATTGAATGCTTACATCCAAGTTGTTCACGAAATAATATAATTTTGTTTTTTATGTTCATATATTAAATGCCACCCTACTTATGTGTGTACGAATCAGTGGGCCACATATATGTGTGTGTGTATGTATGTATGTTTTGTGCATTAATAAATGATTCAAAGCACAGCACATGTATGTATGTATTTTCAGAATTTATTTTGCACTGGTTTTTGACTTCCCTGATAATTTTGGTAATCCATGTAGTTTCGCAATTCCACAGCAAGTTAAAGGCAAATACAATAAATCCGCCAAATCCAGGGACAAATCCAAAGCCAAATCCACAAATCCAAAGTCCAGAAAAGTAGTGAGTCCACCCGGGGGCGCCAAAAAATGTCCAACCAAAGTGCCAGGAGTTCTGGGGCTGGATAACGAAATGTGTCCTTCTTGGGACACTCGACAACTTGTTCGAATTGTAGACTTCACTTTCACCAATAAGACCGCACAATCTCTGCTCAGTTTCGCAAGTGTCTTTTTAATTAGATAAACAATAACTTAAAACTAAAGAGCGCTCCCTTTGGCTCATGAGTATGAGTGAGATAATTAGAATTAGATAAACGAGAGTGTGAGAGAGCATAGGAGCAAGCTGAGATAAACTGCATTACTTAAGACTATTGAGTGACTTCATTTAGCTTCATAAATTGACAACTTAAACTATCTTTTAAATGCTTAATTTAACGTAAATCTAAACTCCATGAAATGACTGAACAGATATCATATCGTAATACACCTTCGAAAACATCATGCAATATGTCAACTACAAAATTGGATACTGCAGAAAAATTTGATAGTTTGTTGAACTCACAGTCTGATTTTATTCCTGTCGATGATAAATCGGCCGAAGCGATATCTGTTTTGTAATTAAACTCATTTCTGAGCATTTCGATCGGAACTTCAGTGGAGTAGGTAGTTTCTCTTTTAGACATTTTGCAAAATCTACAAAAAAAATTACTGGAAAATGATGTAGTCCTGCACAAGCTCACACTAAATCATGTTAACAGTAGGCAACCACACTGTGCACACTATCGAAATGAAACATTTGTCAAAACGAATCAACTTATTCCGAAACATTTTGCTTATTTGTTTCAAAGAGTTATTGAGTTGAATTTAAGCAGCCGTGTGACTCTTGTCATCTTGTGTGTCTCGCTCTCACACTGTCATTTAAATACTTATGTTTCAGAACGTGTGAGAAGTGTTGATTTCGTTGTCATTTTTAGATATTTTGTAATATTTCATAAAAAATGGAGAATAATTCGGGTAATGTAAGTATATAATAAATTAGCTAGTTTGGCGAATACAGTTAAGAAGAACGCCTTTATATTAATTGCATTTATTAATATGTTTCATAGGGTCTGATACCATCTGAAACACTGATGAACATTGGTGAAATAAAGGAAAAAATAAGGATTGTTCAATACAAAATAAGCCAAAAGCACGGAAGAAGCAAGGTGTGGGACGTTTTTGGCCATATACTTAAAGAGTCAAATAATGAAATTCCAAATATGGTTGCTTGTCGAACTTGCTTAAGCATTTTTAAGTATAATGGTGCCACATCAAATTTAGTTCGTCATAAATGCTATAAAGTCAGCAAACTAAAAGTAAGCGGTAATATGCCTGAACTGACAATAGATGCGGAAACTAAAACATCAGTGACGAAGACTGTGACGAAGTGGGTAGTACAAAATTGTCGGCCTTTTAGTATTATTAGCGATTCTGGACTAAAGGACCTTATTTCACTTTCCCTCGAAATTGGAAGTCGTCTTGGACCTAATATTAATGTCAACCAACTTCTTCCTCATCCAACAACGGTATCCCGAAATGTCAAGGACCTTTATAAAATGGAGCTGAAATGTGATGGAAAAAATATCTCTCATTAAAGAGAATGGTTTTGCGATCACGTCGGACGCGTGGACAGATAGTTTTTCCCAACAGTCATATATGTGTGTAACTTTGCATTATATATGCGAAGGTTCCATGAATAAACGGCTGTTAGCTATGTTAAGCATAAAGGGAGAATCTGCAACAGGTTCGCGTTAAATATTCCTAAAATTTGTAATTATTTTTCATAACAAACAATTTATTTGCAGGACTATTTGTTCGTAATAAGGTTGAAGAATGTTTGGAGGCTTTTGGGTTGCAGTTGGATAATGCCATTATTGTTACAGATCGTGGGTCAAACATGATAGCTGCATTTAAAGAATCTGCCCACATCCATTGCATCAACCACCTATTGAATAATGCTGTTGAAAAAGCGTTTAAGCAAGTTCCAGTATTATTTAAAATGGAAAAAAAATGCAAAAAACTTGCCAAATACTTTAAGAAATCGGGAGAAAACACTAACATTGATTTGAGTCTTAAGGGTGTATGTCCCACAAGATGGAATACTATTTTTTATACCATGAAAACAAACAAAGTATCACAGAATTGCGCTGTACTTATTTCCCCCAACAAACCAGCTCAGACAAGTAGACAGCGAACAAACAATTGAAGACTGTAAAGAATTAATGAGACTGTGTCACAATGACGATAAGGAGCAGACAGAATTGACGGAAAATTCGAACAAATTTGAAGAATTTTTGATTGATTTTATAGAGTCTCCCACAGAGAAATCACTTGATGAAATTATAACAAGAGAAGTAATATCGTATTCAAATTTAATAGTCCCAATGACGGATAAATTTAACGTTTTACATTGGTGGAAGGAAAATGAAGCGCAATTTCCCAATTTATATAAACTTAGTTGTAAAATTTTGGCCACTCCAGCATCATCGGCATCGTCAGAAAGAGTATTTTCTCACGCAAGGAATCTTATTTGCGAGAAGAGAAGCTCTATAACCGGAAATGACGACATGGTCAATGAAATTATGTTTTTAAATATAAATATGAAGAAATAATAATAAAAACGAGAAGGCAAAGCTAACTTCGACTGTGCCGAAGTTTTAATACACTTGAAAAACTTTACTCCAACTGATTTAACTGGAAAAATATTAGGATATAGATATCAGATAATTAAAATTTTTAAATCATTGATAATAAAAATTTGATTCCATAAAAAAACTTTTCTTAGTAAATCACATTTTCCGACCGATCGATCCTATGGCAGCTATATGCTATAGTCATCCGATTTTGATAAAATCTTCCAGAATTGTGTTAACGCATATAAAACTAATATAAACCAAGATTGGAGACGCTACGATAAATAACAAAAAAGTTTTTCTCACTAGAAGTAGTTTTTTGACCGACCGTTTATATGGCAGCTATATGCTATAGTCATCCGATTTTGATAAATTTTTTCAGAATTGTGTGGAAACATATAAAACAAATATATACTACGATTGGAGACGCTACGATGGAAATCAAAAAAGTTTTTCTCACAAAGACTTATTTTTCGACCGATCGTTCCTATTGCAGCTATATGCTATAGTGATCCGATTTTGATAAATTTTTCCCGAAATATGTGGAAGCATATAAAACTAAAATATACCAAGATTAGTGACGCTACGATGGAAAACAAAAAAGTTTTTCTAACTAGAACTAGTTCTTAGACCGATCGTTCCTATGGCAGCTATATGATATAGTCATCCGATCCGGCCGGTTCCGACATATTAGTTGCGTGCAGTAAAAAGAAGACTCTGTGCAAAATTTCAGCTCGATAGCTTTAAAACTGAGAGACTAGTTCGCGTAGAAACAGACAGACGGACAGACAGACGGACAGACAGACGGACAGACAGACGGACAGACAGACGGACGGACGGACAAGCGGAAATGAACTCAGCTCGTCTTCCTGATCAAGAATATATATAGTTTATGGGGTCGGAAATGAATATTTCTATGCGTTACAAACTTCTGGGCAAAATTAATATACACTTTTCAAGTGTATAAAAATCATTGACAGCATTTTTTGTTTTAAATAAGCATTACGTATTTCTAGTGTTAACAGTGTGCACACTAATGCTCGGACTCTGATTTTCCTATCATAAACATTTAGATCATTTGCTTTAACTCGCACTCACACTATTATTATTAACGAATCAAAGTAGATCTTTAACTCTCAATCACACACGAGTTTGTTAGTCAAAGGGAATGTTTGACAGTGTGAGCATTGATAGTGTTGCCTGTAGCATACGATTTGTTTGAACGAGAGAGAATAAAAATGTACTTTAGTGTGCACTCGTGCAGGGCTCTAAGTGAAACCTAAAATACTATTTAAGCCCAGGTTGTCACCTAATATGAGACCCAAAGTAAAATATATTGTATGCTGTTCACCATTTACGATTACTGTTAACCCATCATCTTCCAATTCTTTTAAAAATTCGACGAGCCTGTATAGACACTTTGAATTTCCCAACCTCTTAATATCAGCTAATTTAAATAAAGCTGCACAAAAAATGTTATCATATTCTATTGGTGAAGTGGGAAATGATAAATAAACCGCTAGTATTGGAGCACAGTGGGGTCCCAATGGGTTGTTAATCTCGAAATCATCCACATATAGGAAATAAGGAATTACAGTTTTATTACTACCTCTATATTTAAACTTTTTCTCCTTCCATAACATCCCATTAACAAAATGACATAAATTTTGTTGTCTTTCCAAGAAGTCCATTTTTTTGATAAACTAATTGAATAGATTGGGTATCTCAAAAAACTTTTGCAATTGAAATTTCAATGGAAAAATAACACCCTTTAATTTTTTTTGAATCCAATGTGAATTCATTGTTTACCCTTAGAGTCGAAATTGTGTCGTCTATTGTAATTAAATGTGGTTCTTTATACAAATTTTGAATTTGAAGATGTTTTTTCAATTTATATTCAGTGCTTACATTTTCGAATGGATCATTACAAAAATCAATAAGAATTTTTAAATGTTGATCAACATTTGAATTGTTAAGCGACTGTGAAGACATTAGCATATCTCGAATTTGATCCAGTTTAGCTTTAATTGGCAACGAAATGTATTTTTGTATATCGCGTTGTATCTTATGTGTGTTCTTTCGTGGCATATTTAAATAAGAGCTAACTTCTAAGGTGAATTTTTCTGCATTATCATGCAAAGTTTTCGTAACTGTTTCAAATTCATTGTTTGAAGCAGATGAAGAATCATTCAGATCTGTCGAAGGAATATTATCAATGGTACTTTGAACTGAAATGTTGTTAAAAGAAGTAGAGCTTGCTTGCAAAGAAGCGATTTCATTTTCGATATGCTTACTTAAATTTCTAAAATCTGAAAATATTTTGAAACAGTTTGCGAATCCACATGGTATGCTTATGTATTAGTCACTTAAATGATATGTGCGCATGTGTGATAAAAAATCACTTTACTTTAACTGATTTAACCGGTAAAATATATATAGGATATAGATATCAGATATTTAAAATTTTTAGATCATTGATAATAAAAATTTGATCCCATAAAACAAAACTTTTCTTAGTAACACTCATTTTCCGACCGATCGGTCCAATGGCAGCTATATGATATAGTCATCCGATCCGGTCGATTCCGACATATTAGTTGCGTGCAGTAAAAACAAGACTCTGTGCAAAATTTCAGCTCGATAGCTTTAAAACTGAGAGACTTCGCGTAGAAACAGACAGACAGACGGACAAGCGGAAATGAACTCAGCTCGTCGACCTGATCAAGAATATATATAGTTTATGGGGTCGGAAATGAATATTTCTATGCGTTACAAACTTCTGGGCAAAACTGATATACACTTTTCAAGTGTATAAAAAGGGTAAAGTGGGTACTATGAAGTTGTGCAAATGAATGTAACAGGCAGAAGGAAGCAATAAATACTAACCAGACTGTACCCAAACGACTGCTTCAAAATAGGGAACTCGCCGAATATATCACAAAGGCTTACGTCGCTTTTCAAATATTGCATACGCCAATCAAATGTGCAGTGCCACTTCTCCAACACTTCATCCCTTGGCTCAACATTCACCTTTAGCCAATATTTATTTAGTTCAATTTTTTCTGTTGAATAAATAAAACAATATTAAATTAAATTCTTTTTAATAAATTTAGCATTAACTCACCATTATTACAATCTATATTTGGGCTTAGGTTTTCTTTCTTTGTGGAGGTTGTTGGATCACGCACCTTAAATTTTGCCTTTAAATTGTAATAATTACTGTAGAGTAATCCACCTGGTTTCTTCCCCTTTAATTTTAAGAAGTAAGTATCCTGAAAAAGATTAGTATATTAATAAGTAAAGTTTGAATATTAAACAAATGGGTTACTTACTGGAGTTTCCGAATCAAACAAATTAGTTATTTGATCTGCAATATTTTCCAACAGACGTTGCTTTGGCTGAATGTCTTGTAAAACCATGTGCTCTGCAATAATATGGCTAAGCTCCTTCCTGTACTTGGGTGTCAGCGCTTTATTTAAATTAAATGTTTGCAACAGAAGTTTAGCTTTAGAGCTGGCGGACAAAATTAGACTTTTTTTTTTTTTTTTTCTTTTTTTTTTTGGTATTTATTGAATCTTCTCTTAATGAGACTAACAATAATTTTGCAAATCTTAATCTAAAAACTATTTATAAGAAAACTATCTCCAATTGGATGTAGTTTTGTGTTCAGCGGCCCTTTAGTACAATGGTGGATTAGGGTGGGCATGGAGCTTCTCGATATATTTGCGTTTTATTTGGGCTATTTCAGTATCGACCAATGGGATGTTGAGATCGTTGTGTATACACTCGTTTCGACGTAAAATGGCGCTCCAGTGAGGATTCTAAGAACTCGTGATTGTGCTCTTTGAAGGATTTCCACGCTGCTCGCACAGGCATTTCCCCATAGCTGGGAGCCGTACGTCCAAACAGGCTTTATGATGGTTTTATACAGTAAGACTTTATATTCCAGTTTTAATGGGGAACGGGAGTTAATAAGCCAGTGGAGGCTATTGGCCTTCAGCTTTATTTGAAGTTTTTTCGAATCTATGTGTTTGCGCCAAGTTAGCCTTCTGTCGAGGTGAATACCGAGGTATACAACATCACTTGATTGTGGGATCAAGGTCCGGTTTAGGTATAGTGGGGGACAGGTGCTTCTGTTGAATGTGAACGTGACATGTTTACACTTTTGCTCGTTAATCCTTATGCGCCAATTGGCCAGCCACTCTTCTACTTCAGCTAGGTGGCTTGCCAAAAGTCTTGTTGCGTTAATTGGACATCGTGATCTACTTAGAATTGCCGTATCATCCGCAAATGTGGATATTGTTAGTCGGGGGTCTGTTGGGATGTCAGCAGTGTATAATACATAAAGAAAAGGGCCAAGAACGCTACCCTGTGGCACTCCGGCTCCAATGGTGAACTCTTGCGTAGTGTACTCGTTATGACGTATAGAAAATACTCTGTTACTGACGTAGCATTCGAGGAGTTTATGTGTGTTCGGCGGAAGCAGTGTCTTAATTTTGAAGATAAGACCTTCCAGCCAGACACGGTCAAATGCTTGGGCAACATCTAGGAAAATTGCGGAGCAGTATTCGTGGTGCTCAAACGCCGTCCGAATATCTGAAGTTAGGCGGTTGACTTGTTCAATGGTCCCGCGTTTTGCCCGGAACCCAAATTGGTGAGATGGAATAATATTTTGTGCATGAGAATCAATTTCGCGGAGTAAGATCTTTTCGAATAATTTTGATAAACAAGGTAGCAGACTAATGGGTCTATAAGACGACGCTTGTGTTTTATCCTTTCCTAGTTTGTGAATCATAATGATTGTGGACTTTTTCCAGTTATTGGGAAAGTATCCACATCGCAGAACAGCATTGAAAAGTCTGGAGATATAGTTAATGGCTGGAATTGGAAGTTCCATAATCATTTTTGGCGTAATGAGATCATGTCCTGGTGCTTTTCTCGGATTAAGTTCTTTTATTAGGTTTCTTATTTCAGACGAGTGAACTTTGATTGGGTCAGCTTGTGCGGCAGTTGAAATTGATGGGAGCGCAAATCCATTTGTTGGTGGATTAGGCATGAAAACTTTTTTAAGGTGAAGTGCAAATACTTTTGCCTTTTCTTCGTCACTACGGGCCCATCTTCCTCTCACATCCCTCAAAGGCGTGTCTATCTTTGCAGGTGGCTTTATGCTCTCGTGTGCTCTCCATAAAGGAAATTTTGTGCTTGTAGGCGACAACTTAGACTAACGTCAACTCTTCCTTCTTCTACAGTCTCATTTGGATTCTTCTGGAAAATCAAATTAAAAAATATTTGTAAGACAATTTTTCATCCAAATATCAAATGACGGAAAGACGGCGATACCACCATAATCAGAAATTGTTTACTAAACAAACACTTTACTTAACAATCATTACCTGAGTCAATCTAATATATTTATTAAAAATTAACGAAAATTAAAGCATCAATTGTTGAACTCCACGCGCTGACAGTAAAAAGCAAATGCACGAAGCGTCTAGATTTTTTTATGGAAGAAGAAGAGCATACGTCAAACGCAAAAAAAAAACGAGAGCGTAAGTTAAAGTCGGCCCTGCTCGACTTCGATATACCCGTTACTAAGGATATAAACATGTCCTACTTGTGGGAGAAATGAGTTTCTTTCCAATTTGCGGGGGAGGCAACTCTACTATAGCTCATCTGATCAGGAAATGATGAATGGCTGATCGATAGGTAATAATTATTAAAATGTCTAGAGGGTTCAATCTAGACAATCTATTTTCAAAATTGTGGGTGATATGAGGTATTTTTATACACTTGAAAAGTGTATATTAATTTTGCCCAGAAGTTTGTAACGCATAGAAATATTCATTTCCGACCCCATAAACTATATATATTCTTGATCAGGACGACGAGCTGAGTTCATTTCCGCTTGTCCGTCCGTCCGTCTGTCTGTCTGTCCGTCTGTCCGTCTGTCCGTCTGTCTGTCTGTTTCTACGCGAACTAGTCTCTCAGTTTTAAAGCTATCGAGCTGAAATTTTGCACAGAGTCTTCTTTTTACTGCACGCAACTAATATGTCGGAACCGGCCGGATCGGATAACTATATCATATAGCTGCCATAGGAACGATCGGTCAAAGAACAAGTTCTAGTTAGAAAAACTTTTTTGTTTTCCATCGTAGCGTCACTAATCTTGGTATATGTTAGTTTTATATGCTTTTACATAATTCTGGAAAAATGTATCAAAATCGGATCACTATAGCATATAGCTGCCATAGGAACGATCGGTCGAAAAATAAGTCTTTGTGAGAAAAACTTTTTGATTTCCATCGTAGCGTCTCCAATCGTAGTATATATTTGTTTTATATGTTTCCACATAATTCTGAAAAAATTTATCAAAATCGGATGACTATAGCATATAGCTGCCATATAAACGGACGGTCAAAAACTACTTCTAGTGAGAAAAACTTTTTTGTTTTTTATCGTAGCGTCCCCAATCTTGGTATATATTAGTTTTATATGCTTTCACATAATTTCGAAAAAAATTATCAAAATCGGATGACTATAGCATATAGCTACCATAGGACCGATCGGTCGGAAAATGTGTTTTACTAAGAAAAGTTTTTTTTTTTATGGTATCAAATTTTTTATTATCAATGATTTTAAAATTTTAAATATCTGATATCTATATCCTTATATATTTTTCCAGTTAAATCAGTTGGAGTAAAGTTTTTCAAGTGTATTAAAACTTCGGCACAGTCGAAGTGAGCTTTGCCTTCTCGTTTAAATTGCGGGGGGCGTGAACTTTTCTATCGTTCATCTGATCAGGAAACGATGTATGGCGGATCGATAGGTAGTGATGATTAAAATATATGTCTAGAGGGTTCAAATTATTTTTTTTTAAGATTGTGGGAGATATGAGGTATTTTTCTAATTGCGAGGGCGGCAACTCTACTATCGTTCATCTGATCGAAAAATGATGTATGGCTGATCGATAGGTAATAATTATTAAAATATATGTCTAGAAGGTTTGAACAATTTATTTTCAAAATTGTGGGAGATATGAGGTATTTTTCAAATAGCGGGGGTGGCAACTCTACTATAGTTCATCTGATCGAAAAATGATGTATGGTGGATCGATAGGTAGTGATGATTAAAATATATGTCTAGAGGGTTCGAATTATCTATTTTTAAGATTGTGGGAGATATGAGGTTTTTTTCAAATTGCGGGGGCGGCAACTCTACTATCGTTCATCTGATCGAAAAATGATATATGGCTGATCGATAGGTAATAATTATTAAAATATATGTCTAGAAGGTTCAAACAATCTATTTTCAAAATTGTGGGAGATATGAGGTATTTTTCAAATTGCGGAGGTGGCAACTCTATCGTTCATCTGATCGAAAAATGATGTATGGCGGATCGATAGGTAATGATGATTAAAATATATGTCTAGAAGGTTTGAACAGTCTATTTTCAAAATTGTGGGAGATATGAGGTTTTTTTCAAATTGCGAGGGCGGGAGGGGGCGTGGCAAAAATTTGAAACAAACTTGATCTGCCTGCAAACAATACAAGTCTACACTGAAAATTTGGTAGCTCTAGCTCTTATAGTCTCTGAGATCTAGGTGTTCATACGGACAGACGGACATGTCTATATCGACTCGGCTATTGGTGCTGATCAAGAATATATATACTTTATGGGGTCGGAAATGCTTCCTTCTGCCTGTTACATACATTTGCACGAACTTAGTATACCCTTTTTACTCTACGAGTAACGGGCATAACAACAACAAGCGATGCGTCGTTCGGCACGCGTAAGTTTGGCCTTAGGCCCTCCGCACACGGCTCGTATCGTCATCGTAGCGTTATCGTCTTGTCAAAAATTTGCCGATACGATACGATTACGATACGGCTATTGCTCCGCATACGAAGCAATTTTCCATCGGCGAAACACAAAGCGTAAACATGTAAAGGGATGAAGACTAATTAACATATCTTGGTCATCGAAGTATTGGGTGCAAAAATGCAACCATAAGATTATTTTGTCCCACTGAAGAATTAGCAGAAGGCGATATAAAATTTCACACATTTTTCTGAATGTCATAAAATACATTTAAGGATTTGATAATGGTAGTAAAGCCTTAAAATGCACAAATTTGATAATTTAGACTGATATTTTTTCATTAAAACATATGAAATCATTAAAAAATTTAAGCAAACAACAAGCGTACGCTCGTACACGACGAGAAGCGACTGCCACTGCTTGACGACAGTCGTCATGCTGCATGCAAGTTGCGACGATTATGCGTAGCGGACGAGTCGTGTGCGTGTCTCCATTTAAACACACGTGCGCAGCAACAAATCGTATGCTTCTCGTACATCTCGTCGCATACGCTACGATAACGATACGAGTCGTGTGCGGACGGCCTTAGTTGTTTGGCTTAGTAGTAGCAAAAAATGTTTAGCCTAATACATGCATATGAACATACATTGTATGTGTGGTATTGTTGTGTGTATTTACTTACATGCTCTTGCCATTTCTTCAAGCGGGCAAAAAAAAACAATCCCAGGGCCCACCAACTCGATTGGAATTTCACGGCGAAGCTGTTCCCACTGAAGACACTTCAGGGTATCGACACTAAAATTTGCTTCTAAAAAGATGTATATATACATATGTACAATGTACATATATACATTTGAATGTATGTATTCATTAAATTGCAAAAATTAAAGTTTATTTGTAAATATGACTGTATTTACATACATTTATATATGATACACAATGAAAATTTTAAATACTTACCGCTGAAAATTGACAAAAAGGCTTCACCACCTAATTCCGACAAAATTTGCTCCATTTTCCAGCGACGCTCACACTCAATTAACTTACAAACGCCTGTCAAAACAAACAAGTGCCAAAAAAAATGCACGAGCGTAGACAGCTGTTTATTATAGGGCAGACGTTGTCACCCAAGACGTACACGGCCGAACACATGCCGAGCCCTTCGCAAAGAGAGTAAAAATCAAGCAAAGCCAATCAGTGCTCGCCTAGCCTTCAACAAGGTAGGTTCGAGCCGCTTTGCGTCGCATTAAATTCGCACACCAATACACTCTCACTTTTTTGCCTCGCTCTTTGTGACTAAGGCTGTTATAGGGAGTCAGGAAGCTGTCAACCAGCTGCGAACCCCCTTAACCTACATAGCTACGCCATTGGCAATAATAGTTATTCATTTGCTCATGCGCTTCACTCGGGAATGTGTATTTGTGTGTGTTATGTAATGTAATGTCAAAGACCATATATTATATGTATATATCAAAGACCATATATTATATATATAATATTATATATATATATATATTAATATATTATATATATATAATATATGGTCTTTGACGCCTGCTTAGTTGAAACCGAAACGATAGCGCAGCACACAACAACAAATTCAACTATGCACATTGGGCCAGCGAGCCGATTTTTCGACGAAAATTAAAGTTTTAAAGCTAGGTTCTTGAAATTTGGTACATATGATAGTGTCGATGCACATAAAAATATATCTAAGTTTCAGACCGACCTGACCACGCCTTCCCTAGCCGCCCATATGAGATAGGTTTCCTCTTATTGATACTTGTACGGTAATAAATAATGCTAGCACTTGATAAATTCAACAAATGTTTTTAATTCATTTTTTTAACACTTAACCTTAATATTAATAAGTAAAAAACGAGAAGGCAAAGCTAACTTCGACTGTGCCGAAGTTTTAATACACTTGAAAAACTTTACTCCAACTGATTTAACCGATCAAATATATATAGGATATAGATATCAGATATTTAAATTTTTTAAATCATTGATAATAAAAATTTGATACCATAAAAAACGAAAGCGTAAGTTAAAATCGGCCCTGCTCGACTTTGATATACCCGTTACTCAGGGTAAGGTTTATTTAAGAATACTTTATTAGATCACAACATGCCCAAATTGTGGGAGATATGAGGTTTTTTCCGAATTGCGGGTGGCAACTCTACTATAGCTCATCTGATCGGGAAATGATGCATGGCGGATCGATAAGTAATGATGATTAAAATATATATCTAGAAGGTTCGAACAATCTATTTTCAAAATTGTGGATGATATGAGGTATTTTTTCAAATTGCGGGGGCGTGAACTTTTCTATCGTTCATCTGATCAGGAAATGATGTATGGCGGATCGATTGGTAATTATGATTAAAAAAATATACGTCGAGAGGGTTCGAATAATCTTTTTTTAAAATTGTTGGGGATATGAAGACTTTTCCAAATTGCGTGGGTGGCAACTCTTCTATCGTTCATCTGATCGAAAAATGATGTACGGCGGATCGATAGGTAATGATGATTAAAATATATGTCTAGAGGGTTTGAATAATCTATCTTCAAAATTTTTGGGGATATGAATACTTTTCCAAATTGCGGGGGTGGCAACTCTACTATCGTACATCTGATCGGAAAATGATGTACGGCGGATCGGTAGGTAATGATGATTATAATATATGTCCAGAAGGTTCGAACAATCTATTTTTAAAATTGTGGGAGATATGAGGTTTTTTCATATTGCGGGGGCGGGAGGGGGCGTGGCAAAAATTTGAAACAAACTTGATCTGCGTGCAGAAGATACAAGTCTACACTGAAAAAATGGTTGCTATAGCTCTTATAGTCCCTGAGATCTAGGTGTTCATACAGACGGACGGACGGATGGACAGACGGACATGTCTATATCGACTCGGCTATTGATGCTGATCAAGAATATATATACTTTATGGGGTCGGAAATGCTTCCTTCTGCCTGTTACATACATTTGCACGAACTTAGTATACCCTTTTTACTCTACGAGTAACGCGTATAAAAACTTTTCTTAGTAAAACACATTTTCCGACCGATCGGTCCTATGACAGCTATATGCTATAGTCATCCGATTTTGATAAATTTTTTCAAAATAATGTGAAAGCATTTAAAACTAATATATACCAAGATTGGGGACGCTACGATAAAAAACAAAAAAGTTTTTCTCACTAGAAGTGGTTTTTTGACCGACCGTTTATATGGCAGCTATATGCTATAGTCATCCGATTTTGATAAGTTTTTTCCGAATTGTGTGGAAGCATATAAAACTAACATATACCAAGATTAGTCACGCTAGAATGGAAATTAAAAAAGTTTTTCTAACTAGAACTAGTTTTTCGACCGATCGTTCCTATGGCAGCTTTATGATATAGTCATCCGTTTCGGCCGGTTCCAACATAATAGATGCGTGCAGCACAAAGAAGACTCTGTTCAAAATTTCAGCTCGATAGCTTTTAATCTGAGGGACTAGTTCGCGTAGAAACAGACAGACAGACAGACAGACGGACGGACAGACAGACGGACAGACAGACGGACGGACAGACAGACGGAATTGAACTCAGCTCGTCGTCCTGATCAAGAATATATATAGTTTATGGGGTCGGAAATGAATATTTCAATGCAAACTTCTGGGCAAAATTAATATGCACTTTTCAAGTGTATAATGATGAGTGGAATAAGTCTCCAGCGATCTTCAATACTTTGAATTATAAATATTATACGATACGATCGATACAGATTTGCAAAACTTGATCAAAGTCAGGTGAAAGTATCTTGAAAGTATCAGGAAAAACTTGTTGTTTTCAACCATTGCACTATGGGCGAAACGGCTAAGCCAGCGGGACATTTTAGTATAAAAATCTTTATTTTCGCAAAATTTGTTTAAATATACCCATTGGTTTCGAAGCACTTTATATATTACCTTCCGAACAAAATCTTCGATTTTAATACCCTTTCAGAGGGTATATTATGTTTGTAACGCATAGAAGGAAGCCTTTTCGAACCCATAAAGTATATATATTCTTGATCAGCACGACGAGCTGAGTTCATTTCCGTCTGTCCGTCTGTTTCTATCGGCGTTGCTGATGTTAACCTTCTGTTTTTTTTTTGTTCTTGTTCGACTACCTCCAAGCTCAAATTTCACGTTCACCGCTGATCTATAAGCCCCATACGAACCTTCGAAGTGATGGCAAGTTTCATATCAGAATGAATACTATGTTAACCTATTAGGGCCTCGTTTTACTTTGAACAGCTGAAGAAATAATGTTGAAAACAATGAGCACATTCTGCAGATAATTCCGATTTGCGATTCATAATTTACGATTGCTAAAGATTCTCTGCTTTGCAGGTTTTAAGGGATTCTGTGTCTTATCAAAAAATACACTCTCACTAATAAAATATACTATTAACGTATTACAAATAGTCGGTCGCACTGAAAATATCAATATAAACGGATGCAGCAGAAGTGTACAGTCCAGCAATCGGTATTCGCTCTCACCAATCATACTTTTTGTTCAATTTATTTTCGGAATTGCGATCACGGCATTTAGCAGGTAATCGTCAATCATAACATTATCTGCTGAATGGCCCACATAGTACTTCAGCCTTGACCGCAGAAATTTAATTTATGACGTAAATCTAACTTCGTTTATGTGGAAGTTTTAGTACAGTCGCAAAGGCTCGTTTTAAAAAACAGACCACAATCCAAAAATGTTACTAAATCATACACTGCTATAAAAGCGCTAGCACAGACCAACAGTTGCTCGAAGAAATAATAATTATAAATTTCAATTGAAAATAATTGAATTCATATGTTCTATTGTAGTATATAAAAATTCCAAAAGTCTGTATATATTTCTATATTTTTAACAAATTTTTTACTCTTCTATATAAATTTTGTAAAACTTGGGACGAGCCAAGGTTCGAACCAAAACCTAAACATAAAAGCCTTGAACCTCAAATCTCTAAACCATAACCATTGGTAAATTTTGATTCGAACCCGCAAACCGGACCTCCGAAAAAATGATTTGGGTTTGCAGCCCTGGTTTAAACTCAGCGTCTGCTGTCCAAACCGTTGTTCGGAGAAAGCGTCTCGAGAGTTCAATCAAGAGTTGATCTGAGCAAAGTTAATGTGTCTAATAGCATGTTTTCTTTATCTTATGTTTTTACCCGATGTTCTTTTTAAGTAACTTGACTACCAATGAATTTTTTGAAATAAATGTTTTTTTATTGAAATTGGGTCCTTTACAATTTGTTTGGGTAATTGTCTAGTATAGCGGCCTACTCTCAGAAAATTCCAAAAAAATTCCCTTCGATAGATCGCGAATTATGAAGAATTTTCATGCAGAAAAAACGCGGGGGTCATCCGTGGTTTCTTTTTAAACGAATTTTAAAGTTGTAATTTTTGCCCATACAAATACATGCTTGATCACATATGCTTTTCGATTTCTGTTTGTTTTTTTTTCGAATAAATATATTAAATTATTATTTTCCTATGACTCAGGGGAACATTTGCTTGAATTTTAATGCGAAAGTGACGAAATCTTTACACCTATTTGATCTGTTTTGAACTCTTTTCCACGCCACCTACTGAGGTAAAATTCAAGGCGCATTTTTTTTAACGTGGTTTCCCCATGAGGCCTACTCCACGAAAGCCACAGGAAGGTGTTTTTTTTTAAGTGGTGTCCCCTAAGGAAGGGCCTAATCCACTGTCGTCTTCCCCGTGCACTTCCTCTTCCTCCTATGAATTAATATTTTATGTTCATAATTCGCGATCCATCGATGAATATTTTATTGTACACAATAAAGTAAAATTTTTTTTCAAAAAATCGCGCGATTTTTACTCACCTCAGCAAAATTAATATCATTAACAATGCTTTCTTTTTCGGGATTATATAACTGACCAATAGCCACGAAGATGTTATGGATCCTATCCGTGTGACTTGGGAATCGTTTATAAAACATAAACTTGGCCAAATATCCTGGATAGTGCATTTTTTTTCGGCCAAAATGAGGCAACTCGGTCTTCACGTCCCGCCACAGCCTTTCTATGTTTTGTGTGTGTGCTTGTGTAGAGGGATCCACAAAATTTTTAGAATGGTTCACCGTTTGGTGTAGAAACCCCTCATCTTCCAGGCAATTGTAAGCTCTCCAGCAATCCGAAATGACCGTGGATCCGTCAGCTATATTTTCCTTAATTATTTTTAAGAGTGTTTCCTTTCCACGGTCTTCAACCGGAATTACGAAAAATTTACCGGATTATAGCAGTCAACAGTTTACGGCACCGAAAGAATAGTTTTCCGTCATCTTTTACTGCTATCTTACAGTCAGCAGAACAATTTCCACATTTTTTTCTTGTAGAAAACAGTTGTGACGTTTAAATACTCAATAAGCTCTATATTCGTCAAAGACAAAAATTTCGACACAGTAAAATTGCAATTCGTGCATTCCATTTTGATTAGAATTATTGAATGAACAATAAAAATCCAATTAAATTTGAATTAAATTTGACACATTGCTCAAAACACAATATGTTTTATTAAGTAAAAAAATCAAATTTTCAAAATTCGTTTTAAAAGAAACCATGGATGACCCCCGCGTTTTTTCTGCATGAAAATTCTTGATAATTCGCGGTCCATCGAGGAAATTTTTTTTTGAATTTTCTGAGAGTAGGCCGCTATACTAGACAATTACCAAAACTTTTCTTAGTAAAACACATTTTCCGACCGATCGGTCCTATGGCAGCTATATGCTATAGTCATCCGATTTTGATAATTTTTTTCAAAATTATGTGAAAGTATATAAAACTAATATATACCAAGATTGGGGACGCTACGATAAAAAACAAAAAAGTTTTTCTCACTAGAAGTGGTTTTTTGACCGACCGTTTATATGGCAGCTATATGCTATAGTCATCCGATTTTGATAAATTTTTCCGAATTGTGTGGAAACATATAAAACAAATATATACTACGATTGGAGACGCTACGATGAAAATCAAAAAGTTTTTCTCACAACGACTTATTTTTCGACTGATCGTTCCTATGGCAGCTATATGCTATAGTGATCCGATTTTGATACATTTTTCCAGAATTATGTGGAAGCATATAAAACTAACATGTACCAAGATTAGTGACGCTACGATGGAAAACAAAAAAGTTTTTCTAACTAGAACTAGTTCTTTGACCGATCGTTCCTATGGCAGCTATATGATATAGTCATCCGATCAGGCCGGTTATGACATATTAGTTGCGTGCAGTAAAAAGAAGACTCTGTGCAAAATATCAGCTGGAAAGCTTTAAAACTGAGAGACTAGTTCGCGTAGAAACAGACAGACGGACAGACGGACGGACGGACGGACAGACGGACAGACGGACGGACGGACAAGCGGAAATGAACTCAGCTCGTTGTCCTGATCAAGAATATATATAGTTTATGGGGTCGGAAATGAATATTTCTATGCGTTACAAACTTCTGGGCAAAATTAATATACACTTTTCAAGTGTATAATAACAATGCATTCAAAATGACTATAAACGAGAAGGCAAAGCTAACTTCGACTGTGCCGAACACTTGAAAAGTGTATATTAATTTTGCCCAGAAGATTGTAACGCATAGAAATATTCATTTTCGACCCAATAAACTATATATATTCTTGATCAGGACGACGAACTGAGTTCATTTACGCTTGTCCGTCCGTCCGTCTGTCTGTCTGTCCGTCTGTCTGTTTCTACGCGAACTAGTCCCTCAGTTTTAAAGCTATCGAGCTGAAATTTTGCACAGAATCTTCTTTTTACTGCACGCAACTAATATGTCGGAACCGGCCGGATCGGATGACTATATCATATAGCTGTCATAGGAACGATCGGTCGAAAAATTAGTCTTTGTGAGAAAAACTTTTTTGATTTCCATCGTAGCGTCACCAATCGTAGTATATATTAGTTTTATATGTTTCCCCATAATTCGGGAAAAATTGATCAAAATCGGATGACTATAGCATATAGCTGCCACAGAAACGGACGGTCAAAAAACTACTTCTAGTGAGAAAAACTTTTTTGTTTTCCATCGTAGCGTCTCCAATCTTAATATATATTAGTTTTATATGCTTTGACACAATTCGGAAAAAATTTATCAAAATCGGATGACTTTAGCATATAGCTGCCATATAAACAAAAAATACTTCTAGTGAGAAAACTTTTTTTTCTATCGTAGCGTCTCCAATCTTGGTATATATTAGTTTTATATTCTTTCACATAATTTCGAAAAAATTTATCAAAATCGGAGGAGTTCATTTCCGTCTGTCCGTCTGTTTCTATGCTATCTCCTCCCTCAGTTTTGAAGCTATCTTGACCAAACTTTGCAAAAAGTCTTTAAATACAAATACGCTGCACATTTGTCGGAATCGGCCGGATCGGATGACTATATCATATAGCTGCCATAGGAACGATCGGTCCAAAAACTAGTTCTAATGAGAAAAACTTTTTTGTTTTCCATCGTAGCATCACCAATCGCGGTATATATTAGTTTTATATGCTTACACACAATTCTGGAAAAATTTATCAAAATCGGATGACTATAGCATATAGCTGCCATATAAACGGTAGGTCAAAAAACTAGTTCTAGTGGGAAAAACTTTTTTGTTTTTCATCGTAGCGTCACCAATCGTAGTATATATAAGTTTTATATGCTTCCACACAATTTCGAAAAAATTTATGAAAATCGGATGACTATATCATAAAGCTGCCATAGGAACGATCGGTCGGAAAATAAGTTTTAGTGAGAAAAACTTTTTTGTTTTCCATCGTAGCGTCACTAATCTTGGTATATGATAGTTTTATATGATTTCACATAATTCTGGAAAAATGTATCAAAATCGGAGCACTATAGCATATAGCTGCCGTAGAAACGGTCGGTCAAAAAACAAGTTCTAGTGAGAAAAACTTTTTTGTTTTCCATCGTATCGTCACCAATCTTGGTAGATATTAGTTTTATATGCTTTTACAAATTTTTTAAAAAATTTATAAAAATCGGATGACTATAGCATATAGCTGCCATAGGACCGATCGGTCGGAAAATGTGTTTTACTAAGAAAAGTTTTTTTATGGTATCCTATTTTTATTATCAATGATTTAAACATTTTTAATATCTGATATCTATATCCTATATATATTTTACTGGTTAAATCAGTTGGAGTAAAGTTTTTCAAGTGTATTAAAACTTCGGCACAGTCGAAGTTAGCTTTGCCTTCTCGTTATACACTTGAAAAGTGTATATTAATTTTGCCCAGAAGTTTGTAACGCATAGAAATATTCATTTCCGACCCCATAAACTATATATATTCTTGATCAGGACGACGAGCTGAGTTCATTTCCGCTTGTCCGTCCGTCCGTCTGTCTGTCCGTCTGTCTGTCTGTTTCTACGCGAACTAGTCCCTCAGTTTTAAAGCTATCGAGCTGAAATTTTGCACAGAGTCTTCTTTCTACTGCACGCAACTAATATGTCGGAACCGGCCGGATCGGATAACTATATCATATAGCTGCCATAGGAACGATCGGTCTAAGAACAAGTTCTAGTTTGAAAAACTTTTTTGTTTTCCATCGTAGCGTCACTAATCTTGGTAAATGTTAGTTTTATATGCTTTCACATAATTCTGGAAAAATGTATCAAAATCGGATCACTATAGCATATGGCTGCCATAGGAACGATCGGTCGAAAAATAAGTCTTTGTAAGAAAAACTTTTTTGATTTCCATCGTAGCGTCTCCAATCGTAGTATATATTTGTTTTATATGTTTACACACAATTCTGAAAAAATTTATCAAAATCGGATGACTATAGCATATAGCTGCCATATAAACGGACGGTCAAAAAACTACTTCTAGTGAGAAAAACTTTTTCGTTTTTTATCGTAGCGTCCCCAATCTTGGTATATATTAGTTTCATATGCTTTCACATAATTTCGAAAAAAAATTATCAAAATCGGATTACTATAGCATATAGCTGCCATAGGAACGATCGGTCTGAAAATGTGTTTTACTAAGAAAAGTTTTTTTTTATGGTATCAAATTTTTATTATCAATGATTTAAAAATTTTAAATATCAGATATCTATATCCTATATATATTTTTCCAGTTAAATCAGTTGGAGTAAAGTTTTTCAAGTGTATTAAAACTTCGGCACAGTCGAAGTTAGCTTTGCCTTCTCGTTTATTGTTAAGTTAGCCCAGCACTACAAGTACAGAGTTTACTTATTTTGATTGTGCTAGTCACTACGGTGTAAACAAATTTAATTTAAAATTTTAGAAAGAAAAATAAACTTATTACTGACTTAACCAAATACATCGAATTTTTTTTTTATTTTTTTTTTTTTATATTATTGCTTAAATTGAATTTTAAATATGATTTTGATAGTGTATTTTCAGCTTTGTATTAAACTGTGGGGTGCTTCTAATAGTTTTAAGTTGGTGAGGTAAATCGTTCCACAGACGAATAGCATTTACAAAGAACTGCCTTTCAATCGCAGTAAGTGTTTCATATTTTTGCTTATCAAAAATATTGCTAAACGCATTCCTGTTACCTTCGACGAGCCTAGAAATTGTATGATCTAGTAATAGTTGCAAAGGCACTTCTGCAGAAGATTCAGTAACTTTGACCATATCAGGGTAGCATCTCTTTTTGGCAGATCGCAGAACGTCGTAAGTTGGATAAATGTTGGTTTTCCTTATTTTGTACGAGTTTTTGGTGTAGCATCCGTCAATGTACAAAGCTAAAGCTTCTTCTGGTGTGTACTGAATGGGAAGTTGTAAGTCTGATTTAATGCATTTCTTAATTTTTGCTGATGAACTCGAATCAGTGTCTAGAGTTGACATAACTTGCGATGCACTCCGTTTTACAGTTTTATACAAGCTCACGCGGGTCGCCACCATTAGCTCTTCGCAAGTACTAGTTTCGATAAGTTCTTTGACTTTTGTTTTAAGTGGCATTCTGCGAAGTCTTTTGCTGGTCGCCCTCCAGCCCCAGTTGAATTACCTGTCTCAGAAAGTAAGAGTATTCCGTGCAACCATTCCCTGTTTTTTGTCTCATACTTTGACCTACACCTACAAGACTCCCTCCATTTTTCAACCAATTTGCTGCTGATTGTTCCAATATCTTGCGTTCTCGATACATTTTTTCTTATCAATGACATTTGCAAAAACATACGCCTCAACTGCCGAAAATTTTTTCGCAGGAACATTTTCGGATTGCCATACCAGAAAAAGAGTGCGTTTGCAAACTGACATAGTGCCTGAAAAATATTCTGTCGTTAGAAGTTGCAGGTTTGAGCAGACAAGTCTAAACATTTCACAAAGAAAACACATCACATTAACAATTAAAAAAAGAATTAGACCGAATCCAGCCGAATTAAGAAAGTTGCATTCCACGAAAGTCTAAAAATAGTTGTTAAATTGACGTCACTACGATTGCATGAATTCTACCACGATTTACCATAAACACATATACGCACAAGCCCCCAACAATTTTTATACACTTGAAAAGTGTATATTAATTTTGCCCAGAAGTTTGTAACGCATAGAAATATTCATTTCCGACCACATAAACTATATATATTCTTGATCAGGACGACGAGCTGAGTTCATTTCCGCTTGTCCGTCCGTCCGTCTGTCTGTCCGTCTGTCCGTCCGTCCGTCTGTCCGTCTGTTTCTACGCGAACTAGTCTCTCAGTTTTAAAGCTATCGAGCTGAAATTTTGCACATAGTCTTCTTTTTACTGCACGCAACTAATATGTCGGAACCGGCCGGATCGGATGATTATATCATATAGCTGCAATAGGAACGATCGGTCTAAGAACTAGTTCTAGTTAGAGAAACTTTTTTGTTTTCCATCGTAGCGTCACTAATCTTGGTATATGTTAGTTTTATATGCTTCCACATAATTCTGGAAGAATTGATCAAAATCGGATCACTATAGCATATAGCTGCCATAGGAACGATCGGTCGAAAAATAAGTCTTTGTGGTAAAAACTTTTTTGATTTAAATCGTAGCGTCTCCAATCGTAGTATATATTTGTATTATATGTTTTCACACAATTCTGAAAAAATTTATCAAAATCGGATTACTATAGCATATAGCTGCCATATAAACGGTCGGTCAAAAAACTACTTCTAGTGAGAAAAACTTTTTTTTTTATCGTAGCGTCCCCAATCTTGGTTTATATTAGTTTTATATGCTTTCACATAATTTTGAAAAAAATTATCAAAATCGGATGTCAATAGCATATAGCTGCCATAGGACCGATCGGTCGGAAAATGTGTTTTACTAAGAAAAGTTTTTTTTATGGTATAAAATTTTTATTATCAATAATGCTAAAATTTTAAATATCTGATATCAATATTCTATATATATTTTACCGGTTCAATCAGTTGGAGTAAAGTTTTTCAAGTGTATTAAAACTTCGGCACAGTCGAAGTTAGCTTTGCCTTCTCGTTTTTAATAAATTCATACCATCAACTTTAATTAAATCAAAAATAATAACTTGAAAATTAAATTTTCGCAATTTGCAAGCCAAATCTGTGCACAGTAGAAAAAAGCGGGAAAAAATTTAGCTGCAGCTGTTGCAACATATGTTATGTATGAAAGCTCACTGCTGGGCTAAAAAAAATTGCAAAAATATATCGAAAGTACCGAAAAGCTCAGTGGTGTATTCTTAATCGAATTCAAATCAAAAATTGCCGTTTTTCCATATTTCAAAATTTGCGTTTTCTTCCGCTAGATCGGCTGTTTCGCCCAGTGTGCGCTGGCCCAATGTGCTATGGAAGGATTTAGAAAAGTTTTCTGAAATCTAGGGCTGTTTTTGTTAGGCTGAGTTCACACTGTTTGACGCATGAGCCATGACAATCTAGTAGGACCTTATGTTGTCTTGCTTTCATTGTGAATAGTATGTCCCCAGCGGACCAATACACGAGCATTTTGCGAGACCCTCGCAATATGCTCGCAAGCGAGCTCGCATGTGAGCCATTTTACGAGAGTTTCCCACAACGCTCGCTATCGAGCTCGCATGTGAGCAATGAACGAGTGGGAAACTTTGTATCGCAAAACAATCGCTCACGAGCTTGCCTGCAATTGTTTTGCAATAAAAATGCGATGGTCGTTCTCGTACTTCATGTCACTTCATGTCAAAAAAAAGGAATGTGAAAGCGAGACGGAGAGTAAGCATGACATTTACTAGTTGTGTGTTGTTATTTTCTTGAGTGAAGCAGAAGTTGACAACTTCACTTTCCTTTTGTACGCCAAAGTGAACAGACGTGTGCGCGAGTAATTAAAAGGAAAAAAATTATTCTTCTAAGCAGGTAAGTAATTAATATTAAAAATGAAAAAGGCTTACAAAAGAAAAAGCCGACAATATATTTGCGAGTCTCGCCATGTAAAACGTGCTGAAGGAAAAATTGTAAACAAGGTGGATAATGCGACTTGAATGCATATTTAATAGACTTATTATATATATTTGCAGATATATTGAACATTCTAAAGAAAGTTGTGGAAAACCAAATAACAACTGATAAAATGGATCAGTTAATATCTAAAATTGATCGTCAAGGAGCGAAATAATATCCTTGAGGAGTGAAATTTCATCAATTAACGCTCCAAAGAAGAGAATTCCTTTAAGACTTTGGTAAGGAATTTGTTAATTTAAACTATAACTTTCCGGACTGTATATTTTTATTACAAATCCCATATTTTTCTCAAGGTCATGGAATTGGTAAACGGTTCGGAGAAGTCATTTGATAATTTTATCAGAAGCTCATGGCGCCTGAAATAACAGATAACGTCGCGAACCAATGCTCCTGGCGTGGAACGGATGATAAAAAGTGTGTTAGAGGCCTTCGTACCACTTTAGAAGTAAGTTTTACTATTATAACTTATTTGATTCAAAAGTTGATTGTTTTTCTATATAATCTACAGATGCATTCAAGCAAAAGTTCGCGCTTGAAGACGGCGACTTTGACAGCACCACCCAGAAATTTTTCCTATACGCTCGAGAAAGAGTGGCGAGGTTGGAACAATATGACGCAAAAAAACCTAAACTTAAATTTTTTTTAAATTAGTTAGTTTAAGATGTATTTGTAAGTTTTTAAATGGCCAAAGAAGAGTCTTCAATAGTATTAATATTGCTAAGCACATTTAAGTTGCCAAAGAGAGCACATATGTATGTTAATTTAAAGCTTATTGCCAAAGAAAAGCATTACAATTTTCGTTTATATAAAAAAAATGTTTTTTTACTGTGGAACAAAATGGGAGTGAAACAAAAAAAAGTATCGCAAACCCTATTTCTTGCGAGTCATGTGCGTTATCTTTTGCGAGCCTTTTTTATATTTCAAAGGGCTCAAAAAAATATTTTTCTTTATTCTTTTTTTAATCCAAAACGTATTACTGCAAATATTTTATACGACTCGCTAGAAATATCAAAAAAGTGTCACAAAAGCTATCGCAAAAGGCTCGCTAGTAATATTTCTTGCGACTATCGTTTATGAAACTTTCACTGCCACAAACTGAACGACATATGAATCATATTGCTATCTTTTTCGGATCCGTTTGCGAGAGTTTTGTTCGGTAAAAGCTCGCATTTCTATTATATGCGATATCATTTGCGAGCGTTTGGTCTGCTGGGTCATTTGAAATTCAAACCAATACAATATAAAGGCTTACTAGATTATCATGTCTCATGCGTCGAACAATGTGAACTCAGCCTATGTTTTAGGGTAAAACATGCTAAATTTTAGAGATATTTTTTCTAAAAACCAAGGCAAAACTACCCTAAAAAGTAGAAAAGGCAACAAAGTAAATTCACCGTAAAATTTAGAAAAAATAATATTTTTTCTTAATTTTAGAAAAATATTTTCTAAAAAAATTTAGTTTTACGGAAACTTTTCTACATTTCAGAAAAATGTTCTTAATTATAGAAAAATTTTCTAATCTTTAGGGCGATTTCAATTTTATGGCGTTTTTCTAAAATATAGATATTAGAAAATACACGCGTCTGTGTATGTGTGAGTAGGCGACGCTCAGGCGGCCGTTATAATTTCACCAGAACCCAATCTACAACAGCAGCTTCTCCAAGTATCTCCAGCAGCTAAACAGCAGCACTCTTATTCCTCCAGTCTGCTCCCTGTATAGCTCCAATATATTTGTTAATGAAACACACAATTGATTTTAGTTTTAGTTTCACGAATATTATATATTTTTCTTTTCACTTTAACGCGTCTTGCCACTTCAATTATTCGCACAGAGTGATCAGAACCAGTAGTTCATCGGAACCAACTCCATAACAAAATAGTGTTACCAGATCACATATGAGCAGAGCTCTTTTGCATGTACGAGTCAACTATCGATATGTTGTCAGAGATGCTCTTTTTAACACACCTCCTCAAAAGTGCCATGCTCATAGCTCAGATATTATAAATTTATAAAGATACATATACATTTATATAATTGAAGTAACAAGTCGAGTTTTCTCTGGGAGTGCATATTGATCCAACATTTGTTGCTTGAATTGGGGAAACCCAGTAAAACCCAATTAGATCAATCTCAAAAACAATGTGAACATAAAGTAAAATTAAAAAAAAATAAACGATTCAATGGATCTTCAGTTAACTTATCAAATAGTGATTATATAATAGTTTAGCAATAATAAGGAAATATCAAAATTCCTTTTCAAAGTCAAATCAAATTAATAAGTATTTGAGAATATCTTTAGGTTACAAACTTATAAAATCAAATTCATTTTCAGTGTCAAATTAAATTAATAGTAATGATCAAATTAATGTCAAATTATGCAAAACTTCAGTTTTAAATAAAAAAAATATCGTGACATTGTCTTTCGCATCCATCAGTCCATCACTCGGTTAATCCAAGTTGCTGTCTGAGTTGTACAAAGCGTGGTGCTGGTAATGCTTTTGTTAGCATATCCGCAAGCTGATGATCTGTGGAAATATACTCAAGTTTTATTAGTTTATGTTCAACTTGTTCACGTGAAAAATGGTACTTGATATCTATATGTTTAGAGCGTTTGTGGCAAGAGGGGTTATTGGCTATGCTAATACAGCCCTGATTATCTTCATAGATTTTAATAGGATTCTCTAACTTTATTTTTAAACTTTCTAATAAAGACTTTAACCATAAAGCTTCCCTTACAGCTTCAAACAATGCCATATATTCGGCTTCTGTTGATGAAGCTGCTACCGAATTCTGTTTTCTAGTACTCCAGCAAATTAGGTCTGTTTCAAACATTTTAAACAAATATCCCGTCGTACTCTTCCTGTCCACTTGACTTCCACCCCAATCTGAGTCAACAAATCCAACAAAGAAGTCGTCATACTTCTCAGATTTAGTGAATGTTAGTTTTAAGTCGATAGTACCTTTCAGATACCTCAATACCCTTTTTAAACATAGCCAAAGCTCTTTATTATTCTTTTGACTATATCGACTTAGCAGATTCACAGATATACTCAGATCTGGTCTTGTACATAACATCACATACATAAGACACCCAATTAAACTCTGACAAGGAGCATCGTCTCTATCATCTGAATTTAATAATTCGAAATTTAGTTTAGTTGGAAGTGGAGAATTGACAGGATTACACTGATCCATATTAAACTTTAATAAAACATTTTTAATGTAAGCTGATTGACTCAGTTCCATTCGATTTTCTGTTCTGTCAATCTTGATACCAATAAAGTATTTTATTTCCATCAAATCTGTCATTTGAAACTTGCTCATTAAATATGACTTAAATTTGTTCATTGTATGAATATTCTCTGTACATATAACTAAGTCATCGACATATAACAAAACATATATATTTTTCAGAATATCACCTTTATCAAGAATATATATACATCTGTCAACGGGTGAATTTGTAAACCCAGTATCTTTCATCGCTTTTTCAAAAACATCAAACCAGCATCGAGCTGCCTGCTTGAGACCATAAATTGCCTTATTCAATTTACATACTTGGCTGCTATTACAAGTCAGCCCTTGAGGAACTCTCATATATATTTCCTCCTTTAAATTGCCATTCAAAAAGGCAGTTTTCACATCCATGTGATGCACTCTCAAGCTGTACTGGTTTGAAAAAGACATTATAAGCCTGAAACTTGAAATTCTAGCCACAGGAGCAAAGGTTTCATCGTAATCAATTAAATACTCCTGTGTGAATCCACGTGCCACAAGCCTTGCTTTATATTTAACTGGTTTACCAAACTCATTCTGTTTTATTGTAAAAATCCATTTACAATCAACTATATTCTTGTTTTCTGGCATATCTACTAGTGACCAGGTAATTAATTTTCTCAGTTCTGAAGTTCGGAAAATGGGGGGCGGGGGTGGGATCATTGCCAAACGTTTTTTTTTCATCATTTTGGCGGCTTTACTGATGGTGGCGAAGCGAAGCGCGACGGGTTATATGCTAATATATTATATAAATAATTGAGACGCAAAGCGGCTCGAACATACCTTGTCATAGAGTAAAGAGAGATAGAGGGGAAGATTGAGACGGCTCTCAAAATGAGGCGCTGTTAAGTAACAGTACGAGTTGAGATACTTTTAAAATGTTGCCAGCGATTTCAACATGTTGCTAAGGTCTTTTAACACAGATAGGAAAACACGGTGGTTAGAGCGAGACGGACATTGTCTTGACTGTACTCAGAGAGCGATAATAACAAAAAACAGCTGATTATTTCGCTGTTAAGTTTGTGGCGGCAGAGCAATCTTTCCCTCTAGAAATATTTACTCTATGACCTTGTTCAAGGCTAGGCGAGCACTGATTGGCTTTGCTTGATTTTTACTCTCTTTGCGAAGGGCTCGGCATGTGTTCGGCTCTTGTCTGTGTAAGTTTGCCGAATGTGTTCGGCCGCCTGCGTCTTGGACGACAACGTCTGCTCCAGACGACAAAAGAGAGAAGCCAAGAGAGCAAATTTGCTATTGCTCTCAGCTTGTTCGCTCTCTCACTCGACATTTAAGCCCGAATCGGACTAAAAACAATCCCAAAAGGGATCAATCACGGATAATCAATCCTAAACGGGCTTAAAATTTCAATCCTTCCGTCGGGTTCAAATCAAGCTTTTTAGTCTTAAATATATCCCGGCATTTTTTTTTCTGTGTATGTATGTTTGCATGTGTGCGGGGCACCGCTACTTAAAATTTAAGTTATTTACAGTTTGATTTGAATATGAAACGTTTTAAAGTTTAATATAAGCAAAGTTCGATTTAACTATTTCCAGGCAAGCACTTCGTTTTAACGTTGTTGAAATTGTACATTAAATTAACATCAATAATCAAATTAAATATTTTTCATATTTAAGTTAACTATATTTCATATTTACCACTGGTTTTTTTATATCAAGTGGTAAATGTTTGATTTTAATATGATTACCCTTTACTTTAAGTATGGGCAAATTTAAAATTAAATTTGGAAAATATTTGATTCACATATTTTCATAGTACATTTATATTTACTTCAAAAATCTTTGATTTTAAGTTGAATAAAATGTTTAAATTTAATATGAAACATATTTATTTTAATTATGTTTTTTGTAAGTATGTGCATAATAAAAACAAATATGACTCAACATACGATTTAATATGACAAACATTAAATTAAATTTGCGTACATCTTCATTTTAATAAATTTCATATTAAATCTGTAATGCTAATATGTTTTTAGTTAAAATTAAGTCATTTATATTTGAATCTAATATGAAAAACTAGCATATAACCCGGCGCGCTTCGCTTCGCCACCATCAGTAAAGCCGCCAAAATGATGAAAAAACGTTTGGCAATGATCCCACCCCCGCCCCCCATTTTCCGACCATCAGAAATGAGAAAATTATTTTCCACCTAGTTGGCCCATTGAGCGTACAAACGCTGAAACCACCCCCGGCACCCATTATCCGACCTTGAGGGTGAGTAAGCGCAAAGCTAAAAACTTTATCCTATTTAATTGGCCCATAGAGCTTTCAAACCAAATTTAATACATATCGGCTAAAAACCCACCCCCGCACCCATATTCCGACCTTTGCAGTAAACTTCCCGAAATAAAAAAAACACGTGTTTCCATTTATTCTGACCCTAGATCTTACAAAACGAATTTTATTCAGATCGGCTCACAAATAGCCATTGTCACTGAACCGAAATACGCCCACCATTATTCTTGCCTGTGGGCAGATATTCTACCACCGAGAAATCAAATGTATAATTATTTTCTATAATGTGTTCACAAACCGATTTTGAAGCCAATCGGATTAAAAATAGGTTTTACCATATAGAATTTTCCGACTTTTCGTGCGGATTTTCCAACATTGGAAAATCTCAAGTCTAATTATTTTGCATACTATCCTTACAAACCGAGTTTGAAGTCAATCGGATGAAAAATAGGGTTTTCCAAATAGAATTTTCCGGCCATTTTCCTTGTGGGTGGATTTTCCACCAACAAAAAATCACATGCCTAATTATTTAGCAAACTACCCTTACAAACCGAGTTTGAAGCCAAACGGATGAAAAATAGTTTTTTCCATATGGAATTTTCCGGGAATTTTCCGACTTTTCGGGCGCATTTTTAAACATCGGAAAATCTTATGTCTAATTATTTTGCATACTATCCTTACAAACCGAGTTTGAAGTCAATCGGATCAAAAATAGTTTTTCATATAGAATTTTCCGGGTATTTTCTTTGTGGGCGGATTTTCCAACATTTGAAAATCTCATGTCCAATTACTTAGCATACTACCCTTACAAACCGAGTTTGAAGCCAAACGGATGAAAAATAGTTTTTTCAATATGGAATTTTCCGGGAATTTCCCGACTTTTCGGGCAGATTTTCCATCATCGGAAAATCTCAAGTCTAATTATTCTGCTTACCATCCTCACAAACCGAGTTTGAAGTCAATCGGATGAAAAATAGTTTTTTCCATGAAGAATTTTCCGGCCATTTTCCTTGTGGGCGGATTTTCCGAAATCTGGGAAACAGGTGTCCAATTATTTCGCTTACTTTACTTACAAACCAAATTTCAAGTCAATCGGATGAAAAACAAAATTTTCCCCATAGTAGCTTTTCCGGGAGTTTTCCACCCCTTAGGGGTGGAATTTTCCAAAACCCCGCCTTAGTGCTCACTTTCAACTCATAAGGAAACTTCTGTGAAAATTTCAGCTTTCTATGTCTTACCGTTCAGGCTCTACGTTGATTGCCAATCAGTGAATCAGTGAATCAGTGAGTCAGTCAGTCAGGACAAACTCTTTTATATATAGAGAGATAGCATTTTCAAAATATACTAATATTTAATTATACTATGCACTTTTTTTATCAGTGTTAATATAATGTGGTAAACGTTGTAGTTGGTGTGCAATTTCGTTCCAATATAGCTTCCAGTATTACACCTACGTATTTGGCAGCATCGCTAAATTTTAACTGTGTGTTATTTATTTTTTGGTGGTACTAAATTTGGTATTTTATACCTACGCGTGAAAAGAACAGGTTCGGTTTTAGTTGGTTTTAGTTTAGTTATAGTCGTCCACTCTAAAAGCGTAGAAAGTGCATCCTTCATCAGATTGCAGAGAGTTTTGGGTAATTTACCTCGTATGATAATGGCTACGTCATCCGCATATGCAATCACCGTATGTCCCCTCGATTCCATGAGTCGTAACAGTTCGTTGACTGTCACCACCCATAGGAAAGGCGAGAGAACACCTCCCTGGGGAGTGCCCCTTCGGGCGCAGGCATCTCCTAGTTGTGAGTTAACCGCTCTGCTGGTAAGCATAAGTCGGATGAATTCTACCAATTCTACCTCCACATTTAGATTTGTCTGGGCGGAGGTGATTACTCAGGGTAGAACGTTGTTAAAGGCACCCTCGATGATTTTATCTGGACCCGGAGATTTAAAAGGTTGAAAAGAGTTCACAACCCATTTAATACGCTGTTTAGATACTATGTCGCTTATGTGACTAAGAGGGTCACCCCTGGGTACTTCTGTAAGTTGGTGCATGCAATAACGCCACTTTTGGGAGTGCTTTCACTTTGAAAAGTGCGATTACGCCCTGCGGGCGTTATTGCACTGGGCGTTATTGCATGCCACCTTTGGGCGTTATTGCACTTTTGTGTTATAAAGAAAAAGAATAAGGTATATGGGCATTTCTTTTCGGACGTGACGTGACATTCGTACGATAAAATATTTAAAAAAAACAAGTAAGAAAGTCGGTCAAGCCCGACTGTAATATACTCTGTACCTGTTTGTATGTAACTGATAACTTTAAAGTGTGAGGGTTTTTCAAAATCTGGGAATGGCAACTCTTTTGACTATCGTTTATCTGGTTGGAAAACGATGTATGGGGGCTCGATAAGTAATGATGAGTAGAATTACCCTAGTACATAACTCGTAAAATTATAAAATTTGTATATAATTTCCTAATAACATAAACGTATCTATATTAGTCAAGCGGGAATCACGCGTGATTTCTGACCGCAGGCCATCTCAATTGCATCGCTCCTCTCATACTTGGTGTTTGCCTCCTTACACAAATATCTATTGGAAAGAGGGGAGGGGGAAACAAAAAGCTGTGCAGTCCAGTTAACTAATGCCGTCAAGCCAATTCCAATTGGGAAATTACCAGTAAGCTATTGCCCTCTCGCTCTCTCTTTGCCATTGTTGTCGTTGAATTAAATTTTCTTTTACTTATAGCGCCACTATTGTTCATCTGATCGGGGGCTTGATAAGAAATGATGAGTAGAATTTATGACTAAAAGGTTCGAACAACCTAACTCCAAAATTGTGGAAGATATTACGTTTTTTTCAATTTGCGGGGGAGGCAGGGGGCGTGCCAAAAATTAAAACTAAACTTGATCTGCCTGCAAAAATAAGAAATATATGTTCCATACACCTCAAACCTCTATCTCTTACCATCTCTGAGATCTCTTCGTTCATACGGACAGACGGACAGACAGACGGACAGACGGACATGGCTATATCGACTCGGCTGTTGATGCTGATCAAGAATATATATACTTTATAGGGTCGGAGATGCTTCCTTCTGGCTGTTACATACATTTGCACAAACCCAATATACTCTGTGTACCTTCGGTACAGAGTATAAAAATGAAAGAGACAATTTAAAAATTGTCTTGTTTTAAGACAAAAAAAAAAAAAGAAAGTCGGTCAAGCCCGACTGTAATATACTCTGTACCTGTTTGTACGAAACTAATAACCAGGGCTGCAAACCCCTCCAATTTCGACAGGGGTTCGGTTCGGGGTTCGAACCCTTACCCTACGTTAGGGGTTCGGTTCCACAACCGGTTCCCTTTAAATTGAGAACCGAGGTTCCGGTTCGGGTTCGGGTTCCAGATTGCATTTTATATATTTATGTACATAATAAATAATTTAATAGAGTTTGAAGAAGATATGCCTTATAAACTGCTGCTGTTTTTGGCAGTCAAGCACATAAATGATCTGTCTAGATTGACTAGACAATCAGACATTGTATGTATGTTTATAAGAGTTCAGCAATACTGCCAACTTGCACTCTCAGCGAAAGTCATTTTTCTTTTACAGTAGTGGGATTTCTGAAACTGATGTGCTTTTTGTGGCCATGAAACCTGCAAAAAACACGGCCACAGCTTATAAATAAGAGACGACCTTTATCGGCGGATCCGTGATTTAGTAACTGTGATTGGCCATATCGGCGTAACTGTGATTAAGTCACAGTGATTTGTAGTCACCAAATCACACTGTTGCTTTTTATACCCGTTACTCGTAGAGTAAAAAGGGTATACTAAGTTCGTGCAAATGTATGTAACAGGCAGAAGGAAGCATCTCCGACCCCATAAAGTATATATATTCTTGATCAGCATCAATAGCCGAGTCGATATAGACATGTCCGTCTGTCCGTCTGTCCGTCTGTCTGTCTGTCTGTCTGTCCGTCTGTCTGTCTGTCTGTATGAACACCTAGATCTCAGGAACTATAAGAGCTAGAGCTACCATTTTTTCAGTGTAGACTTGTATCTTCTGCACGCAGATCAAGTTTGTTTCAAATTTTTGCCACGCCCCCTCCCGCCCCCGCAATATGAAAAAACTCATATCTCCCACAATTTTGAAAATTGATTGTTCGAACCTTCTAGACATATATTTTAATCATCATTACCTATCGATCCGCCATACATCATTTTTCGATCAGATGAACGATTGAAGAGTTACCGCCCCCGCAATATGAAAAATTCCTCATATCTCCCACAATTTGGGCAACCTTAACCTGAGTAACGGGTATATCGAAGTCGAGCAGGGCCGACTTCAACTTACGCTCTCGTTATATGCAGTCACTGTGATTTGATGATTGCCCGTGACAGTGACTTAATCACAGACACGCCAGTATGTCTCATCCCTAACTTATAGTGTGGCCGAACACATTTATACATTTCCGCGAACTCCAGTCAGAGCTATTTATACCCGTTACTCGTAGAGTAAAAAGGGTATACTAAGTTCGTGCAAATGTATGTAACAGACAGAAGGAAGCATTTCCGACCCCATAAAGTATATATATTCTTGATCAGCATTAATAGCCGAGTCGATATAGACATGTCCGTCTGTCCGTCCGTCCGTCCGTCCGTCCGTCCGTCCGTCCGTCCGTCCGTCCGTCCGTCCGTCTGTCCGTCTGTCCGTCTGTCTGTATGAACACCTAGATCTCAGAGACTATAAGAGCTAGAGCTACCAAATTTTCAGTGTAGATTTGTATTGTCTGCACGCAGATCAAGTTTGTTTCAAATTTTTGCCACGCCCCCTCCCGCCCCCGCAATTTGAAAAAAACCTCATATCTCCCACAATTTTGAAAATAGACTATTCAAATCTTCTAGACATATATCTTAATCATTATTACCTATCGATCCGCCGTACATCATTTTTCGATCAGATGAACGATAGAAGAGTTGCCACCCCCGCAATTTGAAAAAAACCTCATATCTTCCACAATTTTGAAAATAGACTGTTCAAACCTTCTTGACATATATCTTAATCCTCATTACATATCGATCAGCCATACATCAATTCCCGATCAGATGTACGGTAGTAAAGTTGCCACCCACGCAATTTGGATAATACCTAATATCTCCCAGAATTTTGAAGATAGATTATTCGAACCCTCTAGACATATATTTTAAACATCACTACCTATCGATCCGCCATACATCGTTTCCTGATCAGATGAACAATAGAAGAGTTGCCGCCCCCGCAATTTAAAAAATACCTCATATCTCCCACAATTTTGAAAATAGATTGTTTGAACCCTCTAGACATGTATTTTAATAATTATTACCTATCGATCAGCCATACATCATTTCCTGATCAGATGAGCTATAGTAGAGTTGCCTCCCCCGCAAATTGGAAAAGAAACTCATATCTCCCACAATTTGGACATGTTGATATCCTGAGTAACGGGTATATCGAAGTCGAGCAGGGCCGACTTTAACTTACGCTCTCGTTTTTTCCAAGAATGGGACCGCCACAGCACGGCTTTGACTGGCATATTGTGAAAGTGAAATGCTAAAAGTATTTAAATTGTGACTTGGGTAAAAAAATTAAGAAATTTAAATGACGTAAAATTTTTCCTTGTATTCATCGTGCCGTTGCATCTCCGTACGAACAAAATAATACCCAGAAATACGGTTTCGGATGCAAATTGAATTCTCTTGCTTGAGGTTGTGTTATTTTATCCAGTCTTTTGTTGCGGATGGGAAAAAGTGTCGCCGTCCATACAAGGGCATAAGAATGGATACATTTTTGTTCATAATTATGAAATATTTTTTATCATCAAAGTGCAAAAATAAATTCTGTGCTTGCAATTTTTTTAAGAACCGAACCCCATCATTTAGAAATCTGGGTTAGGTTCGGGTTCGGGTTCTCGTGATTATTTTCAATGGGGTTCGGTTCCCGGTTCGGTTCAGGCATCACCAGAACCTGAACCGAACCGGTTCTGAAGGGTTCGGTTCCGGACCGGTTTGCAGCCCTGCTAATAACTTTAAAGTGTGAGGTTTTTTCAAAATCTGGGGGTGGCAACTCTTTCGACTATCCTTCATCTGGTTGAAAAACGATGTAAGGGGGCTCGATAAGTAATGATGAGTAGAATTACCCTAGTACATAACTCGTAAAATTATAAAATTTGTATATAATTTCCTATTATCATAAACGTATCTAAATAAGTCAGGCGGGAATCACGCGTGATTTCTGACCGCAGGCCATCTCAATTACATCGCTCCTCTCATAGCAAGGTCAATTGGGAAATTACCAGTTTGCTATTGCCTTCTCGCTCTCTCTTTCTCGTAAGTTCTACCAATGGCAACGGTGTTGTTGTTGGCGTTGGTTTTTATTTTCTTTTACGTATAGCTCTAATATCGTTCATCTGATCGAAAAACGATGTATGGCGGGTCGATTCAAAATAAGTAGTAGAATATATGTCTAGAATGTTTGAACTATCTATCTTGAAAATTGTGGGAGTTATTTCGTTTTTTTTTTAATTTGCGGGGGAGGCAGGGGGCGTGGCAAAAATTAAAACTAAACTTGATCTGCCTGCAAGTATAAGAAATATATGTTCCATACACCTCAAACCTCTATCTCTTACCATCTCTGAGATCTCTTCGTTCATACGGACAGACGGACAGACAGACGGACAGACGGACATGGCTATATCGACTCGGCTGTTGATGCTGATCAAGAATATATATACTTTATAGGGTCGGAGATGCCTCCTTCAGGCTGTTACATACATTTGCACAAACCCAATATACTCTGTGTACCTTCGGTACAGAGTATAACGAGAGCGTAAGTTGAAGTCGGCCCTGCTCGACTTCGATATACCCGTTACTCAGGGTAAGGTTGCCCAAATTGTGGGAGATATGAGTTATTTTCCAAATTGCGTGGGTGGCAACTCTTCTATCGTTCATCTGATCGAAAAATGAAGTATGGCGGATCGATAGGTAATGATGATTAAAATATATGTCTAGAAGGTTTGAACAATCTATTTTCAAAATTGTGGGAGATATGAGGTTTTTTCATATTGCGGGGGCGGAAGGGGGCGTGGCAAAAATTTAAAACAAACTTGATCTGCGTTCAGAAGATACAAGTCTACACTGAAAAAATGGTAGCTCTAGCTCTTATAGTTCCTGAGATCTAGGTGTTCATACAGACGGACAGACAGACGGACAGACAGACAGACAGACAGACAGACAGACGGACAGACGGACATGTCTATATCGTCTCGGCTATTGATGCTGATCAAGAATATATATACTTTATGGGGTCGGAGATGCTTCCTTCTGCCTGTTACATACATTTGCACGAACTTAGTATACCCTTTTTACTCTACGAGTAACGGGTATAAAAATTACAAGAATCAACCCAGAGGATTATAAGATATAAGCAAAAATATGCCCTGACGTGACGTTACTTAAAACGGAAGTGGGTTTTGACTCGGATTACAAAATTGCAAAACTCTGCGATTTGAAAATCTGTTTTTGTACGAAAGTTTTTTTTAGTAGTTTTAAGAATAATATAAGTTTATTTTCCAATTTACCAAATATAAAAAGCATTTTTCATTCTTTTTTTATTAGTTTTTTTATATCTTACGTGACGTTACTGACGTTACGTTACTTAAATTTCATTTGGCAATTTTGTAGTGAAGATAATTTTTCTTAAATTATTTAATGGATCAAAAAAATCAATTTTAATTTTAGCTAAAGTTTTGTGAAAAGAGTGGAATTGCTCAATGACTCTTAGAGCTGTAAATCGAAAAGAGAAAATGCACTGAAAAACTGGCCAAAACGTAAATTTGTACTTTCTAGCCCGATATATCGCTATCTGTACTAAGGAAAGGTTTAAACTCTTTAATTAAAATAATTTTGCATATTTACTTTTTCTAAATCACGCAAGAAACAACTTTTAATTAACTTTTAATTTTTCGTTCATGTTAGACTTTTCTGCGGAAATGCCCATATACAAAATATATATAAGCTGATTTATTTATTAATAGAAAAATGAAGAAAAACAATATATTCAAAAATAACAAGAACAAATATTACAAATAACAAATGAAAAAATCTTCAAAAACAGTATATTCAAAAATAATAACAAAAAAATATTGCAAATATATTAGCAAAAAGGCAGGAATATAAACAAATTGATTTTATTGAAAAATTTTTATATGGTCTTCAGTTATTTGTCTGCAATATGGGCAGAGCAATAAAGAATTATTATTTTGAGCTTTTTCAACAATTTTATTATAGCACTCCATGCAGATTTTGAAATGGTGACATGGCTTCAATGCCACATCCCGTGGATTTTCAGCACATATTTTGCATGTGAGGACATCAACCATTTGACTAAATTTAATATCAGCATCATCATCATCATCATCATTTGGAAGTGAATCCGAATCCGAATCACTGATATAGAGTGTAGAGTGCCAATGCAGTAGTTAATTTTTATACTCTGTACCGAAGGTACACAGAGTATATTGGGTTTGTGCAAATGTATGTAACAGCCAGAAGGAAGCATCTCCGACCTTATAAAGTATATATATTCTTGATCAGCATCAACAGCCGAGTCGATATAGCCATGTCCGTCTGTCTGTCTGTCTGTCTGTCTGTCTGTCTGTCCGTCTGTCCGTCTGTCCGTCTGTCCGTATGAACGAAGAGATCTCAGAGATGGTAAGAGATAGAGATTTGAGGTGTATGGAACATATATTTCTTATACTTGCAGGCAGATCAAGTTTAGTTTTTATTTTTGCCACGCCCCCTGCCTCCCCCGCAAATTGATAAAAACTTATTATCTTCCACAATTTTGGAGTTGGGTTGTTCGAACCTTCTAGACATATATTCTACTCATTATTTCTTATCAAGCCCCCATACATCGTTTTCCGATCAGATGAACAATAGTGGCGCTATATGTAAAAGAAAATTTAATGCAACGACAACAACAACAGCACAGCGATTGGTAGAACTTACGAGAAAGAGAGAGCGAGAGGGCAATAGCTTACTGGTAATTTACCAATTGGAATTGGCTTGACGGCATTAGCTATGAGAGGAGCGATGCAATTGAGATGGCCTGCGGTCAGAAATCACGCGTGATTCCCGCGTGACTAATATAGATACGTTTATGTTATTAGGAAATTATATAATTTTACGAGTTATCTACTAGGGAATTTCTTATCATTACTTATCGAGCCCCCATACATCGTTTTTCAACCAGATGAACGATAGTCGATTTTTAAAAACCCTCACACTTTAAAGTTATCAGTTACATACAAACAGGTACTGAGTATATTACAGTCGGGCTTGACCGACTTTCTTACTTGTTTTTATTTATGATGCAGCAAAAAAACTCTTGAAGGGATATTATAGATTTATCTATATGTTTCGTCAATTCAAGAATTTTATTTTCCCTACTACGCTGTTTTCTACGTTTTTCGGTGAGGGCACTTAAAACTCCTTCAGTTGCGAATAAAATCTAGGAACTTATAAAACCTTCCATGCTTTTCTTACTTTCTTCCCAACGAAGCGTTAAAGGATTCCAAAGAGCTTGTTGTCCTCATGTTTTGACCGTGGACAGAAAATGCATGAGGTGTGGTCTGTAAAAAAGATAGAAATTGATTTAAGTCTGCGAATTGAATTTCCCTTAAAATTTACTTCATTCGAATATATGTTGGTAGAGATAAAAAAGGAAAAATCTGAGATTTTTTTTAAACTCCTTCTCCAATATATTTATCGCATTGCATTTTTATACTCTGTACCGAAGGTACTAAGAGTATATTGGGCCAGAAGGAAGCATCTCCGAACCTATAAAGTATATATATTCTTGATCAGCATCAACAGCCGAGTCGATATAGCCATGTCCGTCTGTCCGTCTGTCTGTCCGTATGAACGAAGAGATCTCAGAGATGGTAAGAGATAGAGGTTTGAGGTGTACGGAACATATATTTCTTATACTTGCAGGCAGATCAAGTTTAGTTTTTTATTGTGCCACGCCCCCTGCCTCCCCCGCAAATCGAAAAAAAAACGTAAATCTTCTACAATTTTGGAGTTAGGTGTTTCGAACCTTTTAGACATATATTCTACTCATCATTACTTATCGAGCTCCCATACATCGTTTTCCGATCAGATGAACGATAGTAGAGTTGCCACCTCCACAATTTGAAAACACCTCAAATCTCCCACAACTTTGGAGCTAGGTAATTCGAACCTTCTAGACATATATTCTACTCATCATTACTTATCGAGCCCTCATACATCGTTTTTCGATCAGATAAACGATAGTAGAGCTGCCACCTCCACAATTTGAAAAAAAAATCTCATAATTCCCACAATTTTAAATATAAATTGTTCGAACCTTTTTGGCATATATTTAAATCATCATTACTTATCAATCCACCATTAACGTTGTCCAGATCAGATAATCGATATTTGAGTTATAAGCACTTTAAAGTTATCAGTTATATACAAAAAGGTACAGAGTATATTACAGTCGGGCTTGTCCGACTTTCTTACTTGTTTTTTTTTTCACTTTACTTATTATCACCCACCCTCATTCCAATTCAATGTCATAGCAATCTTCCTTTTTTATCTCTACCATATTTTTGGCATTGTTGTTCTTCTCACCTTAATTATCCATTCCTTCTCAAAGTATTCTACAAATCATGATACTCTTTTGGTAGGTGTGAAATGTTAGCTTTCAAATTTGTAAACATTTCTTCTATTTGCGGAGGCTGAACCAACAGCAAACTTTGAAATGTACGGTACCATTTTAAGCAATCTTCATTTTTTCGTAGCATTGCTCCAAATGCTTTTATTTTTATGCTGTTGCGTCTTAGTGCTTGGCAATAATGAAACCAGCAGCCGATTACATTCGATGTCGGAAACACATTTTTTAACGCGATTCGGAGAGCCATTTCGTAATCCGTCATAAAGCTTGCTGCCTCAAATTTGAAAACATTGCTGTTTATGAAACCAAATAAGTGTTTATAAGCCTCTCTTGTTTTCCTGGTCATTACATCGTAAATAAATGGAAAAGTCTACAAGAAAAGAGAAATTTACATTGAGTTAATATTTTATAAAACTTTCAAATTAAATATTCTTACATGGTTCATAAAATTAAAATGAATTACAATTAATTGCTTGTAGCCGCATGAAGGAACAGTGTCAAATGTCCCATCTATCGCATACTGACGTTCTCCTGGTATATTTTTGATAAGATTAGCAATGCTTGGAGGCATAAAAACGGCATATGCAAACTTATCCTCCAAAATAGATTCCCGATAGAATGGTTCATTTATATGCTTGGATAATCCATAATCATTAAAAAAATCCTTGTCTTCAAAAAGCAGCTTCGTTTCGCTTGGAGTGGTTGGGTTTTTCGGCATGCCTTCGCTTCGAATTTGAAATAATTGCCTTCTAACTTTTGGATAATGTAAGTGCATTGCCGCTTCTCCGTCTTTTTGGCATTCCTCGTCGAAAATTTCCCGAACTCCTTTTCTTTTTAAACCCTTTTGTAAGCACTGACTTTTTACACTATTTAAAAGCTCCATTTGTTTAATTAGATGTGTCGGAGGAGCATGATTATGGTTCTTAAATAAACTTAAATGAGTGCAAACACCATTATTTGACAATGAAACCGACACATTGCAATTTTCGATGTAACACACATAACGCGAAGCATCTTTGCCCTTACATTTTATTTTAAATAGTTGCTGCTGAACAGTTAAAAGCAGTAATTGCGAATTTTTACGTAATCCCGAAACAAATTTATACTCCTAATTAGATTTTCCATTTTAGGTCTTGAAGTATTTCTATCACACAAATTGCACGTGCACTTTATACAAAGATAAACGATGAACTGACAGTAGAATCAGCGAGCAGTAAATGCATGTTTCCAATGAACGGTTTTTTATTAATGTCTCATTCTTGCATTTTGTTTTGAATTCTATTCATAATAGACAAATTTACGAGTTTAAAGAAATAGCGGGCGTTATAGCATTTTCAAAAGTGCTATAACACCCACGGCCGCAATTGCACTTTCAAAAGTGCTATAACGCCCGCGGGCGCTAATGCTCACTCAGCAGTGGCGTAATCGCACTTTTCAAAGTGCTGGGCGTTATTGCATGCACCCGGTGGAGTATTAATAGCCGTTAATGGAACTTGGACTTCCGAACAAATTTCGTGTGACCTTCAACTGGATATAGAATTTATTGCCGTTAAAGTCTGCACATATAACTCTTATATCTTTATTTCCTGTTCCTACATCCCTCCTGCCTCTAATCTTTCAATTTATTAAAATATTGCTGCTGAAATACAACGTATTGCGTCTCTTCTAAGTGATCGTGATCGTCTAGTGGTCGCTGGTGATTTTAATATCCCTTTTATAACTTGGTCAACGTACAATAACTCTAATGAACTTTACCTATCTGTGCAACATGATTTTATTGATCAGATGGCTGAACTTTGTCTTGGTCAGATAAATTCAGTAGGGAATAGTATGCATAGATTACTTGACCTTGTCTTTGTGAGTGATTTTTCTAGTTCTGTTGTATCAAGGGTACCACCGCTTACTATCCAAGGGATGTCTATCATCCTTCGTTAGAGACTTCAAGCAACCCTGTTCTCCCAGTACAGGGCTCTAATTCGTACTGCTTTGGCAGGGTTGATTTCTCTTCCTATAATGAGGTGCTGCTTGGCTGTGATTGGTCCTCTCTTTATCCATCTCGGCACATTGAGGATGCTACCAAGGCCTTTTATGATATCTTGTTTGCCGCTTTTCAAGATATTGTCCCTCTTAGTACTCCTCTTTCTTCTTCAAAGGCACCTCCCTGGTTTACAAGACATTTGTCGAACTTAAAGAATATAAAGAGTCGTTTTAACAAGAAATTTAAGAAATCTGGATCTCAAATTGATTTCGCTAAATATTCTGTAGCTCGCTCAAGATTCACTATTCACAATTCCGATTGTGTAGTGCAGCTTGTCGAGGATTTTGTTTAAATATAAGTCCAGCCTAAAAGCAGGCCAGGTTTCTATTCAGCGTGTTATTGGCCTGGGCAATGGGCTGGAAGGCAGATCAGCTGATCACGCCTGGGGAAAGTAGCTAATAGCTCCCTGGTCAATTCGAAAGTATGGCGACTTGCTCGAATTCGCTAATAGATAGTTTTCTTGGCAGCGGTTGAACGCTTGCACTGTCTTTCCCATTTAAGAGTTGATCTGAGGCAGACGTGCAGCACAAACATTAAACAAAGTAAAATTATTTTCAAGTGCGAATCAATTAACAAAGTTAAAGTCGCGTGTGTCCTCCCCAAGATAATTAAATTGGTCAACGCAGAAGAAAATTACCTTTTCTGGCAGGATCGCCACAATTTATTTAATTTGATTTTCGGCGCCAAATCTATGGGGTAAGTCTGCTTGATTGGGGTTTGGTAGCCAAAGCTTATTTTTTTTGTTTTGTCTCGCAAATCTATTTGTAGGTTTGGCGCTTTGTACCTGATTTAATTCAGCCTACACATTTCGATTTCATCGTCTCTTTAAAATCTTATTGGGACATTGCTTTGCTTTTGGCCATCTAAGGGCATTGAACTTTCATTAATGCAAGTGAAGCAAATACAAATCAGCTGGTCCATAAATTGTCTATTCTAGGCTCTCTTAAGTGAGCTTAAACACATACACTAGCACTAAATTTCGCTCTCTTGTGTGCCAAAGAAGAACCAAGCAGAGGCCACCCAAAGTTGCGGCTGTGTCGGACTGAGAGCGCCAGTGCTAGCGAGCTGTCAAAGAGTGCGGGTCGGCTTTAATCAGCTCATTTAATCGAGGCGGGAAAATCTAAACTCCAATATATTTAAAAATACCCGAGATTTGCGGAAAAATCCTGTTTTAACCTACAAAGACCGGGAAAATTAGTAGTAGCAGTTCACAAAGTTTTTTTTTTGGTAATTTTTGCGTTTCGTTGAGATCGCCATTGAACCTGTGTTCCAACCTAAATTGAGAAAGTTTAAGTCCTAAATCAATATAAATATCTAATTCGTAAGTGTAAATTTCATTTGCTGGCATATGCATAAATCAAATTAAATTTTTCGGGTGTGCGGCCAAAGAAACAAAAAGAAAACGGAACGTATAGAAATGTCGTAAATGTTCTCTCTCTCCTTTTTGCTACCTTCGTGTTGGCTCTCTAGAGTTCTCTCTCGTACCTCCGTTATAACGGGGTAACCATATTTCTTTTGGAATTTGGTTGTGCTAGAATTGGCAAAGCAATAGGAAGAAAGAGCGAACAAGTGAAAAGAAAAAAAATGGAAAGTGTATAAAAGGAGTGAGAATATTAGGTTTCAATTTTTTTTTGGTACATTTTTTTTTGTGCAGTGACCAATTCTTTTACAGCTGCCGTATCATCCCGAAAGCGCTTTTGGAGAGGAGCGGAGTAAATGCATGTAAGTGATCGCTCTCTTGTGTCGACTCTCTTTGTTAACTGTTGAATGATTGGTTACGCTCTTCAAGCAAACACAAAAGTTAAGAGAACCTTCCGTTCGTTTAGCTTAATACAAAAAAAAGAAAACATATAAAAGAAATATATTTGTCTACGCTGCCTAGCATCAGCTGTGCAAAACACTATGCTACAAGTAATCAATTTCTTTTTTTTTCGGCGTTCCCTTTTTTATACCCGTTACTCATAGAGTAACGAGAGCGTAAGTTGAAGTCGGCCCTGCTCGACTTCGATATACCCGTTACTCAGGGTAAGGTTTATTTAAGAATATTTTATTAGATCACAACATGCTTGGAGATATGAGATTTTTTCCAAATTGCGGGGGTGGCAACTCTACTATAGCTCATCTGATCGGAAAATGATGTATGGCGGATCGATAGGTAATGATGATTAAAATATATGTCTAGAAGGTTTAAACAATCTATTTTCAAAATTGTGGAAGATATGAGGAATTTTTCAAATTGCAAGGGCGGCAACTCTACTATCGTTCATCTGAACGAAAAATGATGTATGGCGGATCGATAGGTAATGATGATTAAGATATATGTCTAGAAGGTTTGAACAGTCTATTTTCAAAATTGTGGGAGATATGAGGTACTTTCCAAATTGCGTGGGTGGCAACTCTTCTATCGTTCATCTGATCAAGAAATGATGTATGGCGGATCGATAGGTAATGATGATTAAAATATATGTTTAGAGGGTTTAAACAATCTATTTTCAAAATTGTGGGAGATATGAGGTTTTTTTCAAATTGCGGGGGCGGCAACTTTTCTATCGTTCATCTGATTGAGAAATGATGTATGGCGGATCGATAGGTAATGATGATTAAAATATATGTCTAGAAGGTTCGAACAATATATTTTCAAAATAGTGGGAGATATGAGGATTTTTCAGATTGCGGGGGTGGGATCTTTTCTATCATTCGTCTAATCAAGAAATTATGTGGCGGATCGATAGGTAATGATGATTAAAATATATGTCTAGAAGGTTAAACAACATTTCAAAATTGTGGGATATGAGGTTTTTTCAAATTTCGGGGGCGGCAACTTTTCTATCGTTCATCTGATTGAGAAATGATGTATGGCGGATCGATAGGTAATGATGATTAAGATATATGTCTAGAAGGTTTGAACAGTCTATTTTCAAAATTGTGGGAGATATGAGGTACTTTCCAAATTGCGTGGGTGGCAACTCTTCTATCGTTCATCTGATCAAGAAATGATGTATGGCGGATCGATAGGTAATGATGATTAAAATATATGTTTAGAGGGTTTAAACAATCTATTTTCAAAATTGTGGGAGATATGAGGTTTTTTTCAAATTGCGGGGGCGGCAACTTTTCTATCGTTCATCTGATTGAGAAATGATGTATGGCGGATCGAAAGGTAATAATTATTAAAATATATGTCTAGAAGGTTTAAACAATCTATTTTCAAAATTGTGGAAGATATGAGGAATTTTTCAAATTGCGAGGGGCGGCAACTCTACTATCGTTCATCTGATCGAAAAATGATGTATGGCGGTTCGATAGGTAATGATGATTAAGATATATGTCTAGAAGGTTTGAACAGTCTATTTTCAAAATTGTGGGAGATATGAGGTACTTTCAAATTGCAACTCTTCTATCGTTCATCGATCAAAAATGATGTATGGCGGATCGATAGTAATAATATTAAAATATTAAGGTTAACAACATTTTCAAAATGAATTTTCAAATTGCGGGGGCGGGAGGGGGCGTGGCAAAAATTTGAAACAAACTTGATCTGCGTGCAGAAGATACAAGTCTACACTGAAAATATGGTAGTTCTAGCTCTTATAGTCTCTGAGATCTAGGTGTTCATACAGACAGACGGACGGACGGACAGACGGACATGTCTATATCGACTCGGCTATTGATGCTGATCAAGAATATATATACTTTATGGGGTCGGAAATGCTTCCTTCTGCCTGTTACATACATTTGCACGAACTTAGTATACCCTTTTTACTCTACGAGTAACGGGTATAAAAAGGGTATACTAAGTTCGTGCAAATGTATGTAACAGGCAGAAGGAAGCATCTCCGACCCCATAAAGTATATATATTCTTGATCAGCATCAATAGCCATGTCCGTCTGTCCGTCTGTCCGTCCGTCCGTCCGTCCGTCTGTCCGTCCGTATGAACACCTAGATCTCAGAGACTACAAGAGCTAGAGCTACCAAATTTTCAGTGTATACTTGTATTGTTTGCAGGCAGATCAAGTTTGTTTCAAATTTTTGCCACTCCCCCTCCCGCCCCCGCAATTTGAAAAAAACCTCATATCTCCCACAATTTTGAAAATAGACAGTTCAAATCCTCCAGACATATATCTTAATCATCATTACCTATCGATCCACCATACATCATTTTTCGATCAGATGAACTATAGTAGAGTTGCCAACCCCGCTATTTGAAAAATACCTCATATCTCCCACAATTTTTAAAATAGATTGTTTGAACCTTCTAGACATATATTTTAATAATTATTACCTATTGATCAGCCATACATCATTTTTCGATCAGATGAACGATAGTAGAGTTGCCGCCCCCGCAATTTGAAAAATACCTCATATCTCCCTCAATTTTGAAAATAGATTATTCGAACCCCGTAGACATATATTTTAATCATCACTACCTATCGATCCGCCATACATCGTTTCCTGATCAGATGAACGATAGAAAAGTTCACGCCCCCGCAATTTAAAAAATACCTTATATCACCCACAATTTTGAAAATAGATTGTTTGAAACCTCTCCATATATTCTAATAATTATTACCTATCGATCAGCCATACATCATTTCCTGATCAGATGAGCTATAGTAGAGTTGCATCCCCCGCAAATTGGAAAGAAACTCATATCTCCCACAATTAGGACATGTTTATATCCTGAGTAACGGGTATATCGAAGTCGAGCAGGTCCGACTTTAACTTAAGCTCTCGTTTTAAATTAAACTTCAAATTGATTGCCAACCCAAAATTTTAATTCTCCCCAATTAGTTGCAAAGAAAACAAAAGAACATTTATTTCAATGCCATTTCAATTTTTAACCTGATAATATCTACCTATATATTTATATTTAAACTTAACCCTATATTTATTATTGATATTTATATGCCTATATTTTATTTATTTATGTTTCTAATTTTAATATATCGTGGAAATCTCAATTCTGTTGTTAGGTTAGGAGAATTTGGTGAAGTGGATCTACAATTATAGATGCGATGAACGCAATTTCTCGATTATTGATTAATTTAAATAAAATAAGCTTTATAATGAATTCTTGCTAAGCGTTATATTTTCCGGAGCCATGCGTTGTGAAGGTGGGGTAACGTAGATTTTGGGTGGATTGTTTTAGGGTTCACAATTAACTTACGACCGAGGCATAGACATGTGAACAAGGTAGGGTGGGCGAAGTAGCTGCTTTTACACCTGTGCAGTCTGCAAAAGCAAACAATCCAGCGTTTATGTGCAAATTCTTTCTTAGGCTATCTTTCTGTAATCTTTTCTAATCTGTTTGTACTGTTTACTCTTATTACTATCCCCGATCTGATATTTAGCACGCGAATTTTTAATAATTGTTTAAATAAGCGATTACGAGCCTCTGGTTCAGATGAAAAAAATAGAACCCTCCCAACTGCCGACCAGACGGAAGCCGGAACAATCGCGTGCCTCGTCTCGAACCTACCCTACATCTGCTCGAAACTAAGACTATCACAGTTGATTTTTTTCTTCGTGATATGTTACAATTGCTAGGACTACTTAAATAGGTGCAAGGCTTTCGGAGCGACCGTAAAACATTTTATGACTTTGTAAATTCCAAGCGTAAGTCATCACGGTTCCCACCCTCTCTTTCCTTGGATAAAGTTCTGCTGATAATGATGCCGACGTTGCTAACGTTTTTTCAGCGTTGCTGTTCTTCTTCATCTTCAAATTTCGGTGCTTCTTACCCATATCCTATTAATCAGTCAAGTGGCATTTATACCCCCGTTTTCAATGCTGAAACCCTGCTTTGCAGCCTTCATTCCCTTAAGCGATCCTTTTCTCCTGGGCCTGACAGTGTCCCAAGTTGTGTTTTGAAATATTGCGCAGATTCTTTATGCCTGCCCCTTTTAAAGCTGTTTAATCTTTCGTTAGAACTTGGTGATTTCCCAAGTTTCTGGAAGGAATCTTATATAATTCCAATCCACAAAAAGGGTCCCAAGTCTTATATTGAAAACTACAGGGGTATCTCAAAGCTATCAGCCATTCCTAAGCTGTTTGAAATGATGATCACTTCTCAATTCCAGCATTTTTGTCGCTCAATGATTTCGCAAACTCAACTTGGTTTCATGAAAAAACGGTCAATCAGTACAAACTTAGCTTGAATTCTCAACTCTGGTCAATATGGGGTTTTTTAACAAGTGCCAAACCGATGTGGTTTTTACTGATTTTAGCAAAGCTTTCGATTCCGTCAACCATGGCCTTCTTCTAAATAAGCAGCAGTTGCTTGGGTTCCCACCGATTCTTCTGAATTGGATTAAAGCTTATTTGATGGATCGGTGCCAGTGTGTCAGATTTAACTCGGTGCTTTCCAATTCAATTAGAGTAATCTCTGGAGTTCCCCAGGGTAGTCAATTAGGACCTTTGCTTTTTAATTTATTTATCAAAGTCATTCCACATGCCTTGTCTTATGACAGTAAGTGCTAATTTATGCTGATGATTTTAAGCTTTGTATGTCATATGATGACCCGGTGTCACCTCTATTATTGCAATGGAACTTAAATTGTCTTAATAAGTGGTGCTTGCTTAATTATCTTCCACTCAATAAGGATAAATGTAAATACATGACTTTTCATCGTATTACACCTTATTTGTATGACTATACGATTGATGATATTTCATTGAAGCGCATCTCTTCTGTTGACGATTTGGGTATAAAATTTGTGCCTAAGTTATGCTTTAATAATCATATATCTACCATTGCAAATAAAGCTAGAGGCATTCTCGGTTTTATCAAGAGATGGTCAAAAGAATTTGATTACCCCTACGTCACTAAACAGTTGTTTGTGTCTCTGGTTATTCCAATTCTTGAATACGGGTCTTGTGTCTGGTCTCCGCATTATCAGATATATCAAGACCAACTGGAATCTGTTTAAAAAATAGAAGGCTAACATCGGCTACGCCGATGTTTTAAATACCCTTGCAGTTTTTGAAAGGCGCTACCATTGATAACAAAAAAGTTTTTCTCACTAGAATTAGTTTTTTGACCGATCGTTCCTATGGCAGCAATATGCTACAGTCATCCGATTTCGATAAATTTTTAAAGAATTGTGTGGAAGTATATGAAACTAGTATATACCACGATTGGTGATGCTACGATGAAAAACAAAAAAGTTTTTCCCACTAGAACTAGTTTTTGGACAGACCGTTTATATGGCAGCTATATGCTATAGTCATCCGATTTTGATAAATTTTTCCATAATTGTGTGGAAGCATATAAAACTTATATGTACCACGATTGGTGGCGCTACGATGGAAAACAAAAAAGTTTTTCTCATTAGAACTAGTTTTTGGACCGATCGTTCCTATGGCAGCTATATGCTATAGTCATCCGATTTCGATCAATTTTTCCAGAATTGTGTGGAAATATATGAAACAAATATATACTAAGATTGGTGATGCTTCGATCGAAAACAAACAAGTTTTTCTCACAAGAACAAGTTTTTGAACCGAACGTTTATATGGCAGCTATATGCTATAGTCATCCGATTTTGATAAATTTTTCCAGAATTGTGTAGAAGCATATAAAACTTATATGTACCACGATTAGTGACGCTACGATTGAAAACAAAAAAGTTTTTCTTATTAGAACTAGTTTTTGAACCGATCGTTCCTATGGCAGCTATATGATATAGTCATCCGATCCGGCCGATTCCGACAAATGTGCAGCGTATTTGTATTTAAAGACTTTTTGCAAAGTTTGGTCAAGATAGCTTTAAAACTGAGGGAGGAGATAGCATAGAAACAGACGGACAGACGGACGGACGGACAGACGGACAAACGGAAATGAACTCAGCTCGTCATGCTGATCAAGAATATATATACTTTATGTGGTCGGAAATGCTTCCTTCTATGCGTTACAAACATCGTGACAATTTTAATATACCCTCTGCAAGGGTATAAAAACAATTTCTCATTTTTGCCCTCCGTAGTCTCAACTGGGACACGAACGGCCACCTTCTTCCATATGAGCATAGACTTCGATTAATTGATCTCCCTTCCCTTAAAAATCGTAGAATCTGCCATAGCGTGATTTTTCTTCACAAGCTGCTGTTGGGAGAGATTGATTCAAGCGCTTTGTGAGGGCAAATAAATTTTGCTGTTCCAGCACGTGTAACTAGAAATTTCGTTCCGATTTATCTACAGCCAAGTCTCACAAGCTATGCGCAGCATGCACCCTTCCGTAACCTTTGCCTGCTTTATTACATGTATTTCCACCTATTCTCTACACAATCCTCTTTGTTAATTATAAGAAACCATTAATCTTCTTTTCTTACACAATCTCTGTAAAGTTTAACAGTTCTTTGTTGAAATATAAATATATAAATAATTAATAAAAAAAAAAAGGTCTAAGATGAGGGTGAGTAAGTCTAGTACTTCCCTTCTAGATCTGGTTATAAAGGTTGGGTCATTACTAGACATCGGATTTTAGGTTTTTATACACTTGAAAAGTGTATATTAATTTTGCCCAGAAGTTTGTAACGCATAGAAATATTCATTTCCGACCCCATAAACTATATATATTCTTGATCAGGACGACGAGCTGAGTTCATTTCCGCTTGTCCGTCCGTCCGTCTGTCCGTCTGTCTGTCCGTCTGTCCGTCTATCTGTTTCTACGCGAACTTGTCTCTCAGTTTTAAAGCTATCGAGCTAAAATTTTGCACAGAGTCTTCTTTTTACTGCACGCAACTAATATGTCGGAACCGGTCGGATCGGATGACTATATCATATAGCTGCCATAGGAACGATCGGTCTAAGAACTATTTCTAGTTAGAAAAACTTTTTTGTTTTCCATCGTAGCGTCACTAATCTTAGTATATGTTAGTTTTATATGCTTCCACATAATTCTGGAAAAATTTATCAAAATCGGATCACTATAGCATATAGCTGCCATAGGAACGATCGGTCTAAGAACTAGTTCTAGTGAGAAAAACTTTTTTGATTTCCATCGTAGCGTCTCCAATCGTAGTATGTATTTGTTTTATATGTTTCCACACAATTCTGAAAAAATTTATCAAAATCGGATGCCTATAGCATATAGCTGCCATATAAACCGTCGGTCAAAAAACTACTTCTAGTGAGAAAAACTTTTTTGTTTTTTATAACAATCTTGGTATATATTAGTTTTATATGCTTTCACATAATTTTGACAAAACTTATCAAAATCGGATGACTATAGCATATAGCTGCCATAGGACCGATCGGTCGGAAAATGTGTTTTACTAAGAAAAGTTTTTTTTTATGGTATCAAATTTTTATTATCAATGATTTAATAATTTTAAATATCTAATATCTATATCCCATAAATATTTTTCCAGTTAAATCAGTTGGAGTAAAGTTTTTCAAGTGTATTAAAACTTCGGCACAGTCGAAGTTAGCTTTGCCTTCTCGTTTCAGATTCAATTTAATCTTAGAAGGCAAGGGGGAATGTGTTGAAAAGGCATAAAAAACACAAAATGGCCTGCTCATTGCAGCTTAAATCAGAAAAATGCAGGGTTTAAAAAACTGCCAGCAAAATAGCAATAGCACCGAAAAAATGCTATTTCATGTGCTGTGCTTTGAATAATAACGTAGTTCACATGGAAAGCATCAGCACAAAATCAAAAAATCGAAGCTGTGCTCATGCTATGCTGTGAGGATTTCGAAAGCATAGCAATAGCACACTTGATATGCTATATATTTTTTACTGTGCTGCGCTTTGAATATTTAACAGCACAGCATATTATAGCAAAAATATATAATAATATGATTTTTTTTATATTGAATTAAAATTGGAAATGTATATCGTTGCTAATAAAACAAAATTTTAAAAAAATTAAGAAAAAAATAAATAAAAATATACTTGATCTTTTGCAGTTAAAATTTACCTTTAGCTTTTACCATCTCTGAGATCTGTACGTTGATACGGAAAGACACACAGACCAAGAGAAGCTCTGCTTGGCCCTTAGGGTCTGTAAGGAGACTAACTTATTTTTATTCCCTGTACGCATAAAATGTGTTAGAAGGATATCATGAAGTTGCGCTAAAGTATGTTACAGACGTAAAGAAACATTTGCTACCCTATAAAGTATATATATTCTTTATCAGAATCAACAGCCGATTTGACCTAGCCTTGAATGTATGTCCGTTCGTCCGTCTGTCTGTCTGTCTGTACACCTAGATCTCAGAGACTAGAACAGCTAGAGCTGCCATTTTTTTAGTGTAGACGTGTATTGTCTGCACGGAGATCAAGTGTGTTAAAATTTTTGTCCCCTCTCGCACCTGCAATATATATATTCCACAATTTTAAAGTAAGCTTGTTCGAACCTTCTATACATATATTTTAATCATCATTACTTATCGATCCGCCAAACATCATTTCCCAATCAGATGAACGATAGTAGAATTTTAAGAAACATAAACCTTTTTATACCCGTTACTCGTAGAGTAAAAGGGTATACTAAGTTCGTGCAAATGTATGTAACAGGCAGAAGGAAGCATTTCCGACCCCATAAAGTATATATATTCTTGATCAGCATCAATAGCCGAGTCGATATAGACCTGTCCGTCTGTCCGTCTGTCTGTCCGTCCGTCCGTCCGTCTGTCTGTATGAACACCTAGATCTCAGAGACTATAAGAGCTAGAGCTACCATTTTTTCAGTGTAGACTTGTATTGTCTGCACGCAGACCAAGTTTGTTTCAAATTTTTGCCACGCCCCCTCCCGCCCCCGCAATATGTAAAAAACCTCATATCTCCCACAATTTTAAAAATAGAGTGTTCGGACCTTCTAGACATATATTCTAATCATCATTACCTATTGATCCGCCATACATCATTTTCCGATCAGACGAACGATAGTAGAGTTGCCGCCCCCGCAATTTGGAAAAAAATCTCATATCTCCCACAATTTTGAAGATAGATTGTTCGAACCTTCCAGACATATATTTAAATCATCATTACCTATCGATCCGCAATACATCATTTCTTGATCAGATGAACGATAGAAAAGTTCCCGCCCCCGCAATTTGAAAAATACCTCAAATCTCCCACAATTTTGAAAATGGATTGTTCGAACCTTCCAGACATATATATCAATCATCATTACCTATCGATCCGCCATACTTCATTTCCCGATCAGATGAGCTATAGTAGAGTTGCCACCCCCGCAATTTGTAAAAAAAACTCATATCTTCCACAATTTGTGATCTAATAAAATATTCTTAAAAAAAACCTTACCCTGAGTAACGGGTATATCGAAGTCGAGCAGGGCCGACTTCAACTTACGCTCTCGTTATTAGCTTGGAAAGTGGATTCGCCAAAACACATAAACGTATGTTGTTGGGAATACAGGGAATAAAAATAAGTTAGTCTCCTTACAGACCCTAAGGGCCAAGCAGAGCTTCTCTTGGTCTGTGTGTCTTTCCGTATCAACGTACAGATCTCAGAGATGGTAAAAGCTAAAGGTAAATTTTAACTGCAAAAGATCAAGTATATTTTTATTTATTTTTTTCTTATTTTTTTTAAAATTTTGTTTTATTAGCAACGATATACATTTCAAATTTTAATTCAATATAAAAAAAATCATATTATTATATATTTTTGCTATAATATGCTGTGCTGTTAAATATTCAAAGCGCAGCACAGTAAAAAATATATAGCATATCAAGTGCGCTATTGCTATGCTTTCGAAATCCTCACAGCATAGCATGAGCACAGCTTCGATTTTTTGATTTTGTGCTGATGCTTTCCATGTGCACTACGATTTTGTAAAAGCACAGCACTGTCAGAAACATATAAAATTTAAAAATGACGGCATTTTCAAACCCTGGAAAAATGTTCCTAAACTAAACATTCACCCTGGCCTACTAGAATTAAATTCAATCTGAAAAAACCTAGAATCCGATGTCTAGTCATTACCTTCATAACAGATCATAAGATTGGTATTAAAAAGATAATCGTAGAGTAACTCACCACAATCATTAGTGTCTGTGCTGGACCATTCAGTGTGGTGAGCATTAACATCTCCACCCAATATTAATTTTATGTACCTTCGCTGACTGTTGGTCACAAGGTCTTGACAGCGCAAAGATGGTGCCGGCTCCGTTGTGTCGTGAGCCAAATAAAAAGATGTCAGCCTATAAGTGGTGTTCCCCAATTCGAAGCTGACGGTTGTGACCAATGATCTACCGTCTCATTATTTCTTTGGAAGATTACATTCACGTTTGCATCAGTAGATTCTTCCACTATAATATCCTTCCATTTGGGGCATTTATATTAAACATCCTGATCATATTCAAGATTTTCACCGGGTCACTTGGCTTTTTAGGAAGCCAGACACGTGCTCTAGGCATGAAGGAATGTCCTTGACATCGACCGCTTTTAATTGAGTGCCCGGATACACTTATCCAATCTTCCGGATCGCGGCCTTGTACAGCACTACCGACCTCTCATCATCGCACCATCAAGTAGGGAGCGACAAAAGTGAAGTTTTATGTAGTAGATCGTGCGCGATGCTTGTGAAATATAGACAAAAGTATATGTGAAGACCAATAGACACATACAGGAGTGTCAGTCAGATGTACAATACTTACATACAAAAGCGCTTATAAAATTGTGCAAAGTGGTGAAATAGCCATGCACTGCACCTTGCCAGACAGCAGAACTGCATCCAAAAGTTAAAAAGTAATAAATTCGCAAACTGCATACATATACGCAATCTAAGCGACAAATTTTACCAGAATAACTAAAATACTAGGAAATCTGCCAAAATGCCTACAATGGAACGCGATATTACACTATGTGGTGTGTGCAACAAGAAACAAGTCAGAGGAGTTCAAAATTGGGGGTAATCGACAAATGTAAAATCTGGTATTACTTTACATGTGACGGAGTCAACAGTTTGATTGCAGAACAAGAATGAATTTGTGGATCTTGCGATCCGTCATCCGTAAATTGCGGTCAAGCAAACATGGACTTGTTCAACATGACCCAAGAGAGTACAGCATCGAACTCAAGCGGCGGATCTGGAACTAACGGCCATTCGCCACGCCAAGCTAATCCAGCCAATTTCGATGACTTTAACTTGCAAACAGCAGCATAAAATATACCTTTTGGTGCTGGGAAACGAGCGGATTTTATTCCAGCCGAGCAAAGCAATGTTTCTTACTCCAACAATTTACTGTTGGCCATGCTGGAAGAGAAGCGTAAATTAGAGCAGAAATACATACTACTTGCACAGCAGCAGGGATTGGAACCGATGCCACGCGCCACATTGGAGCCTGCCACATCTCAGCTAGCCGCAAGATGGCCTTCAATAGCAATCCGGAGGACTGGCATATGTTTCTCTGTATGGTTGAGAGCAGCAACCGAGTTGCGGGATTTTCAAACGTAGAAAACATGCTACGGCTCCAGTAGTGTCTCAAGGGCAAAGCGTAAGAGCTAGTACGTGATAAATTATTACTTCCATTATTGATTCCTGAGCAAATCCTGGATCGTTTGATCGAAAAATTCGAAAAATCAACGTCCACAAGGATAAACTGGAATCTATTATGGATTTCGCTATGGCATTGCGCACTGCGTGTGCCACTATGGAAGCTTGCAACTTGGCCTTCCACTTAAACAACCCAATGCTTCCCAGGTAGCTAATCGAAAAGCTGCCAACCCAGCAGAAGCTAAACTGGGCCATGCATCCTCGTGATGAGTCCATCCCGGCAGTCAATTCATTTAGCGAATGGTTGTTTAAAATAGCAGAAGCTGCATCCATCGTCATACCCGGCATCATTTCAAAGGCCAGCAGCGGGAATGCTCACGCACATTCTCAACGGAGCCACAGCGAGACGCAGACCTAAAGCGAGACGCAGATCTAAAGCGAGACGCCGGTTCTAATATAGAAGCCAACAAAACAGCTGCCACCAAGCTGCCATGCGTAATGTGCCAAACTATGGAACACCACGCTGCCCAATGCGATAAGTTTGCCCTTCTATCCGTCGTCGAGAGACAGCGTATAATAAGCGACACTAAGGCGTGGTTCAAATACCTAAAAGGTCACCGTCGCAAATGCTTTTTATCCAATCGTGATTGTGGTGTTAATAAATGCAAATCAAAGCACCACCCTCTGCTTCATAGACACCCACCAAAATCTGAAGTTGTCAGTGCTTACCAAAAGGAAAACAGAATCGTCGAACAATTTACTCGTCACGATGTACGGCAACCGAGTAACTATAAACACCTTCGCCTTTTTGGATGAAGGCTCCTCCGTCACGCTCATTGACGAAAGCACATTAGGCCTTCTAAAGGTTTCCACTACACGCGAGCCACTTTGCTTACAGTGAACCAGCGATACCACCCGAATGGAAAAAGCCTCTTTGGCACATAGACAAATATCCGAAATGGGAAATGGAAAAAAGTTCAAAGCTTGGAACTTCCAAAGCAGACCTTCGATAAGGATGAATTGTGCAAGCGATACTCCCACTTGCGCGGCCTGCCCTTAAGTCATACCATAACTGCTACTAATGGGTAGCAAAAACTGGGCTTTGGCCTTACCACGCAAAATCTGAGAAGAAAGACGGAACGAACTCATCGCCTCCAAATGCCAGCTAGGATGGGGCATCCAAGGTGCGACCAATTCCAAAACCAACATCTCCATGCATCATTGCGATTGCAATTGGAGCGAAATCGATAAGGCAAGAAAGAATAGCTTCAACATTGACCCAATCGCACTACGAGATCTCTGCTTCGAAGATGACCACAAAGCAGTACAAATATTGGAGAATACATGTACAAAGGAAATCGGCGCTATCAGGTCGGACTTCTTTGGCGTGACATGGAAGCCACTTTGCCGGATAGCTATCCAACAGCACTAAAACGACTCGAATGTCTACGAGTATTAGTCAATATGGAGCCAATACTGTATGAACAAATACCGAACCAAATCGACAATCTACTTTCCAAGGGATACGCAACCGAGCTTACGCCTGATGAAATAGCGCACAAAGCAAATCGTGTTTGGTATCTACCCATATTTATTGCTTTAAATCCAACAAGCTAAATAAAGTTCGATTGGTTTGGGATGCTACCGCAAAGACCCATGGAAAATTGCTTAACGATTTTATGCTGAATGGAGCTGGACGTCAATCTCAGTCACTGTCCACAAAAAATATTGGAGAAGACCAAATGACTACTCAATCTGCTAAAGAGATAGGAGGACCAGGAAAAGTCCTCGGTATGTACTGGGAGCCATCCAATCACATTTTTATACCCGTTACTCGTAGAGTAAAAAGGGTATACTAAGTTCGTGCAAATGTATGTAACAGGCAGAAGGAAACATTTCCGACCCCATAAAGTATATATATTCTTGATCAGCATCAATAGCCGAGTCGATATAGACATGTCCGTCTGTCCGTCTGTCCGTCCGTCCGTCCGTCTGTATGAACACCTAGATCTCAGATACTATAAGAGCTAGAGCTACCATTTTTTCAGTGTAGACTTGTATTGTCTGCACGCAGATCAAGCTTGTTTCAAATTTTTGCCACGCCCCCTCCCGCCCCCGCAATATGAAAAAAACCTCATATCTTCCACAATTTTGAAAATAGATTGTTCGAAGACATATAGACATAAACTTTAATCATCATTACCTATCGATCGGCCATTCATCATTTTTCGATCAGATGAACCATAGTAGAGCTACCGCCCCCGCAATTTGACAAATACCGCATATCTCCCACAATTTTGAAAATACATTCTTAAGTCCTTCTAGATATATATTTTAATCATCATTACCTATCGATCCGCCATACATAATTTCTTGATTAGACGAATGATAGAAAAGATCCCACCCCCGCAATCTGAAAAATCCTCATATCTCCCACTATTTTGAAAATATATTGTTCGAACCTTCTAGACATATATTTTAATCATCATTACCTATCGATCCGCCATACATAATTTCCTGATCAGATGAACGATAGAAAAGTTCCCGCCCCCGCAATTTAAAAAAAAACCTCATATCTCCCACAATTTCGAAAATAGATTAATCAAACTTTTTAGACATGTATTTTAATCATCATTACTTATCGATCCGTCATACATAATTTCCCGATCAGATGAGTTATAGTAGAGTTGCCACCCCCGCAATTTGAGAAAAAAACACAATTTGGGCATGTTGTGATCTAATAAAATATTCTGAAATAAACCTTACCCTGAGTAACGGGTATATCGAAGTCGAGCAGGGCAGACTTGAACTTACGCTCTCGTTATACACTTGAAAAGTGTATATTAATTTTGCCCAGAAGTTTGTCACGCATAGAAATATCCATTTCAGACCACATAAACTATATATATTCTTGATCAGGACGACGAGCTGAGTTCAATTCCGTCTGTCCGTCTGTCTGTCCGTCCGTCCGTCACAGAGTCTTCTTTTTCTGCACGCAACTAATATGTCGGAACCGGCCAGATCGGATGACTATATCATATAGCTGCCATAGGAACGATCGGTCGGAAAATAAGTTTTAGTGAGAAAAACTTTTTTGTTTTCAAGCGAAGCGTCACTTATCTTGGTATATGTTAGTTTTATATGATTTCACATAATTCTGGAAAAATGTATCAAAATCGGATGAATATAGCATATAGCTGCCAAAGGAACGATCGGTCGGAAAATGTGTTTTTCTAAGAAAAAATTTTTTTTATGGTATTAAATCTTTATTATCAATGATTTAAAAATTTTAAATATCTGATACCCTATATATATTTTACCAGTTAAATCAGTTGGAGTAAAGTTTTTCAAGTGTATTAAAACTTCGGCATAGTCGAAGTTAGCTTTGCCTTCTCGTTAAGTTTGTTTTCATATTTGCGAAGCTGAAACGAAACGTCCTGAGTGAAGAGCTAGTTCCAACAAAGTGAGAGGTTATACAGGTGCTTATGTCCATTTTTTTATCCATTGGGCCTACTCTCGTGCTATACCATTGGCCTTAAGATGTTGCTTCAAGATATGCGCCGCGTCGGCATCGAATGGGACGAGGAACTGCCGTAACAAATTTTAAAGTTTTGGAACCATTGGAAGACAGTACTACTACAAGCAGCCAAGTTGGAAATTTCCGTATCGACCTTGCTGTTTTTTAAAGACGTAACCATTGATTACAAAAAAGTTTTTCTCACTAGAACTGGTTATAGTCATCCGATCCGTGTTTAAAAATAAAAAGAATAAAAAAAAATATATATTTTAATTTTAACTTATAGGTGTAGGTAGTTATCAACTGATTTTAAAACGAGAAGGCAAAGCTAACTTCGACTGTGCCGAAGTTTTAATACACTTGAAACACTTTACTCAAACTGATTTAACCGGTAAAATATATATAGAATATAGATAACAAAAAACGAGAAGGCAAAGCTAACTTCGACTGTGCCGAAGTTTTAATACACTTGAAAAAGTTTACTCCAACTGATTTAACCGGTAAAATATATATAGGATATAGATATCAAATATTTAAAATTTTTAAATCATTGATAATAAAAAATTTGATACCATAAAAAAAAACTTTTCTTAGTAAAACACATTTTCCGACCGATCGGTCCAATGGCAGCTATATGCTATAGTCATCCGATTTTGATAAATTTTTTAAAAAATTTGTAAAATCATATAAAACTAACATCTACCAAGATTGGTGACGATACGAACAAAAACAAACAAATTTTCCTCACTAGAACTTGTTTTTTGACCGACCGTTCGTATGGCAGCTATATGCTATAGTCATCCGATTTTGATAAATTTTTTCCGAATTGTGTGGAAACATATAAAACTAATATTTACTACGATTGGTGACGCTACGATGGAAATCAAAAAGTTTTTCTCACAAAGACTTATTTTTCGACCGATCGTTCCTATGGCAGCTATATGCTATATTCATCCGATTTTGATACATTTATCCACAAATATGTAGAATCATCTAAAATTAATATATACCAATATTGGTGACGCTACAATGGAAAATAAAAAAGTTTTTCTCACTAAGACTTATTTTTCGACCGATCGTTCCTATGGCAGCTATAAGATATAGTCACCCGATCCGGCCGGTTCCGACATATTAGTTGCGTGCAGTAAAAAGAAGACTCTGTGCAAAATTTCAGCTCGATAGCTTTAAAACTGAGAGACTAGTTCGCGTAGAAACAGACAGACAGACAGACAGACAGACAGACGGACAGACAGACGGACGGACGGACAAGCGGAAATAAAATTCTATGCGTCTACAATCGTCGTTCTATGCAGAATTATAATAAACTTTTCAAGTGTATAATAAAAATTTTTAAATCATTGATAATAAAAATTTGATACCATAAAAAAACTTTTGTTAGTAAAACACATTTTTCGACCGATCGGTCCTATGGCAGCTATATGCTATAGTCATCCGATTTTGATAAAATCTTCCAGAATTGTGTTGATACATATGAAACTAATATATACCAAGATTGGTGACGCTACAATGGAAAACCAAAAAGTTTTTCTTACTAAGACTTATATTTCGACCGATCGTTCCTATGGCAGCTATAAGATATAGTCATCCGATCCGGCCGGTTTCGACATATTAGTTGCGTGCAGTAAAAAGAAGACTCTGTGCAAAATTTCAGCTCGATAGCTTTAAAACTGAGAGACTAGTTCGCGTAGAAACAGACAGACAGACAGACAGACAGACAGACGGACAGACGGACAGACGGACAGACAGACGGACAGACGGACAAGCGGAAATGAAATCAGCTCGTCGTCCTGATCAAGAATATATATAGTTTATGGGGTCACAAATGAATATTTCTATGCGTTACAAACTTCTGGGCAAAATTAATATACACTTTTCAAGTGTATAAAAACGTGCGTGCTTCTTAATGTTTTGAGATCGTTAGGCAGCTGATTCCAGAGGCGAATAGCATTAGGAAAGAAATGCAAATCAGAAGTGGCAAGTTTATTTCTTGTAGCAATTAAATTCTTTGTCCTTTGGGAGGTTGCAAAGTTTATAAATTGGAAGAGGTAGGAATTTCCCCCAGAGTTAATTATTTTGTGCAAGAAAGCTAATACTCGTAATTTAATTAATGATATATTAAATATTCTCTCTGAAAATTGTGATATGTGGTCTGATCGATTTTTGACATATATTTATCTGGCGATGTAATTGAAGGCGACATTAAGTTTATGTTTACTACTTGAATTACAATTTCCGAAAACCTCCACTTCATATAATAGGGATGGTATTATATGAGCTTTAGCGATCAGTTGTCTTGTATGTGTGGGGATGTAGCCGTCTAATTAGTGGATATGTTTTTCCAACTGCCTTACTTATATGGTCATCCCAGGAAAACATGCTATTAAATGTAAATCCTAAATCAACAGCCCTATCAACGTAGTCGATGGAGGTTCCGTCAATCTTGAGCTCCTGTAGACAATCCGGATTAAATATCTTTTTATAAAAGCATTTGGATTTGATTGGGTTTATTTTGAGGCCATTACTCTTAGCCCGATTGCTAACCAGCTCCAGGTCATGGTTTCAATCATTGACACATTCACTGACATTACTAAGGGGGGCACTTACATACATTTGGACGTCGTCTGCATACATTTGAATTTCACATTTAGACAAAACGCTTGGCAGGTCATTAACATATATTGAGAAAAGCAAAGGGCCCAGGACAGATCGTTGTGGAACCCCACATTTAAAAGGTAGAGAAAACCGATTGTGTGACTTGCCATTGAAATAGTTGTATAGTTTAATAAGTTTTTCACAAAGAATATTGTGATTTACCATATCAAATGCTTTATTGTAGTCCAATAAGTTTAAAAATGTCACATAGCTGTTATTCCGATTACGACGAATGTCTTCTGAGATTTTTGTTACAACAGTGGTGCAACTTCTCTTTTTTCTAAACCCCGACTGTTTATCATTTAGAAGAGAATTCCGCTCCATAAAGTTACTTATTTGGGAGACCAGGATTTGTTCAAATGCTTTTGATAACAATTATAGGATTGAGATAGGACGGTAATCATTATTGCTTTTTAGTATTGGAAGAACTTTTGCGGATTTCTAGGCATGAGGGAAGGTAGACGTCGTTAATGCAGTATTCAGTAGATTTTGAGTTCCAATGTTCACCGACCTCAAAAAGCTAAGTGTGAGAAAATCACATTTTAAGTTTCGAACCGCCCTGCGCGGTCAAACTATTAACGATATCTCTTTCTCAGTTTTACGTCTATTGCTTTCACAGAATATTCTCAAGATGTTGTACAAAAGATGTATAACAAAAAGCTAACAAATTATTTTAAAAAGTTATAGTCAATCTTGGACAGCCGTTACATTACATTACATCATTGCATTCCACTAGAGAGTCTGAACATCAGTAAAGGAATCGAAAATACTATCAAGTATGGTGAAATAAGAGTTCCATCTTGTTTTACGTGCTGTTTAAGAGATTTGGTCAATTTTCTGTTAGGTTCAGAGTGCTCAAAATGGCCTACTAAGAATTTTGAAGCATCCAACAAAGAGTTCAATTTAGTAACGCTCCCTTTATCGAATAGATCTGACAAGAACGTGTTTACATTGTGGCGTAAACATGGAATTCTGTAGTAGTGCTTAAAGCTGCTTTAATATTGGCGCGATTGTCTGTAAAAATAAAGCTACTTCAAAAACAGAGCCGGTGGCCGTGCGCCTTCGTGCGAGCCGAAATCATAGCTCAATCGAACTGACTAAAAATATAGTTACACATTTCAAAATGATTGATCCGTCTTTCTTACTCATTCAGAATTCTAGATTTGCTAGAATATTAGCTCCAATATCCAGTAACGTTTGCGCTAGTTGCAAGAGTCGTTGACCTAACAAAATAATGCATTATTATACACTTGAAAAGTGTATATTAATTTTGCCCAGAAGTTTGTAACGCATAGAAATATTCATTTCCGACCCCATAAACTATATATATTCTTGATCAGGACGACGAGCTGAGTTCATTTCCGCTAGTCCGTCCGTCCGTCTGTCCGTCTGTCTGTTTCTACGCGAACTAGTCTCTCAGTTTTAAAGCTATCGAGCTGAAATTTTGCACAGAGTCTTCTTTTTACTGCACGCAACTAATATGTCGGAACCGGCCGGATCGGATAACTATATCATATAGCTGCCTTAGGAACGATCGGTCTAAGAACAAGTTCTAGTTAGAAAAACTTTTTTGTTTTCCATCGTAGCGTCACTAATCTTGGTATATGTTAGTTTTATATGCTTTCACATAATTATGGAAAAATGTATCAAAATCGGATCACTATAGCATATAGCTGCCATAGGAACGATCGGTCGAAAAATAAGTCTTTGTGAGAAAAACTTTTTTGATTTCCATTGTAGCGTCTCCAATCGTAGTATATATTTGTTTTATATGTTTCCACATAATTCTGAAAAAATTTATCAAAATCGGATGACTATAGCATATAGCTGCCATATAAACGGACGGTAAAAAAACGACTTCTAGTGAGAAAAACTTTTTTGTTTTTTATCGTAGCGTCCCCAATCTTGGTATATATTAGTTTTATATGCTTTCACATAATTTCGAAAAAAATTATCAAAATCGGATGACTATAGCATATAGCTGCCATAGGAACGATCGGTCGGAAAATGTGTTTTACTAAGAAAAGTTTTTTTTATGGTATCAAATTTTTATTATCAATAATTTAAAAATTTTAAATATCTGATATCTATATCCTATATATATTTTTCCAGTAAAATCAGCTGGAGTAAAGTTTTTCAAGTGTATTAAAACTTCGGCACAGTCGAAGTTAGCTTTGCCTTCTCGTTTTTTAAATATTTTAGAAATTAATTTTTTTTATTATCCACTAGACTGGAGTGAATAGTGAGAAAAATCCTAATTGATAGGTAAAACCCTGTGTCAGTGCGGTTTCTATATTTATAAAAAAAAATCGTTTCAGGCTTAACCTAGCCTTGGGTTTGGCGCTTTAGACTATAATATTGAGAGGGGCATAATAGTTGGACCCGCTTCCACAAATTGACCACCATCTTTTCATCCGTCTTCTGGCACACCGGCATCTACAACAATCCACAGCAACGACCCTGTTCGCCCTTTTATGGTGTACCACCCACTCACGTGGAAACCTTTTGGTGGCTGCACGCTCGCTCAAGTTGCAGGCCTAGAAACGGCAAAACCTGCATGATCATTGCATCACCCAAATGGAGATATTTCCCGCTACCGAGAAGGGGCAATAACGGTCTTGAGGATGTAGACAACCATATAACCAGACAACAGAGTATACTACAAAATCCAATTCACATACAACTTAACTATTGCACATCAGACGACTTTGAAAATCATCATGTCTCAAAGACATTGTGAATGATCAGCAGCAAAGAAGTTTTCGGTTTTGTTTCCCTTGCATATTTCAAGTTCACGGTCATGCTGATGACGTTCTATTGCTAATTATTAACTTTTTTCTGTGTGATTGGGCCAGAGATCGGCAAAATGGGAATTATAATTAACCATTACCGAATTACTTGCTCATTTTATAATAATTAAAATAAAATTACAAATTACTATATTAATTTGTAATAATTAAAATAAAACTACAAATTACTATATTAATTTGTAATAATTAAAATAAAACTACAAATTACTATATTAATTTGTAATAAAATTTTTCGAAATACAAATTACTCAAGTAATTTGTAATAAAGTTTTTTCGAAATACAAATTACTATATTAATTTGTAATAAAATTTTTCGAAACACAAATTACAAATGACATAGAGAATACAGTGGTAAGGTAGATGCCTCTACTACCTAATACCATACTCATTGCACCGTAATTAAGTGTTTTTTGTCATTTCAATATTTAAACAAAAATTCGCGATGTCTCGCGAACGATAAAAGATACGGCAAAAATAACGAAATTTCACAGGGGTATGAGGGGGTAGTGTACTATCCCTCCACCACCCAATCCCGTACTTATTGCACCGTAATTCGGTGTTTTTTAAATTTTGTTATCTTAATATTTAAACAAAAAGTCGCGATATCTCGCGAACGGCAAGAGATACGGCAAAAATAACGAAGTTTCTCGGGGGTAGTGTACAAATTACGTTAGTAATTTGTATTTCGAAAAATTGTATAACAAATTACTTGAGTAATTTGTATTTCGAAAAAATTTCATTACAAATTAATATAGTAATTTGTAATTTTATTTTAATTATTACAAATTAATATAGTAATTTGTATTTCGAAAAATTTTATTACAAATTACTTGAGTAATTTGTAATTCGAAAAATTTTATTACAAATTAATATAGTAATTTGTATTTCGAAAAATTTTATTACAAATTACTTGAGTAATTTGTAATTTTACTCTTAATTATTACGAAAAGTAATATTAATGCCGATCCCTGGTTTGGGCATGATACTTACAGCAAGGCTCTCAGCTGTTTTGTTTTGGTTATTTGTTGCCCATACTCCAAAATTCTTGTAATTAATCTGTTTCGCATAACACTATAAATAATTATTAATATTATGAAGTTTGTACTGAAGTATCCCGAACATATCTATGAATTATATTTGAATTTATAATGAAATAATTTCCTTTTTTCTTGGGCACCTTGAGTGTCTAGCACAGCAGTTGTCATTGGGTAGGATCAACAAAATTGTTGATGATGCTACAGGTTGGGTGGGTAGAGATGGAGACAATTACCACCATAGTTCTCCTCTTCCGATAGTAAAGCCGTCCGGTTCCGTCTGCTTATTTAATTTGATAGCCCGTTTAATACCCTTTCTCTGTCTACGATTTTATTATTGTAACACTTTTGTTGAAGCAGCACAACACCCACGCCCCGAACCCTTAGCCAAGCCGAGCCCCATAGTAAACAGAATGTGTTGCTGAGGCAACGATACGTGTGTTCGTTACAATATCGACTCGGCTGTTGATGCTGATTAAGAATATATATACTTTATAGGGTCGGAGATGCTTCCTTATAGCTGTTACATACATTTGCACAAACCGCTTGTCCGCCCATCCGTCCGTCTTTCTGTCTGTCTTTTTCTACGCGAACTAGTCTCTTAGTTTTGAAGCTATTGAGCTGAAATTTTGCACAGAGTCTTCTTTTAACTGCACGCAACTAATATTTCAGAACCGGCCGGATAGGGTGACTATATCTTATAGCTGCAATAGGAACGATCGGTCGAAAAATAAGTCTTTGTGAAAAAAACTTGTTTGATTTCCATCAAAGCGTTTCCAATCGTGGTATATATTAGTTTTATATGTCACCAATCTAGGTATATATTAGTTTTATATGCTTCCACATAATTCTGGAAAAATGTATCAAAATCGGATCACTTTAACATAAAGCTGCCATAGAAACGGTCGGTCAAAAACTAGTTCTAGTGAGAAAAACTTTTTTGTTTTCCATCGTAGCATCACTGATCTTGGTAATTGTTAGTTTTATATGCTTTCACATAATACGGGAAAAATTTATGAAAATCGGATGACTATATTATATAGCTCCCATAGAAACGGTCGGTCAAAAAACTAGTTCTAGTGGGAAAAATTTGTTTGTTTTCCATCGTAGCATCACCAATCGTGGTATAGCCGATGTTAGCCTTCTATTTTTATACACTTGAAAAGTGTATATTAATTTTGCCCGGAAGTTTGTAACGCATAGAAATATTTATTTCCGACCCCATAAACTATATATATTCTTGATCAGGACGACGAGCCGAGTTCATTTCCGCTTGTCCGTCCGTCCGTCCGTCTGTCTGTCCGTCTGTCTGTCCGTCTGTCCGCCTGTCTGTCTGTTTCTACGCGAACTAGTCCCTCAGTTTTAAAGCTATCGAGCTGAAATTTTCCACAGAGTCTTCTTTTTTCTGCACGCAACTAATATGTCGGAACTGGCCGGATCGAATGACTATATCTTATAGCTGCCATAGGAACGATCGGTCGGAAAATAAGTCTTAGTGAGAAAAACTTTTTTATTTTCTATTGTAGCGTCACCAATCTTGGTATATATTAGTTTTAGATGATTTTACATATTTGTGGAAAAATTTATCAAAATCGGATGAATATAGCATATAGCTGCCATATAAACTAGTTCTTGTGGGAAAAACTTTTTTATTTATTTTTTTATTTTCATGGTATATATTAGTTTTATATGCGTTAACACAATTCTGGAAGATTTTATCAAAATCGGATGACTATAGCATATAGCTGCCATAGGACCGATCGGTCGAAAAATGTGTTTTACTAAGAAAAGTTTTTTTATATGGTATCAAATTTTTATTATCAATGATTTAAAAATTTAAAATATCTGATATCTATATCCTCTATATATTTTACCGGTTAAATTAGCTGGAGTAAAGTTTTTCAAGTGTATTAAAACTTCGGCACAGTCGAAGTTTTGCCTTTTTGCCTTCTCGTTTTTATTTTAATTGTATTAATAGGAACTGAAGTTTCATCTTCGAAACTCCAGCTTTCATTTTAAATGCTGTCGTATAGCCTATTTCCACTGATACATATATGTACATCCGAGCTTAGGTTGATTAGGATGGAAGTTTTTTCACAGGGCCCTCATATGAAAATAAATGTTAAATGGATGAACATCAATTCATGATGTTGGTACTCGCCCCAAACAAACTGAGTACATCCGAGAAATTTAACATAAAGTACTCCATTTTAATATTAGGTATCGATTAACTATATATAGAAATTAAGCTACATGATTTACGGAAAAGACATTGGCTGAGTGGATGGGCTTGACGCCTTGTTATACACTTGAAAAGTGTATATTAATTTTGCCCAGAAGTTTGTAACGCATAGAAATATTTATTTCCGACCCCATAAATTATATATATTCTACTGCACGCAACTAATATGTCGGAACCGGCCGGATCGGATGACTATATCATATAGCTGCCATAGGAACGATCGGTCTAAGAACTAGTTCTAGTTAAAAAAACTTTTTTGTTTTCCATCGTAGCGTCAATAATCTTGGTATATGTTAGTTTTATATGCTTCCACATAATTCTGGAAAAATTTATCAAAATCGAATGACTATATGATATAGCTCCCATAGGAACGAAACGTCAAAAAACTAGTTCTAGTGAGAAAAACTTTTTTGTTTTTTATCGTAGCGTCCCCAATATTGGTATATATTAGTTTTATATGCTTTTACATAATTTTGAAAAAAATGATCAAAATCGGATGTTTATAGCATATAGCTGCCATAGGACTGATCGGTCGGAAAATCTGTTTTACTAAGAAAAGTTTTTTTTTATGGTATGTAGGCTTTGTACAAATTGTTTAAAAATAACCGCCAAATGTAAATATGTGTAAATATATATATATCGATATATCGATATAACGATCATTAGTATTTTAGTATTAGCAATAAGGTAATTTTAAGAAAGACGTAAAAGGTCACACTGTATATTTTGGACGCCGAACACAAACGTGCAATAAACGACTGCGGAAAAATTAAAATATAAAATAAAGAACAAAAAACCAGACGTTTATAAATCAGGTGTGGGGTAAATCCCAAGCCCTCTGATCAATGCGTTAAAAAAAAAAAAAAAAAAAAAATAAAAAAAAATTTGTGGGGGTTTCCTTCGGGAAAAAGCAAAAAGGGGGGGGGGCCATTCATTTTTTTTAAAACCTTTCCCTCGGAAAAACCGTAATGTCAGTCGTTGGAGAAGAAATCAACCCCGTGGGAAGCATACCGGATGACTGGATGGAGGAGCCACCATGTACATCAAGCCAAGCCGTCGCAGCTGCCGTAGCCGCCGTAGCTGCCGTTTCGACGCCGAGTGTAGATGACGCCGAGACAGATGGCGCCAACCAAAATTCTGATGAAATACTTGCAAATGCGTTACAAATAAAAATGGCCGCCGATAATGAAAGTGAGTCGTGTGCATCTATAGTTGTGAGCGAGAGGGAGATGGTGTTATTGACCGAATTGAACATACCCCGTGAGAACATGAATGAACTCAAACTGTCTATTGCTGAGTGTAAGAAGAAAATCGAAGAAGCATCTAGTGGCCCCCGTATTGAACTTAGTGACGTTACCGCCATGATGCCCTTATTTTTCGGAGATGACACTTTGTCCGTACATGTTTGGGTTGCCGAAATGGACAGAGCGGCAGAAGTCCATGGCCTAAGTCCGTCACAATGTATGTCCCTTGGAATAAGACTGCTGCGAGGATCAGCCAAGGAGTGCATTATGTATGAAAGGGTAACTACTTGGCAAGAACTGAGAAAAATATTAGTGGATGTTTTTGGATACAAGATGACCAACCGTGAGGTGGCAAAATTGCTAACAGACCGTTCGTTGGCCAAAGGCGAATCGTTGGTCCAGTATTTCGTCACAATGCGTAACATTGCCAGGCAAGGAAACTTTGAAGATGCGGATGTAATTAAATATATCGTCGATGGACTAGGAGACCGTTCCGGCTGTGCTTCCGTGTTATACTTCTGCTCAACACTGGATGATCTGCGTCAAAAGTTGCTGCGTTTTCAATTTGTACGTCCCGAACGTGATCGCAAGGTGGCTGCAGCCAGTATAGTTTCCGTCAAACCTTCCGCTAAACCTGCTGGGCCGATACGCGATGGCACTGCCGCAGAAATCCGTTGTTTCAATTGCCGCCGTTTTGGCCATGTCGCTGGGGATTGCAAGAAACCGAAGAGACCCCTTAATGGCTGCTTCAATTGTTTTGAAGAGGGACATCAGTACCGCCAGTGCCCGAAGCGAGCTGTTGGTATGGTTGGAGTCGACGAAGACGCTGCCCCAGATGATAAATCGTTTGTAAGACTTGTAAGTTTAAAAGTAAAAAGCAAAGAGGTATGCACAGATTTTAACAGTTTATTTGCGTTATTAGATACCGGAAGCCCAATAAGCTTTATAAGTAAATCCCTTTTGCCAAATTCGTCGAAAGAGAGAGCCCTTAAAAGAAGTGAATTCCGCGGACTAAATGGAAGTCCTATTAGTACATATGGAAAAGTACAATGTTTAGTTAAAATTGACAATGAAACAAATGAAATTACCTGTCATGTAATTCCTGATTTAATTTTGCCAACACCGCTACTATTGGGTAGAGATGTTCTGAGAATTTATGATTTAAAACTTGTAAGAAGATTAAGAGAAATTGAAGACAAATCTGATCTGAACATGAAAAATAAAAGAATTGCATTTATTTATGAATCTTTCTGTGCATCCCTGTTTGCTAAATTATCTAAGCATGTATCCGATAAGAGTTTTGACATATCTGTGAACAGTAATGCATCCCCGACTGAGAGCGAAGAGTATTCAAATTGGTTATCAGAGTTACAAAACGTGTGTGCTGCTCTGACAGATGGAGATAGTTTAAACATAGGTGACGAGTTCGGTAGCAATGCGGTTAAAGACTGTAGAAAGGTTTTATACGAGCACTATATTGATAAACGAGATACGTGCAGCAGCACTCCTAAATGTTCGATGAGTATCCGACTGTCAGATACAACGCCTTTTCATAGCGCTCCCCGTAGGCTGTCTTATTATGAGCGAAGTATCGTAAATGAAACCGTTAAAGAACTATTGGCTAATAACATTATCCGACCAAGTGAGTCTCCGTATGCCTCACCAATCGTATTGGTAAAAAAGAAAACTGGGGAAATCAGAATGTGCCAAGACTTCCGCGGAATAAATAAAGCAACCATACGAGATAATTTCCCATTGCCATTAATAGAAGACTGTTTGGAATATTTAGAGGAAAGACCGTGTTTTCGGTAATCGACCTAAAGAATGGATTCCATCAGATAGGAATGGATCCAGATTCGGTGAAGTATACCGCATTCGTAACCCCTGATGGACATTTTGAATACCTGAGAATGCCATTCGGTTTGAAGAACGGACCAGCCGTATTTCAGCGATTCATTTCTAATACCCTTTGTGATATGGTCCGCAACCGACAGATCTTTGTTTACATGGATGATATCATCCTAGCTACCCGAACTGAAGAGGAACATTTTGAGCTTTTGGCTAAATTGTTAAACCGTCTTACGGAGAGCAACCTGTTGATCAATTACAAGAAAAGTATATTTCTTCAGAAGAGAATTGATTATTTAGGATATGATGTCAGCTCCGAAGGAATATTGCCCAATAGTTCCCACATTAAAGCAATATTAGAATATCCCGAGCCGCTAAATTGTAAGGCCTTACATTCTTGTTTGGGTTTATTTTCGTACTTTCGCAAATTTGTTCCGTCATTTTCCCGCATCGCCAAACCGTTAACAGAACTTCTGAAAAATGGGGGTCCATTTCCCATGAGAAAGCATGAAAAAGAAGCGTTTATGACATTGAGAGCAGCTTTATCAAACCCTCCAGTTCTTTCTTTGTATAATCCCCATTATGAAACCGAATTGCATACCGATGCTAGCTCCCATGGATTTGGAGCTGTACTCATGCAAAGGCAAACCGATGGAAAAATGCATCCTGTATTCTTTTACTCCCGGAAAACTACAGCCGCTGAGTCCCGATACCATAGTTTTGAACTTGAAACTTTGGCAATCATTTATGCCCTTCGCCGATTCCGTGTTTATTTAGAGCACCGTCCGTTCTTGATTGTTACGGACTGTAATTCCCTGGTACAAACCTTGGACAAGAAGTCTATACATCCCCGTATCGCCCGATGGTCATTGGAATTAGAAAATTATAATTATTCGAAAGCCCACCGACCAGGTTCGAGCATGCCACATGTGGATGCCTTAAGTAGACAGACCGAACTACTAGATCCCGAGATTGATAATCTGTCCGATCTTTGTGTTAAATCCGTAGACCCCTCAGACCCTAATAGATCCGAAGAACCTTCGGAACCTTGTATATCCGTAGACCCGCCAGACCCGCCAGACCCGACTAGATCCGAAGAACCGTTAGAATCTTGTATGTCCGTAGACCCGTCAGACCCTGATAGAACCGAAGAACCGAGTATATCCGTAGACCAGTCAGACCCGACTAGACCCCTAGCGCCGTTGAATCCGAATGGTTCCGTGAACTTGCTAGGCCCATCCCCGAAGAAAACTATATTGGCAAATTCTCCCGTTCCGCCATTGTCGTTAAGCCAGTCCGTTGGGAACCTTGTTGGAGTAGTTGGTGCAACACCGAATGATATAGATTTGCTTCTGCATACAGAGCAAATGAGAGATCCTGAGATATGCAAGCTACGGGATAAATTGGAGAGTGCAGCCATTGATGATTTTGAACTGATCGATGGCATTGTGTATAAACGTTATGGTGGAGATAAATTCCTTTTGTATGCACCCGAATTTCTGCAAAATCAACTGATCCGAATGTGTCATGAAAAGTTGGGACATCTCTCCAGTGATAAGTGTGTGGATAATCTTAAAGCAAAGTATTGGTTTCCATCTATGAGAAACAAAGTGGATCTTTACATCCGAAATTGCTTACCTTGCATACTACACTCCGTTCCGAGAAGCATTCACCACCGTACGTTGCATAGTATACCGAAAGCTGCAATTCCATTTGATACGATTCACATCGATCATTTAGGTCCGTTGCCAAGTATCACGTCGAAGAGAAAACATTTGTTGGCCGTTATTGACGCTTTTACAAAGCATGTTAAATTGTACCCGGTAAACTCTACTAGTACTCGTGAAGTAAATGATTCCCTGAAGAAATATTTTGAGTATTATAGCAGACCACGTAGAATCATATCAGACCGTGGTACCTGCTTTACGTCCTTCGAATTCACTGAATTCCTGATCGAGCGAAATATTGAACATATAAAAGTCGCCACCGCCGCCCCCCAAGCCAATGGGCAGATTGAGCGAATAAATAGAGTATTGACGCCTATGTTAGGTAAACTGTCCGAGCCCCTTAATCAGTCCGACTGGTATAAGCTTGTAAGTCGAGTAGAATTCGCTTTAAACAACTCTGTTCAAAAAAGTACTGGAAAAACCCCGTGTGTATTGTTGTTTGGATGTGACCAAAGAGGTCCAGTTGTCGATGAGTTGACCGAGTATCTCGAGGACAAGTTGAATTCCGAAAGCCGTTGCGATTTTAAGTCCGTAAGGCAAGAAGCCGATCTCAAAATAAGACACGCCCAAGAGCAAAATGAAAGGAGATATGCTCTTAAACATAGTGCTCCTTTGCAGTATAACGTAAACGATTTTGTCGCTATCCGTAATGTAGATACAACTGCAGGTTCCTGTAAAAAGCTTGCGCCGAAGTACCGTGGACCGTATAAGATCAGTCGCGTGTTGCCGAACGATAGATATGAAGTTACAGATGTTGACGAATGTCAGCTTACACAGATTCCATACAAAGGAATATTAGAACCCGCTAGACTTAAACCGTGGATGCAATGCTGTAGGAAAACTCTTGAATCATGCTGAGATCGAGGTCGATCTAATAGTCAGATTGGCCGAATGTAGGCTTTGTACAAATTGTTTAAAAATAACCGCCAAATGTAAATATGTGTAAATATATATATATCGATATATCGATATAACGATCATTAGTATTTTAGTATTAGCAATAAGGTAATTTTAAGAAAGACGTAAAAGGTCACACTGTATATTTTGGACGCCGAACACAAACGTGCAATAAACGACTGCGGAAAAATTAAAATATAAAATAAAGAACAAAAAAACCAGACGTTTATAGGTATCAAGATTTTATTATCAATGATTTAAAAATTTTAAATATTTGATATCTATATCCTATATATATTTTTCCAGTTAAATCAGTTGGAGTAAAGTTTTTCAAGTGTATTAAAACTTCGGCACAGTCGAAGTTAGCTTTGCCTTCTCGTTTTTTTGATATGCTGGTTCGAATCCGGGTAATGGTTGGTCTCTTTATTTTCCTTTATTGTTCTTTTTATGCTTTACTTTTATGTTTATGATTCTACTTATAATTACCATTTCTTTTAGAGTAAAACAGGTATACAAAGCTTATGCAAATGTTTGGATGTCATCCAAATTTTAACATGACATTAGAGTTAACATGTAAAGTTAACATTGATGGAACTTTTTGTAGTGGAACAGCAAAATTTGTTGTTGTACATATATGTGGCAGTGGAAATAGGCTATTACTTTGAATAACATTATTTTTTTTGTACAGAACTAGTTTTTATCAAAGAGCTTAATAAGCTTAGCTTAATGAATTTTTGAGTCTCTTCGCGATTCTCTGCCATGACTTCCCGCATGTTCTTAATGAACGTAGTGTCGATACTTTTTTGAGCTTCAATAAATGTATAATTTTGCTTTTCAAGTCTGTTCAGGCTATCCTTGTAGTTGTTCGACATCTAGCATTTTGATTACATTATTTATGTCTAAAATGAAATAAAGTTAATGTCTTGTATTTAAATCTATTGTACACTTAATTGAAGTTTGGCGATGCATAAACGTGTGTACCTCAGCAACAGAAGCTGCGTCGGATATAGTTTCAGACATTTCGTCGATAGCATCAGACTCCATTGCAGTTTTATTCTATAAATTTTCAAAAATGGAATCCAAATCATCCATAGACTTGTCGCCACCAACAGCCGCTGATACAGGACGCGTCCTAAATATCTCATTTAGTTCATTGAAGTGGGTGCAGTTTACTTCTTCCAGCGCCACTGGTTCGGCGCAATTCGGCGACTTCATCGTACGCCCAATACGATCGCTGGCTTCAAAAATCCATATTAATGGATATTTTTGAGTTTAGAACTTATTTTTATTTGCTTCAGCAAATTGCCTTAGATAATAAATAGCTGTTTTCCAAAACACAGTGCTAACACACGATCTGGCAGCACCAACGGAACGTTATGTTGGCTGCGCCTTACCATTTAATGAATTGAAAGCGAATTCATAGTCAACTTTCGTGTGTTGTCGAATTCATGAAATGGTGTTTATGCACGCACTTTCAGACCCATTTCATAAAATGATTTTGCATTTTCAGAATAGCAAAAACGTAGTATAAGACAATGGGCCCATTCAGCAGATAATTTCGATTAGCGAATACTGATTTACGGTTTACGATTGTTGAAGTGTCTCTGCTGAATGACTTGCAATCAAGCATGGTATTAAAGATGCTGTGGCTTTAATTCTTTTTATCCAAATATATACTCACACTAATAAAATTCATAATTAACGTATTAAAAAGAGTCGTCCACACTGAAAATTCCAATATAAATGCTTCCAGCAGAAGTGGGCTGACACTTCAATCGGTAATCGCTCTAACCAATCATGCTTTTTGTTCGATTCCTTTCAGCATTCGTGATTTTAAAATTTAACAATCGCAATCGGTCATCACTGCATTCAGCTGGTAAAATCGACTATCATTAAAAACAACTCGCATATCGAAATTATATGCTGAATGGCCCCATTGTTTTCAATCAATTATATTTACTTAAAAAATATTTTTTCTCACGAACTAATTGAGTGTCCCATCTAAAATTTTTTTTAATTACCTATACGGATATTCTTACCTAGAAAAAACGAGAACGTAAGTTGAAGTCGGCACTGCTCGACTTCCATATACCCTTTACTCAGGGTAAGGTTTATTTAAAAATATTTTATTAGATCACAACATGCCCAAATTGTGGGAGATATGAGGTATTTTTCAAATTGCGGGGGCGGCAACTCTACTATCGTTCATCTGATCGGGAAATGATGTATGGCGGATCGATAAGTAATGATGTTTAAAATATATGTCTCGAAATTTCGAACAATCTATCTTCAAAATTGTGGGAGATATGAGTTATTATACTCTGTACCGAAGGTACACAGAGTATATTGGGTTTGTGCAAATGTATGTAACAGCCAGAAGGAAGCATCTCCGACCCCATAAAGTATATATATTCTTGATCAGCATCAACAGCCGAGTCGATATAGCCATGTCCGTCTGTCCGTCTGTCCGTATGAACGAAGAGATCTCAGAGATGGTAAGAGATAGAGGTTTGAAGTGTATGGAACATATATTTCTTCTACTTGCAGGCAGATCAAGTTTAGTTTTGATTTTTGCCACGCCCCCTGCCTCCCCGCAAATTAAAAAAAAACTGAATATCTTCCACAATTTTGGAGTTAGGTTGTTCGAACCTTTTAGACATATATTCTACTCATCATTTCTTATCAAGCCCCCATACATCGTTTTCCGATCAGATGAACAATAGTGGCGCTACGTGTAAAAGAAAATTTAATGCAACGACAACAACAACACCCGCAGCCACTTACGAGAAAGAGAGAGCGAGAGGGCAATAGCTTACTGGACTGCGCCGCTTTCAGTTGCCCCCTCCCTTCTTTCCAATAGATATTTGTGTAAGTAGGCAAAGACCGAGTATGGGAGGAGCGATGCAATTGAGATGGCCTGCGGTCAGAAATCACGCGAGATTCCCGCGTGACTAATATAGATATGTTTATGTTAATAGGAAATTATATACAAATTTTATAATTTTACGAGTTAAGTACTAGGGTAATTCTACCCATCATTACTTATCGAGCCCGTACATTGTTTTTCAACCAGATGAACGATAGTCGAAAGAGTTGCCACCCCCAGATTTTGAAAAAACCTCACACTTTAAAGTTATCAGTTACATACAAACAGGTACAGAGTATATTACAGTCGGGCTTGACCGACTTTCTTACTTGTTTTTTAAATTGCGAGGGCGGGAACTTTTCTATCGTTCATCTAATCAGGAAATAATGTATGGCGGATCGATAGGTAATGATGATTTAAGCAATTCTTTTCATTCGTCAACTCTAAACGTAAATCTTCACCTTTTCCGCTCTCTCTTCGGTATAATACCACTACTGCAAGCAATGACGCTGAGATTGCCAATCTATTCGCTGATTTTTTTCAGATTATTTATTCTTCTTATGTTTACAATACTTCAACTTCTTACCCTTACTCTCTTCCTCACTCTAGAGGCATTTTCATGCCAACGATTGATGATATCACTGTTTATGATAACCTTAAAATCGTAAAAACTTCCTTCTCGTCGGGTCCGGATCAAGTTCCAAGCTGTGTTCTCAACCACTATGCTAATGCTTTAAGTAAACCTCTGTCTAAATTATTTCAATTATCCCTAAACCATAGCTATTTGCCGGATATCTGGAAAGAATCCTTTATTATACCACTTCATAAAAAAGGAATTAGATCTGATATTCAAAATTATCGTGGAATAGCAAAACTTTGTGCCATACCTAACCTTTTCGAACAGATCATAACTGCTCAGTTGCAACATCAGTGTTGCTCATTGATGTCTCCATCTCAGCATGGTTTTATAAAGCGCCGGTCTACAACAACGAACCTTCTCGAATTTACTTCCATAATTAGGAACGGTTTCAAGCTAAACGAGAGCGTAAGTTGAAGTCGGCCCTGCTCGACTTCGATATACCCGTTACTCAGGGTAAGGTTGCCCAAATTGTGGGAGCGGTAACTCTTCAATCGTTCATCTGATCGAAAAATGATGTACGGCGGATCGATAGGTAATGATGATTTAAATATATGTCTAGAAGGTTCGAACAATCAATTTTCAAAACTGTGGGAGATATGAGTTTTTTTCATATTGCGGGGGCGGGAGGGGGCGTGGCAAAAATTTGAAACAAACTTGATCTGCGTGCAGAAGATACAAGTCTACACTGAAAAAATGGAAGCTCTAGCTCTTATATTTCCTGAGATCTAGGTGTTCATACAGACAGACAGACAGACGGACAGACGGACAGACAGACAGACGGACAGACGGACATGTCTATATCGACTCGGCTATTGATGCTGATCAAGAATATATATACTTTATGGGGTCGGAGATGCTTCGTTCTGCCTGTTACATACATTTGCACGAACTTAGTATACCCTTTTTACTCTACGAGTAACGGGTATAAAAATCAATCCGATGTTGTATTTACCGATTTCAGCAAAGCATTCGATTCAGTTAATCACATTTTACTCCTAAAGAAATTAACACTATTAGGTTCAGGGCTGCAAACCCCTCTAATTTTGACAGGGGTTCGGTTCGGGGTTCGAACCCTTACCCTACTCTGGGGGTTCGGTTCCACAACCGGTTCCCTTCAAATTGAGAACCGGGGTTCCGGTTCGGGTTCGGGTTCCAGATAGCATTTTATATATTTATGTACATAATAAATAATTTAATAGAATTTGAAGACGAGATGCCTTATAATCTGCTGCCTGATGGCTTGGAAATCAAGCACATAAGTGATCTGTCTTGATTGATTGATTGTATGTATGTTTAGAAGAGTTAAGCGATTCTGCCAACTTGCACTCACAGCGAAAGTCATTTCTCCTTCACAGTAGTGGGATTGCTGAATCTGATGGGATTTTTGTGGCTAAGAAACCTTGATATGTTCCTTCCGGTGCGTAAAATTAGCAACCTTGGCTCTGGCACGGTGGTAGCCCAGCTGGAGCTCGCCGTATTTGGGGTGGTTCTTTTCCTAGGGGCTAACTTCTTCCAGGAACATAGCCAATAAATTTTAGAATCGTGCCATTCTTCGTACCAGGGATAGATAGATAGATAAAAATAAAAGTAGAGGTAGAAAAGAATAAAAAGTCCGTCTAAAAAAAAAATGAGTCACGGCTGCAGGCTGGTTGACCTCTCAAACATTCCCCACATTCACTCTCATATGATTCACGCCTTTTACACATTCGTACTGAAATCTCATTCAAACACATCCAAACCAATTCCCATGCAACCACACACACTCAAGTCGCCCTGCCCGATGTTAAAGCAGCCTGGCTGGCCCTCCCTCTATTACTAAAAAAATTAGTTAATTCCTTGGACCATTCGTAGCCATATTATATCTGTGAGAAATGGTCCCCTTATTTAGTCCTGGGTCCGTCTTAATGTCTATGGGGATTGTCGCGGTGACATCCTTGTTTCCTTACTCACCATTGTTTCACCTTCTACACACATACCCACCCCAATCAACAACTTTTAGCAATTCATTTTAAATTTCCTGTTTATTGAACAATGTGTATTTCCTCATTTAACCTATTTCCCATTATAATAAAAAAACTACTGAGTAACAAAAAAAATATTTATGAAGAAAAGTATATCTAAAAAAAAGTAAATAATCTAAATTAAATTAAACATATTATTACTACTAGTTTTTTTTTTTGTGTTCTTCTTTTGTTTTGTTCGTTTGACTTCAATTTAAATTTCAATATTGAATCTAATAAATATAAATATTCATACTTTTCTTATTTCTATATATTTATATTTAAGTACTTTACCGTTTCAATTATTCATTTGTATCTGTGTTATTTTTTTTGTATCTACTATGTTCATAAAACCACGCAAATGTATGTGTATTAAAAACCGCACCCATACAAATGACAAGAAGAGAATACTGATATTAGTCAATTTACTCAAACAGCTGATCATGTGCGTGTGGGTGTGCAACTTGACCACAAAGCAAAGTAAAAGTAGTCACAATAAAAGAATTCTCGACACTTACCCTTCTGTTGAATGTTGGCGCCAGCATGCTCACAGGGAGAAAAGTGCTAAAGTTTGGGCAAAATTTTATAAGCATTAACGATGCACCACACATTTCATCAAACCAATTATCTGTTTGGTTATCTTTTCATTTGTATCACTTTTTTTTTTTGTTGTTGTGGCACAATTGCATGGTTTTGGGTGAATATAATTTTATATGTAAAAAAAATCAAAACAATTATGGCAAAAAAAAACGCAAACATCACTATCACTAAATATGATTTGGGTCTTCCTCCCCCTTCTAACGCCTTGCCGCTCAGCTTCATAAGAGGAGTGTGCCAACTCCAGTGCAACCGAAAAGGCCCGAGCGTTCTCTTTTCTCGCTTCCACTCCCTCGGGATTCCCTCGCCGCCGTCTACCCGTTCAGCATCTGTCGTCGGATTTGCCGACAGAATCAGTCGTCTGGGCAAGGGGGTGTGGGGGGTTTCCTAGCCGCTTTTCGCTGTTGCTAGGTCGATTTCACCCACTCATCTGCAGTCAGCAAATCATCTGAGCTCCTGTTACTAGATCGGTTACTTTGGTTGGTGTTTGGCTTCTCCACCTTTTGAGTTGCTGCGCTGGTGTTAGGTGGTCACTGACCTTCCTCGGCAAAGAATTAACATATATATATATATATATATATATATGTATTCATATGTATATGTGGTTTTGGGTACTGGCGCTGGCTGTGGATTGCGCAGGTCAGTTCCACTTCCTCTTATTTAATGCAGTTTGTTTTGTTGTTTTATTATTTAATTGCCATTAATTTTTGTTATTTATATTGTTGTTTGTACAAACAGGTATTAGAGCCTTTTTGGCCGCCACTATGCATTTTGCTTGCATTTGGTTTTTTTTTCCTAGGCCCACGTAACAGGCTCGGACCCGTCGATGTCCTGGATATGGAACGTGTCCGCAAAAAAAAATCAATACGTGGCCTCTGATTCAAATTAGTTTGAGCACACAGACGTGTGGCCTCGACCCACGACCCTGAGATAAGTGACATAAGTTAGGTGACATACAAATCTTTTGCATGGTATACCCCTATGCTTTTTCCTGTGCTTTTGGCTAGCTCGTATAATGAGTTTCCTTTTCTTTTAACCACTATGCAGCGTACCCTGTTAGGACGCAGCTTGGAATTATATCCCTCTGCAAGATTACTTTGCTTGAAGTTCCTTCGATAAACCACTTGTCGTACCGCATATTCAACATTTCTGCTTCGCGTGTTGTAATTTTTCTCAGCCCTAGCATGAGCGACTTTTAGTTCGAGCTGGATTTTGTTCCGTAGCAGCTCCATCCGGTCTGCCGTTCCAAGGACCTCTTGATCTGCAGCCGATACTCCTCCTATTCGTTGCATAATGGGATATGCACTGGCATGTTGCACCATTCGTGTTCCAAACATGGCATGATAGGGCTCCGTGTCAATCCCAGAATGGTGACCGCTCCGCAAGGCCCAAGCCACCCGACTCAGGTGGCTATCCCACGTACGCTGATCCTCCGCTACTGCCGTTCTAAGGATCTGAAGCACTGAGCGATTTACCCGTTCGGCTGCGTTTGCCTGAGGGGAGTAAAATCCGGTTCGCACGTGCTGTATCCCATACTTTGCTGCCAATTCTGCAAAAATTTGGGACACAAATTGTTTCCCATTGTCAGAATGGATATATTCAGGGACCCCAAACTGATGGAAAATTTCTCGCTCCAGAAACTCGACCATTTTCCCTGCCACGGCACTCCTCATTGGCTGTAACCAGACAAATTTGGTGAAGTGGTCCAAACACACGAATATAACTGAATTCCCGTTTCTGGTTCTAGGATACGGACCCATAAAGTCAATGTATAGACGCTGCAGGGGTCTCTGGGTGATTTGCTGCTTTCCCATGGGCGGCCGACTGCTCTTATTAGAAGTTTTTGTACTTTTACACAGCTCGCAGTCCTGTGTCGTCTTGTGAACTTCTGTTACCATTCCTGGCCAATAATATCTTTGTCGGATCCGAGCTAACGTCTTGTGTATACCTCCATGTCCGGCTGCTGTGGCATAGTGAGCTTGGTAAACTAACTCCGGCCGTAGTTCCCGAGGTACCCATAACTTCCAAAGAATATCATCCTGTTCCTGGTCACCAGTTCTAAAACCCATCCTTTTGTATACGTATCCATCAGATACACATATATCTGGAAGCTCCATCTGCTTTTCCTTCGCCACTTTCACCAACTCTTCATACTCTTTGGATTTAAATGCAGCTGAACCCAAGTCCACTTCCCAAGAGTTTCCACCACCCAAGCCTATCTCTTCCATGTGCATTCGTGAAAGGGTGTCAGGGACCACATTGAGAGACCCTTTCCGATGTTCTATTGAAAAATCAAACGCTTGTAGTTTCAAGCTCCATCTTGCTAACCGTCCTGCAAGGTCCTTTTGATTCATAAGCCACTTAAGGCTAGCATGGTCTGTTATTACTTTAAAAGGCATACCTTCTATATATGCTCTGAATTTATAAATGCTTAGAATGGCTGCATAACACTCCAACTCCGTAATACTGTAATTGCGCTGCGCTTTATTAAGTTTCGCCGACATGAATGCGATAGGTCTTTCATTGCCTTCAATATCCTCTTGAAAGAGAACTCCTCCGACTCCTACAGTGGATGCATCACATTGTATCACAAATGGACGTGAAAAATCGGCCGTTATCAATACTGGGGCGGTAGTAAGAGCAGTCTTTAGCGCTTCGAATGCTGCTTTTCCAGCTTCCGTTAGTGAAAAATTCCGAATCCGATCCTTTGACAAACTCTCATGTAGTGGGGCGGCTATAGTGGCGTAGTCCTTCACAAATCTCCGGTACCACCCGGTCATTCCTAAAAATCGTCTTAGCTGTTTGGCTGATTTAGGTTCTGGAAACTCGCGTACTGCCTCGACCTTGGCTTCGTCCTTTTTAATGTGACCCTCACCCACTACAAAACCTAGATACTTTGCTTGCCGGTAGCAGAAATTGCTTTTCTCCACATTTATAGTCAGTTGTGCCCCAGACAGGCATTCAGCCACCTTTTTGAGCATCGCTAAATGTTCTTCAAACGTCTTTGAACACACCAACAAATCATCCAAGTATACAAAAACATGTTCTCTGAGTGCCGCCGGAATCACTTTATCCATCAGGCGACACATCCTCTGAGCGGCATTGCACAGGCCGAATGGCATTACCGTGAAATGGTAAAGGGGGCGCCAGGTACGGTGAATGCAGTTTTATCCCTGCTCTTAGGTTCAAGTGGCACTTGCCAAAATGCATCCTTCAAGTCTATTGCGGATATATAATACGTCTCTGTAAGCGGCTTAACAGACCCTCAATGTGTGGCAGCGGGTATGCATCTTTGATCGTTCGCTCGTTGACTTTGCGTGCATCCAGGCATAAACGATTTTTGGGGCCTTTCTGCACTAAGGTGACCGGGGAGCTCCAACTGCTATTACTTTCTTCGATGACACTTAACCCAAGCATTCGGTCTAATTCGGCGTAGACCAACTGCTGTTTTTTGCTGGAGAGATTGGGTAATGCCTTTGCTTTATCGGCAGGTGCTCGTTATGAACCTCAATCACATGCTGCTCTAAAGATGTTTTACCCAATCCAAGTACTGCACACGAAGGAAACGCGCGCTTACTTGCTCTAATTGACTGGTTTGCTCGGGTGATAAGATATGAGGCATGTATGCCGTTGCTGTGGGTTTCGGCTCATCCACTATGGAAACTTCGCTACAATCAATATGCTCTTCTGTTCCTTTTTTGCCATTTAATTCAATATCCTTGCCAACTACAGCTATGTCGAATGCACGCCAAAACTCTATTCCAAAATAAAACTGCTGCTGCAGCGCAGGAACAATAAGGAAATCTAAAATCTTCTCTTTACCCTCCCACTGCACGGCTAGCGAAATTATGCCTTGGACCTTAGTTGCTCCTCCATCAGCTGTTCGCACCTCTTGCCTCTTTAGCCGACGTACCCGCGATTCTCGTCCCTTTAAAAACTCCTCTGCCCCGCGCCCGATACAATTCGCGCTGGCTCCGGTATCTAACAAGGCCAAAACTTGAACTCCGTCTACTTGGGTTTTGCGAAGAGGCGATTATCGTCTTCTATTGACACCACCGCAGCCACCACCGCCTTCTCCAGGGACTCCTCATCCTTTTCTCTCCGTCTTAGTTGCTCAATCTTCCTATAATTCCGAGATTTTGAGCACTCTGACTCCTCTCCAAATATTCGCGCTCTTGCCTCCTCGTACTCCTGTTGGCGCTGATGCAGACTCTTTTGCGGAGAAATCTGCTGAGGAGGAGGTACTGATGTTTTTATTGGTTTATCCTCGGGTTCACTCTCCCTGCGCAGAAGTTCCCGTTGCTCCTGGCAGACCCTTCTCTAAAAACGCTACATCTACGGTCAAATACGATTTCATCTGCCCGCAAGCGAAACAATGGGCATCATGAAAAGCTGATTTACATGGCTCCTTGGACAAATTACTTTGTTGCTTTCGGTAAAAATCGCTAGGTAGCCCACACACAAAGCACAGATACAAGTGGAAAGGTGACGAATAGAATGCCTCTCCACCAGCTATGCTTGCCCTTGGTGGACCCGCGGTAGCGCTTCTCTGCTGACGTTTGGCCTAAAACTACCATTACCTCCAGTCGTCTGCGACCTTGCAGTCCGTTGGTCTCGGTGATCCCTTGGCCCCCTCTGAATAGCTTCCACTTCACTCGCAGGCTCATTTTCACACGGGACTGCTTCCAACTCGGCCAGTCCGCGTCCCGTTCCCTTTCCGCGATGTTCTTTCAGCCATTTTTCTGCTTTCACGCCTTCCCTTCTTAGATGCCCCAGGGTAACCATCCTTGATCCATACAGCAGGCTGCCAAGCTGAGTATTTAGATTGCCTTGTATAATTTCCACCAGTTTGACCTCAGGAATCCTTTCCACTAGTTTAAAATTGAGATTATGAATGTCCCCATAAAACTCCTCAAAAGGCTCTCCGGGTTGCTGCTTCCTCTCCATTATGGCCTTGATAGTAGCGTAGTCCGAATCAGCAGATGAAAAAGCACTTACTAACTCCCGCCTTAGGTCTTTATAGCCAAAATGGTAGTCAGTCCGATGATCTTCTAAAAGCTGCCAGTACCATTTGGCTGCCGCTCCCGAGAAGATAATGAAACTCGTTATAAAGCTGCCTTTCCGTCCCCCTCTCCACCCGGAATATGAAACTTTCTACAGTCATTCCTTTCGCGGATCCATCGAACTTTAAATTCCACCGATCTAATGGCATAGGCTGGCCATGACCTAGACTATATCGTCCAATGTTGGTTGCGGACATTCCCTCATCTACAAAAACCCACCCGACGGGTTCGCTGACTTTGCGCCTCTGATGGTGTGAAAGCATGTCCATTTTCGCTTCCTCTTATGATTCCTGCTTCAGCCACTGACAACTCCATTTCTGCCATGCGACTTGTCATGGTATCTACTTCTGAGCGAAGATCGGATAAGGCCCGAATCACTGCCTCATTCTGCGCATACACCCCGGCAACCATCTGGTTGAACATTGCTTCTGAGCGCACTGGGCTGTGCTGTGCTTCGACTGTCTTCTCCCCACCATCTGGAACACCCCCAACGGCACCCTCCTCGTTATCCATCAGGGTACTGTGGCCTCCTGCTAACGTCCCTAGTTTATCAATCTGGCTGGAAAAGCTGAGCGATTCCGATGCTCTGGGTTGTCTTTGCAGCGTGTTCGTTCTACGTCTGGGATTCTTTTGAGTCTTTTCAAACGGTCCCACCAGTTGGCCAGCAGGATTTTTATCTGCGCTGAGCGCGCGTGTGGTGCTGCAGGTCAAACGACGACCTTCTGTTGGCAACTCTCCTCCCGTTCCGCTTTCCATTCAGCTATCCAAAAGTCTATTTATCACCCTATTCTTCTATAAATCTCTAAAAAAAACAACTAGCGCGAATGCTAATATCTCTTAATAAAAAAAATATTTTCCAAACCTGTAAGGCCAAAAATGGTTATTTTAAGAAATAAATATATAACCAAAAAAAAATAAGAATAAATACAAATTATGAAAATTCAAATATATATATAGAAATATTTTCAATTTTGAATATATAATAAAATTTTGAGAAAACTACAATAAAAATTAAAAACGAGAAGGCAAAGCTAACTTCGACTGTGCCGAAGTTTTAATACACTTGAAAACTTTACTCCAACTGATTTAACTGGAAAAATATATATAGGATATAGATATCAGATATTTAAATTTTTTAAATCATTGATAATAAAAATTTGATACCATAAAAAAAAACTTTTCTTAGTAAAACACATTTTCCGACCGATCGGTCCTTTGGCAGCTATATGCTATAGTCATCCGATTTTGATAATTTTTTTCGAAATTATGTGAAAGCATATAAAACTAATATATACCAAGATTGGGGACGCTACGATAAAAAACAAAAAAGTTTTTCTCACTAGAAGTAGTTTTTTGACCGTCCGTTTATATGGCAGCTATATGCTATAGTCATCCGATTTTGATAAATTTTTTCAGAATTGTGTGGAAACATATAAATCAAATATATACTACGATTGGAGACGCTACGATGGAAGTCAAAAAAGTTTTTCTCACAAAGAATTATTTTTCGACCGATCGTTCCTATGGCAGCTATATGCTATAGTGATCCGATTTTGATACATTTTTCCAGAATTATGTGAAAGCATATAAAACTAACATATACCAAGATTAGTGACGCTACGATGGAAAACAAAAAGTTTTTCTAACTAGAACTTGTTCTTAGACCGATCGTTCCTATGGCAGCTATATGATATAGTTATCCGATCCGGCCGGTTCCGACATATTAGTTGCGTGCAGTAAAAGAAGACTCTGTGCAAAATTTCAGCTCGATAGCTTTAAAACTGAGAGACTAGTTCGCGTAGAAACAGACAGACGGACAGACGGACCGACGGACAGACGACAGACGGACAGACGGACAGACAGACGGACGGACGGACAAGCGGAAATGAACTCGGCTCGTCGTCCTGATCAAGAATATATATAGTTTATGGGGTCGGAAATGAATATTTCAATGCGTTACACACTTCTGGGCAAAATTAATATACACTTTTCAAGTGTATAAAAAGTAATATAATATATTTTTTTTTTTTTTTTTTTTTAAAAACCTTACCACCTCACGGTTCTGAAGTGATACTTAAAAATTTTCTCTTCAAAAAAAACTATTCATTTAAACATTGGGGCGGGTATGCTGTCAGCGACAATGGTTTTCAGTAAAGGATGTCTTTCGCTTCCTTTTTTTTTCTTTTTCGTGTCCCCCTTTCTGTCTCCTAAAAAAATTTTAATCTGTCCACCCCCTCCCCCCATAGTCTTCATACTACTGGGCTTCAGCTGGACGTCGCCTCATCCTAGACACAGCTAACTGTCTCTCAGGAGTAGCTGACTCTCTGTGCTGCCCTTCTCCTTTCTGCAGTCAACCTCAACGGCTGCTGCCTACTACATAATTAACCCTTATAAAACTTGCCCTCAGTGAACTTAGCCAGCTCATCCGCTCTGGTCCATGACCTGGTTCTTTGGGAGTGCTAGCGTTCACCGTGACCAATTCATATTTGCCTATTTAATGCCTCACAATAGCAGAATAATGCAATCTAGCAACTGGTAGCAGCAAAAATATAATAGAAAAAAAATATACCTATAAAGGAAAGTAACTATAAAAAAAATCGAATATCTAATAACGAGAAATAAAAAAAAAATCCTAGAAATGTCTGTCCTTTTGCACACATTCGTTGGGCGCCAATTGATATGTTCCTTCCGGTGCGTAAAATTAGCAACCTTGGCTCTGGCACGGTGGTAGCCCAGCTGGAGCTCGCCGTATTTGGGGTGGTTCTTTTCCCTAGGGGCTGACTTCTTCCAGGAACATAGCCAATAAATTTTAGAATCGTGCCATTCTTCGTACCAGGGATAGATAGATAGATAAAAATAAAAGTAGAGGTAGAAAAGAATAAAAGTCCGTCTAAAAAAAAATGAGTCACGGCTGCAGGCTGGTTGACCTCTCAAACATTCCCCACATTCACTCTCATATGATTCACGCCTTTTACACATTCGTACTGAAATCTCATTCAAACACATCCAAACCAATTCCCCATGCAACCACACACACTCAAGTCGCCCTGCCCGATGTTAAAGCAGCCTGGCTGGCCCTCCCTCTATTACTAAAAAATTAGTTAATTCCTTGGACCATTCGTAGCCATATTATATCTGTGAGAAATGGTCCCCTTATTTAGTCCTGGGTCCGTCTTAATGTCTATGGGGGATTGTCGTGGTGACATCCTTGTTTCCTTACTCACCATTGTTTCACCTTCTACACACATACCCACCCCAATCAACAACTTTTAGCAATTCATTTTAAATTTCCTGTTTATTGAACAATGTGTATTTCCTCATTTAACCTATTTCCCATTATAATAAAAAAAAACTACTGAGTAACAAAAAAAATATTTATGAAGAAAAGTATATCTAAAAAAAAGTAAATAATCTAAATTAAATTAAACATATTATTACTACTAGTTTTTTTTTTTGTGTTCTTCTTTGTTTTGTTCGTTTGACTTCAATTTAAATTTCAATATTGAATCTAATAAATATAAATATTCATACTTTTCTTATTTCTATATATTTATATTTAAGTACTTTACGTTTCAATTATTCATTTGTATCTGTGTTATTTTTTTTGTATCTACTATGTTCATAAAACCACGCAAATGTATGTGTATTAAAAACCGCACCCATACAAATGACAAGAAGAGAATACCCTCTAGTAACCGACCATCAACGCAGCGTCGACGAAACGTCGATGGCTTGGTGAATGCCGTCGACGCCCGCTCGACTACCTTTGTTCTACGCTATTGTTTACATTTAACATTGGCATGTCCTAGGAGGTAGTGCACGGCTCTGTGCATTACCTCTGCATCGACGATGCGTCGACGAATAAGTAGTCGAAAAAGGCGTCAAAAGAGAAAAGATTGACGTTTCGTTGACGAAATGTAGTCGACGGGGGACAACGATCGAATCAACAATCAACTTAATGAAAAATGGGCGCACAAATTTAAAAAAAAATTAAAAATTTAAAATACTTTAATTTATTTTGAGTAGATTTTAAGCCTGAAAATAACAATTTCATTAAATTCATTTTTATTTCATTTTGACTAAATTAAAATTACAAAGCTAAAACTAAAAAAGAAAGAAAGAGAGAAAAGTAAAGAAGAAAAAAAAGAAAAAGAAACATGCTTAATTAGTTTGATCAACGTTCTTCTTGCGTTCTATCGAAAGCTTTTAAAATGGGCCTTTTTTCTCCCGTTAATAGGAGCTCTTAGCTGCTCTTCTGGGGGGACATCCTGCAAAGGTGGTATGGAGGCTGAAAGTATAATGAATTTATAAATAAATTTTTTTTTATTATTGAAAGGAACTTTTGTTTCCCCATCATTTATGGGATTTTCCAAAAAATTCCTGTCTCCTAACAATTTCTCCCTCTCCGCTGCCTGCAGCCGCATATGCCGTTTGCTTATCATTATATTCAATAAAATTATAAATAATTGAATTATTGCCTTACCTTCTTTCCAACTTGTATTCTACACTTTTATTGCTTTAACACTTTAATTATTTAAAAATTGTTAAAAAGCAATTATTTTTCACAAAAATTCAACTTGCCTTTCTCTCGCACAAATTGAAGTGATTTTTTCCGCAATGAAAAAACAAAAAGGAGTATGTAAACAAAAAAGGGACAACATAACGGAATTAGCGAGATCAACAAATTGACGCGTGCCTTCCACACTTCATTATACGTTTCACTGCGACGCTTGTATACCCTTTTTAAAATATTCAGAAACTTAAGCAAGGTCAAAGATACATTAATATATAAGTACATCTTATACTTCCGAATAATTAGCGTTATATAATCGAAATGTAAAACGCAGAAAAATGTATATAAATCAATTTAGTTACATTATTGAAAAAAATTTTACAAGGGTATTTCAATAGCGGCTTCCTAACTTCTATTTCGTTGCTTTCCTATTCTTTTCGTTTGCACACTCTCGCTCTCTCACTTACAAAGCTGAGAGCCAAGCCGTTCATGCTCAAAAGTGCTGCCGCTCTCTATTGACGCATTTTGCATTACTTGCCGTCGACGAAAGAACAGTCGCCTATTCAACGACGCTGCGTCGATGATTTTCCGCATTGACCCCGACAGAAAATATTAGTCAATTTACTCAAACAGCTGATCATGTGCGTGTGGGTGTGCAACTTGACCACAAAGCAAAGTAAAAGTAGTCACAATAAAAGAATTCTCGACACTTACCCTTCTGTTGAATGTTGGCGCCAGCATGCTCACAGGGAGAAAAGTGCTAAAGTTTGGGCAAAATTTTATAAGCATTAACGATGCACCACACATTTCATCAAACCAATTATCTGTTTGGTTATCTTTTCATTTGTATCACTTTTTTTTTTGTTGTTGTGGCACAATTGCATGGTTTTGGGTGAATATAATTTTATATGTAAAAAAAAATCAAAACAATTATGGCAAAAAAAAAACGCAAACATCACTATCACTAAATATGATTTGGGTCTTCCCTCCCCCTTCTAACGCCTTGCCGCTCAGCTTCATAAGAGGAGTGTGCCAACTCCAGTGCAACCGAAAAGGCCCGAGCGTTCTCTTTTCTCGCTTCCACTCCCTCGGGATTCCCTCGCCGCCGTCTACCCGTTCAGCATCTGTCGTCGGATTTGCCGACAGAATCAGTCGTCTGGGCAAGGGGGTGTGGGGGGTTTCCTAGCCGCTTTTCGCTGTTGCTAGGTCGATTTCACCCACTCATCTGCAGTCAGCAAATCATCTGAGCGCCTGTTACTAGATCGGTTACTTTGGTTGGTGTTTGGCTTCTCCACCTTTTGAGTTGCTGCGCTGGTGTTAGGTGGTCACTGACCTTCCTCGGCAAAGAATTAACATATATATATATATATATATATATATATATATATGTATTCATATGTATATGTGGTTTTGGGTACTGGCGCTGGCTGTGGATTGCGCAGGTCAGTTCCACTTCCTCTTATTTAATGCAGTTTGTTTTGTTGTTTTATTATTTAATTGCCATTAATTTTTGTTATTTATATTGTTGTTTGTACAAACAGGTATTAGAGCCTTTTTGGCCGCCACTATGCATTTTGCTTGCATTTGGTTTTTTTTTTCTTTTCTTTTTGAACCGGGTTTTTGTTTCTTTTTGTTCTTAGATCAGCCCACTTATATACGTAGAAAAATGTACATATATATTCTTTTGAATCAGCCAACTTAACGCAACTTTTCTGCTTTCGCGCAGCCGCACTCGACCTCGCCGATTGTAGCATCAAACTTCCACTAATCTTCTCCTTTTCCTAGGCATTGCGAGGCGCATCGCTTTGGAAACTTTAATGCCGTTCGGGATATGTGGGGGTTCGTACACTTCGAGGGCAGCTTCTATTTTCCTAGGCCCACGTAACAACCTGCAAAAAACACGGCCACTTTTGGCCTAAAAATAAGAGATGAGCTTTATCTGCGTACCCGTGATTTAGTAACTGTGGTTGATCATACGGCGTAACTGTGATTAAGTCACAGTGACTGGCAGTCATCAAATCACACTGTTACTTTAAATATGCAGTCACTGTGTGATTTGATGATTACCAGTGACCGTGACTTAATCACAGACACGCCGGGTTGTCTCATCCCTAACTTATAGTGTGGCTGAACACGTTCATTTCAGAGAATTCAGTCAGAATTATTATACACTTGAAAAGTGTATATTAATTTTGCCCAGAAGTTTGTAACGCATAGAAATATTCATTTCCGACCCCATAAACTATATATATTCTTGATCAGGACGACGAGCTGAGTTCATTTCCGCTTGTCCGTCCGTCCGTCTGTCCGTCTGTTTCTACGCGAACTAGTCTCTCAGTTTTAAAGCTATCGAGCTGAAATTTTGCACAGAGTCTTCTTTTTGCTGCACGCAACTAATATGTCGGAACCGGCCGGATCGGATAACTATATCATATAGCTGCCATAGGAACGATCGGTCTAAGAACAAGTTCTAGTTAGAAAAACTTTTTTGTTTTCCATCGTAGCGTCACTAATCTTGGTATATGTTTGTTTTATATGCTTTCACATAATTCTGGAAAAATGTATCAAAATCGGATCACTATAGCATATAGCTGCCATAGGAACGATCGGTCGAAAAATAAGTCTTTGTGAGAAAAACTTTTGGATTTCCATCGCAGCGTCTCCAATCGTAGTATACATTTGTTTTATATGTTTCCACATAATTTTGAAAAAATTTATCAAAATCGGATGACTATAGCATATAGCTGCCATATAAACGGACGGTCAAAAACTACTTCTAGTGAGAAAAACTTTTTTGTTTTTTATCGTAGCGTCCCCAATCTTGGTATATATTAGTTTTATATGCTTTCACATAATTTCGAAAAAAATTATCAAAATCGGATGACTATAGCATATAGCTGCCATAGGAACGATCGGTCGGAAAAATGTGTTTTACTAAGAAAAGTTTTTTTTATGGTATCAAATTTTAATTATCAATGATTTAAAAATTTTAAAAATCTTATATCTATATCCTATATATATTTTTCCAGTTAAATCAGTTGGAGTAAAGTTTTTCAAGTGTATTAAAACTTCGGCACAGTCGAAGTTAGCTTTGCCTTCTCGTTTTTTCTACAAATGGGACCGGCTTTGAGAGTGAAATGCTAAAAGAACTTTATTTGTGATTTGGTTAAAAAAATGAAGATATTTAAATAAAGTGAAACTTTCCCTTGTATTCACAGTGCCATTGTATCTCCATACGAACAAAATAATACACAGAAATACGGTTTTAGATGCAAATTGAATTCACTTGCTTGAGGTTGTGTTATTTTGTCCAGTCTTTTGTTGCGGATGGGAAAAAGTGTCGCCGTGCATACATGGACATATGAATGGATACATTTTTCTTCAAAATAATGAAATATTTTTTACCATCGAAGTGCAAATATAAATTCTATGCTTGCCAATTTATTTTTAGAACCGAACCCCATCAATAAGAAAACAGGGTTAGGTTCGGGTTCGGGTTCTCGTGATTATTTTTAATGGGGTTCGGTTCGCGGTTCGGTTCAGGGATCACCAGAACCTGAACCGAACCGGTTCTGAAGGGTTCGGTTCCGGACCGGTTTGCAGCCCTGATTAGGTTTTCCTAACCTCTTAGTTAACTGGATATCAATGTACCTGGCAAATCTCCCACAGAGAGTCATATTCAAAAACTCTATTTCTAAATATTTTTCCGTCACTTCTGGAGTTCCCCAAGGCAGCCACCTTGGACCTCTACTATTCGGACTATTCATAAATGACCTTCCATCAGTGATTGTATCTTCCCATATTTTGATGTATGCAGATGATGTTAAAATCTGCATGCAACTTACAGACCCTGATTCACATTCTCTTTTCAAAATGACGTGAACTGTTTACAATCCTGGTGTGTCAACAATTTACTGAATCTAAACCACTCGAAATGTAGTGTTATGTCTTTTTACCGCTCCGCCCCATTTATAGGTAATTACTTTCTCGGCACACACTGCCTTGAGCGCATCCAGGCCGTAACAGACCTTGGAGTGTTATTTAGCCATAATATGAACTTTGCAGATCACATTAGCATCATCGTGAGCAAAGCCAAAGGGGTGTTTGCTTTTGTAAAACGCTGGTCTAAGGAGTTTGATGACCCTTACACCACTAAGCTTCTTTTTGTCTCTCTTGTACGACCAATACTCGAGTATTGCTCATGTGTATGGTCACCTCAGTATGCATGTTACCCAGACCTCATAGAATCAGTACAGAAACAATTTCTCCTGTTCGCCTTACGTGGACTAAACTGGGATCAACATCGTCGCCTGCCATCGTACAAGGATAGGCTTCGTTTATTAAGTCTACCATCCCTGCAGGATCGCAGGAGCTTATAAACGGTCACATTGACTCTAGTTTCCTGTTAAGCCGAATTCAATTCTCGGTCCCTCCTAGATTTACCCGACGGTTCCGGCCAATTTTCTTACATATATGCAGATCTCGAATCCCATGACCCCTTTCGGATCTTATGTCTGCTATATAATAATTTATACCACTTGTTAACTTTTGAGGATTCTTTATTTGTAAATGTATCTAATATATTGTCATATTTATCCTCTCAACAATAGTAAATCTTTGCCTCCGCCCACTCGATGTAAGTCGGAGCATATCGTAAAAAAATGTACTCCTTATTTGGACGGAGGCAAGATTAAGATTAGAATTAATATTAGTTATTGTTATAGGTTTATGTTGACAGATAATTTGTTAACTTTATTCAATAAATGAAATGAAAATCGCAGCAAAACGCAAATATATGTCCAGAAGGTTTGAACAATGTTTTTTCAAAATTGTGGGAGATATGATGTATTTTTCAAATTGCTGGGAAGGCCACTCTACTATCGTTCATCTGATCGGAAAATGATGTATGGAGTTTCGATAAGTAATGATGTTTAAAATATATGTCTAGAAGGTTCGAACAATCTATTTTCAAAATGGTGGGGATATGAAGATTTTATCATATTGCGGGGCGGCAAAAATTTGAAACAAACTTGATCTGCGTGCAGACAATACAAGTCTACACTGAAAAAATGGTAACTCTAGCTCTTATAGTCTCTGAGATCTAGGTGTTTATACAGACGGACGGACATGTCTATATCGACTCGGCTATTGATGCTGATCAACAATGTATATACTTTATGGGGTCCGAGATGCTTTCTTTTGCCTGTTACATACATTTGCACGAACTTAGTTTACCCCTTTTACTCTACGAGGTATAAAAAAACGGGTATAAAAACTGCATGAAAATATCATGGATCTCTTTTAAAAAAAAAAACAAAAACCAATAAAGATCGCTAAAACCCTACATAAGAATTTATCGTTGTTTTAACCTTTTATTTTTTCTCGGATAGAAGACATGGTAAGAAGACAATTGTTTATTCACAATTTGGTTCCCTTAAATTGGATGCACCTTAGCAACGCAATAATTTTTTCAAGTTTTATGTTCATTGTCGTTGATCTCGCGATCAGATAGTGGTGGGGATCTTAAAAAAGTAGGATTATACTATGAATTTTTGTTAAAACACAAAAAAAATGGGTGACAGAGTTCACATGGAATGACCCCTATATATACTTCTAACGCTGAGTATATATATATTCTATTGTGGAGTATTCTTTCCGGAACCCAGCTTGTAACTCTATCAGTCGGTCGTTTCTACATATCCAATTGTTCAGCATATCAAGGAGCACTGCTGAGAATACTTTAGCTAATGAATTTTGAAATGAGATTCTCCTGTAGTAACAGTCAATTTTCGGATCCCCATTTTAATAGATTGGAGTATAATTGCCTTCTAAAAATCCACACGATACTCTTCCCTCTTTCAAAATCATTTAAAAAGCGTCTGTTATCTATTTCATTCCGTGTGTTTTCCCACACTCGGAAAAAAACGGCTGCCAGCGGTTTAATTCGTACTTGATTGTACTTAAAGTAAGTACGAATCAGTCTTAAGTTTAAAATTTACCCAAAATGTTCCTAAAATGAGAACAAAATTATTAAATCAAGTACGAAATACTTAAATCAAGAATTTGTTGTACTCAAACGGGAACGGGATATAATGAATACCGATTTGTACTTAAAATAAGTATGATTCGTTCATGGGTGTCGAGTGAGAGCGCGCACAAGCTGAGAGCAAAAGCAAATTGGCTCTCTTGGCTTCTCTCTTTGAGTTTCGTTTTGCCGTCTGGATACTCAAATATGCAACGTTAGAAAAAACCACAACAACTACTACACTCTTACTGTGGGTTATAATTCTATCACACATTTAGGGAAGCAGTTTCTCGAAAATATAAAAACAGGGGGGGTACACAGAATTGAGCCATTCCGAGAATTAACCCATTATGTTTGAGGTGTTGAGTTATTTTTATACCCTTGCAGAGGGTATATTAAAATTGTCACGATGTTTGTAACGCATAGAAGGAAGCATTTCCGACCACATAAAGTATATATATTCTTGATCAGCATAACGAGCTGAGTTCATTTCCGTTTGTCCGTCTGTCCGTCCGTCCGTCCGTCTGTCCGTCTGTCCATCTGTTTCTATGCTATCTCCTCCCTCAGTTTTGAAGCTATCTTGACCAAACTTTGCAAACAGTCTTTAAATACAAATACGCTGCACATTTGTCGGAATCGGCCGGATCGGATGACTATATCATATAGCTGCCATAGGAACGATCGGTCCAAAAACTAGTTCTAATGAGAAAAACTTTTTTGTTTTCCATCGTAGCGTCACCAATCGTGGTATGTATAAGTTTTATATGCTTCCACACAATTCTGGAAAAATTTATCAAAATCGGATGACTATAGCATATAGCTGCCATATAAACGGTCGCTCAAAAAACTAGTTCTAGTGAGAAAAACTTTTTTGTTTTCCATCGTAGCGTCACCAATCGTGGTATATATTAGTTTTATATGATTCCACACAATTCTGGAAAAATTTATCGAAATCGGATGACTATAGCATATAGCTGCCATATCAACAATCGGTCCAAAAACTAGTTCTAGTGAGAAAAACTTTTTTGTTTTCCATCGTAGCATCACCAATCGTGGTATATATTAGCTTTATATACTCCCACAAAATTCTGGAAAAATTTATCGAAATCGGATGACTATAGCATATAGCTGCCATAGGAACGATCGGTCTAAAAACTAATTCTAGTGAGAAAAACTTTTTGGTTATCAATGGTAGCGCCTTTCAAAAACTGCAAGGGTATTTAAAACATCGGCGTAGCCGATGTTAGCCTTCTTTTTTTTTTTTTGAACCAATTGGGATTGGAACAGTCCAAAATGTACTTAATGTATCCCGAAACGGTCTTAAATCAAGTATTTCGGGATTGAAAAAATCGTACTTGAACCAATTTTTTTGTACTTGTATCAAGTATTTTCGTACTTGGCGTACTATTGACACCGTTTGTACTTGATTTAAGTACAAAGTTCTCGGTTTTTTTTCTGAGTGCACCGTTAAGTTGTATTCCAAATTCTGACAGTTCATCCGTGGTTATTCATTCATCAAGTGACTGGACTCTTATGAAGGATAGAACGTTGTATGGATGATCAGCAAGGTTGTAAAAGGACTTTAAAGTAGTCCCTTAATTTCCATGCATCAACTTCAATGGCTTTCCTTACTGTATTTCCACTTACCTATATAGATGCCCATTACGACTTACTGTCCGTTTTCATCAGAATAACTTGCTCCCTGATCAATGATATATTTCTTGATATTTCACGTAGCCTACTTTTCCTTTTGTGTTTAATATGATATTAACATAGAGCTTTTCCAAATGTCAATTTAACAAGCCCCCCTAAAAGTATGATAAATAATAAGATTATATTTTTCAAGCTGATCAGTGATGAAGTGCCTCTGCTGAACGCGAGCCTATTGTCTTTTATTGCTCGAGGGATCGGACTAAATTTCAACATAGAAATTGAACAGATCTTTGAACTCTTTACATATTGCCCTACAAGACGTATTAGCGCGCTGATATAAACGCATGACTTCATACGAATCTACTCGCTTAGCCCGCCTTAACGTCTCAGAAGAGAGCGAACGTACTGCTCCGTATTGTCTTGTTGTCTGAATTAGAAAATATGCAACTGTTCAAAGTATATTCGTTCAACCCTTTTACTATACGAGTAACGGGTATAATTAAGCACTGTTCGTAACAGAAATTGCGTATGCTTTTTGAGGGAATCAAATTTATAATAAGTGGAGAGAGTTTTTTTGTAGATCTTCTAAATAGTGTCATTTTGATGATACATTTTTTCGACACACAAATATATACAAAAATAAAAAGTAAACGGCTTAATGCTTAAGTGGGATGATTATTAAAACTCGTTTGTTTACCATTTACGTTTAGATTTATGTATTATTAAAATTTACTGACGAGGATCACTTAAATAACATTTAGCTTCAGCTCGGAGGACTTAAAAGTACATGTATAATGTTTATATCAGTTTTACACTTTCTTATTGCTATTTCATGAATTTTAATTTGTGTTCAAATATTTCAATATTGTATATTTATTATGTGTAGTGATTTTTTAAATTTAAAATTAAGGTGGTGCATAATGTTAAAGACATAATAAAATGCATATACTATATAAGTGATGCCATAATAGCATATCCTTGCGAAATTTCAGTTAGAGTTTTCCAGCCCACTATTCTTTAGGATATTTCAAGTTAATCAAATTGTTAGGAATTATTCCGGTTAGTCTTATGCCAGTATGACACTTGATTAAAATTTAATTGACTGACTGAAAGCACTGCTAGAACAAACGCTTGATATTTATTTATTGATTGTTTATAGTTCAACAAATTACAGTCAAACTTTACAGAGAATAGTTAACAATTAAGATTATACAAAAGATTATTCCTTTCATCTAACAAAGAAGAGTTTAATGAAAAAAGATGGTAGAATCTATTATAATTAAGGCAGAGGATACGAAAGGATTCATGATGAGCTTAGTTTGTGAGACAAGGATATAAATCGGGACATTATATCTCGTTACACGTGCCAGAATCGCAAAACTTAATAGGCTAAGCAGATCGCTTGACTCAACTTCACCTGACAGTAGCTTGTGAAGGAAAACCACACCAAGAAAAAACCTTTGATAATTAGGGGTTGGTAAGTCTAATAAGCGTAGTCTATGCTCATATAGAGGTAGATGTCTATGTAATTCCCGGTTTAATCCGCGGAGGGCAAAAATTAGAAACCATTTTTGAACAGATTCGAGTTGGTCCTGATATTTTTGGTAGTGTAAAAGCAGTTCACTGCCTGAAGTAAATGACACTTCTAATCTCTCTTTTCGACTGTTTGAAATTTTTATATTTGTATTTATTTCTAACTTCCAGTCAGTGAGCCAGAAAGTCAGTGTCATACAGGCCTTAGCAAATAAGCTTTATGTCTGTATGACCCTTATTTACTCGCTCACTGACTGGAAGTTAGAAGAGTACAGAAATAGAAAACTTCATACAGTTAGAAAGAGCGATAAGAAGTGTCACAAATTTAATTCAATCGGTGAACTGCTTGGATTCATAGTGAATTGCTTGGAATAATTGTGTACTGCTTGTATTAATTGTGAATTGCCTAAAACTGCTTTAAAATATGGGCGGAAATTGCTTTATTTTCATCCAATTTATTAAACTTGACAGACTGCAGTCTGCTTTGGTAAAATGGAGAATGTGCTGTAATATGGATTACGTTATAAAAAGCGTTCGTAGAAGCAGTGCTTTCAGTCTGTCAGTCAGTCAATCAAATTTTAAGCAAGTGTCATACATGCTTAAGGATCAATAACACAGGGCAACAGTGTTTTTGGAGCAGCCCTATCTTTAACTGATTATATAAGTAAGGAGTGCACTGAACCAAACTGCATCATCGGTTTTGGTCCATCAGCTCTTATTTCCAATAAATGGCGGAAAAACGGATTTCTAGTACATTTTGCCCTCACGAATTTCTTGTGGTCACAATAGGCATGATTTTTCTGAATTTATCTGGCCTTTTCGACAGAGCACATATCAATGCTTTTGTAAAAAAACTCGCAATATTCGATCATGCAAAACGCTCCAAACTGGTCTCTGAAGTCAGACGTTTCTCGATTTATGGCTATTTATACAAAATAAATAATCTCCCTTAAGCTATAGCAGTTTTTCGATTTCTATATTATCCATTTCAGCATGTAGCCCAACATTTATTCTAATGATGTGATTTTTTTTGCATTTGTACCAGTTTATTTGGCGAAGCTACAGCCTGCTTAAGCCAAAAACATATATTTTATTTTAAGGGAGGCCAACTAGATTCTAACCCCATATTTGTATAGGAACTTTGAAGAGGCTACTTGATTCATCATAGAATTTTATTTATTTACAAGCAGATGTACATTTTTAATAAATTCTGAGTGGAATCAAGTAACCTTTTAATATTTCCTATACAAATTTGGAAAAGGAATCTAGTAGTCCTCCCATAAATTTAAATGTGTGATTTTGGCTTAAGCAGGCTGTAGTTTCACCAAATGAACAGGCAAAAATGCGGAATAATTCACATAATTAGAACATATGACATATGGCTACAGGCTAAAATGGCTAAAATTTAAATCTATTTACCGCTCTAGCTTAAAAGGGATGATTTATTTTGTAAAAATAGCCATAAATCGAGCAATGTCTGACTTCAGAGAGCAATTTGGACCCTTTTTCATGATCGAATATTGCGCGTTTGATTTTTAACAGAAGCATTGATATGTGCTCTGTCGAATAGGCCACATAAATTCATGCCTATTGTGATCACAAGAAATTCGAGAAGGCAAAATTTACTAGAAATCCGTTTTTCCGTCATATCGTGGAAACAAGAGCTGATGGAACAAAACCGATGATGCAGTTTTGTTCAGTGCACATAAATGAATCATAATTTTTTATCGACAAGGCTGCACCTCACAAAGTTGGTCATTTTGTTGCCCTGTGTAATTACTGTAAATCACAGGTATATTGTTAAATAAAAATCGTTTAATTATGTTTGCTGTCGATGGAATGTGACGTTTTTATACCCTTGGAGAGGGTTTTTTCAAATTTGTAACGCATTGAAGGAAGCATATCCGACCCCATGCGGTATATATATTCTAGCTTTCCGACCATGTGGATGGATTTGTAAAATTAAGAAGATATTAGCTTTCTTTTTTTCGCCCACATAGGTAAAAATTAGATTTTTCGATAGATAGGCTGATAAATATGGCTAAAAAATGAAAAGAAAAAATAATCAACAGCGAGTATTTTGCCATTATATAAGAGCGTCCCAATGACGAAATAAAAAACAAAACAATTTAATATATCTAAAATATTAAAAGGAAAAATAAAGTTTTTTTTTATCAAGACAATACCCCCAGTTCACAAATCCGCAGTTGACAGGGCTAAAGTTATTGAATTGAGGATCAAAATGATTCATCTCAAACCATTGTCATCAGTCTTAACCCAAATGACAATTTTCTGTTCGCCAACTTGTACAAATTTCTCGGTGGTAAACAACTTGGCAACTCTAAATTCAAGGTTGCAAAAGATTTAGAAACGAATCCTTCAGAGCTGGTTCGATCCACGTTCTTGGGAATAGGGACACGATTATAAAACATTTGGATGTGAAACATCTTTAATATCGTGGCTTGTGTTTTAGCATGCTTATTACAATTAAACTTTGGTGAGAACAATTGAGAGCGATTCTTGCTTAAAAACAATCACAACAAAACATATTTGGCCTAACCAAATTTCGTTGCCGCTTGATGTTGTTGTCACTTACACAAACACAAGAACAGCCACATAGAAAAGAAAAGAGGTTTACCATCCCAGTTTGTGTTCTTATTTGCAAAACAATGTCAATTTTTCTACAGATGATAAATTCAATTCGATATTCTTCCAATCTTCTCTAAAACTTGTGTCTTTAATCTAGGGTGCACATAATACAGTTCCTCTAAGCTCTCAGATTGGTCTTATTGTGCAATTGTTACATTTAGGAACCAAAACTTAAGTTTTGGGGGTTTTGCAGCCCAAATGAAAATAAATATTTTTAGTAATTCAATATTAGCTTTTTATTAAATTTTACTACTTTTAATGATTTGCTCTTTATTTTGAAAAAGTCGTTTACTTTTTCAGTTTATTAAACTATGCACTTAAGCATTCGATCCTGAGTACTCCTGTTGACCTCCAATGACATGCTTTCGCTCATTTTAAAGAAAATGAAATAATTATATCAAATATCTATTTTCGATACAAACGTTTTATTTTTGCAACGCGAAATCGGCCAAACCCACTGTACGGGTGTACACGAATATATATTCTTTATAGGTTCGGTTATGCTTCCTTCTGGCTGTTACATACATATGTCCAAACTCATTATACCGTTTGCATCTAACGGTCTTTGAATTCACTTATATGATTTTTAACCCTGGAAGGACTTCATTCGTCTATTCGACTATCGAACATATGGGAAATATGTATCATATTTTTATATATATGATAATATGTAAAAATATGTTCAAATCTATTGGAACTAGGCTAAAACGAACTAAGTTTGAAAACGATCGGATGAAACAACAGTTTTCGACAAATCTGACCATGGATTTTCCAAAAATGGGAAACAATTTTAAAATTTCCGAACAGATAAATTATTTTGTAATCTTTGTGGAACATCTAATACACATTTTTTTAAACGAGTTCTACTCAACCCACCAGTTTCACCAGCTTTTAGCTTCAGCTGTTCTGAATTAGGCAGCCTTAAAATGCTTTTTAATCTTTGCCGTTTGCATTCAACGTTAAACTGTAGGTCCCTTATTCCAAAATTGAAAATAATGATAAATGTTCTGATTCGGGACACTTTGCAGAGTAAGCAGTAGAAACCAGTTGCATAATAATATATAAATAAATTATTGGGCTATGCTCCGAATTCCGAGTCGATTTTAGTGTAAACTCTTATATTTCGAGTTGAACTTTCATATTGGTATATGGAAGGTGACAAATATATCTACGGCTACTAGATTAGATTTGAGTAACCTCGGAATTGTTTCAAATGATTGTTTTTACGTAAAGTTTAGAAATAGTATTTAAAATTACAATATGTTGCCTGTGCTGGAATTGCAGTTATTTTGCTCAGCATGAAAATATATAGGTAATTTAAAGAACGAGTTCAATACATCATATAGCTTCCTTTGTAGCTGTGGATGGCTCTGCATTACTTGATGTTGTATTAGCGCCTTCAGACGTCTTATGCTGCATATGGGAAGCTATCGGCAGTTTAAAGATGCTTTTTTATGGTACATCCACATGGAAATTTACAAGTTCAAGTGTCACCACAAAAATCCGAAGAATGATTGAGATAGATAAGGTTAACATTGCCGTATTACAATAGCTGCATCGCATCTGGCATTGTAATGGAACCCCTTGGGAGGAGTCTGTCGGGTATCAAGCAATCCTTAACAATTGAAAAAACTTGGGAAAAACTTAAAGCAACTGCTAATAATACTGTTTGATGTACAGAAGTGGTCCCCATCAGGAAATGGGGTTGCAAGTAGAACTCGAATTAAAAACCAATTAAGATATTTCATTAACGTGTCAATTTGGAACCCGAATTGAACCCAAAGCACTGTTTGTAGCTTTGAAAGAACTGGTGGAAAGACGCACGTCGATCTTGTGGTGCAAGCTTGGAACCCTAACCGATGTCACGTTGTTATTTCAGATGTGTGCAGAATTCATTTGAAATTATAATTGTAATTTCTCAATTGCAACACTTGTACATATATTTTGCTCCGACACTTTACTTAAAACTGTTTATTAGTAGATAGTAATCGAAGTGATTGGTAGCTTAATGCGAAATTGGCACAGACCAATTATAGTATTCTGGAAGATGCTGCATGCTGATAAATTTGAATCTGCGCTATAAGCAACAGTTTGTATTTAAAACGAGAAGGACTTTACCTCCAACTGATTTAACCGGTAAAATATATATAGGATCAGATATTTAAAATTTTAAAATCATTGATAATAAAAATTTGATAACATAAAAAAAAAATTTTCTTAGTAAAACACTTTTTCCGACCGATCGGTCCTATGGAAGCTATATGCTATAGTCATCCGATTTTGATAAATTTTTTCAAAATGATGTGAAAGCATATAAAACTAACATATACCAAGAATAGTTACGCTTCAATGGAAAACAAAAAAGTTTTTCTCACTAAAACTAGTTTTTTGACCGACCGTTTATATGGCAGCTATATGCTATAGTGATCCGATTTTTATAAATTTTTCCAGAATTATGTGAAAGCATATAAAACTAACATATACCAAGATTAGTGACGCTACGATAGAAAACAAAAAAGGTTTTCCCACTAGAACTAGTTCTTAGACCTATCGTTCCTATGGAAGCTATATGATATAGTCATCCGATCCGGCCGGTTCCGATATATTAGTTGCGTGCAGTAAAAAGAAGATTCTGCGCAAAATTTCAGCTCGATAGCTTTAAAACTGAGGGACTAGTTCGCGTAGAAACAGACAGACAGACAGACGGACAGACGGACGGACGGACGGACGGACAGACGGAATTGAACTCAGCTCGTCGTCCTGATCAAGAATATGTACAGTTTATGGGGTCGGAAATTAATATTTCTATGCGTTACAAACTTCTGGGCAAAATTAATATACACTTTTCAAGTGTATAAAAAATAGAAGGCTAACATCGGCTAAGCCGATGTTTTAAATACCCTTGCAGTTTTTGAAAGGCGCTACCATTGATAACAAAAAAGTTTTTCCCACTAGAACTCGTTTTGACACGACCGTTTATATGGCAGCTATATGCTATAGTCATCCGATTTTGATAAATTTTTCCAGAATTGTGTGGAAGCATATAAAACTAATATATACCACGATTGGTGACGCTACGATGGAAAACAAAAAAGTTTTTCTTATTAGAACAAGTTTTTGGATCGATCGTTCCTATGGCAGCTATATGCTATAGTCATCCGATTTCGATAAATTTTTCCAGAATTATGTGGAAGTATATGGAACTAATATATACCACGATTGGTGATGCTACGATGGAAAACAAAAAAGTTTTTTTTTCTAGAACTAGTTTTTGCACCGACCGTTTATATGGCAGCTATATGCTATAGTCATCCGATTTTGATAAATTTTACCAGAATTGTGTAGAAGCATATAAAACTAATATATTCCACGATTGGTGCAGCTAAGATGGAAAATAAAAAAGTTTTTCCTACAAAAACTAGTTTTTGGACCGATCGTTCCTATGGCAGCTATATGATATAGTCATCCGATCCAGCCGGTTCCGACAAATGTGCAGCGTATTTGTATTTAAAGACTTTTTGCAAAGTTTGGTCAAGATAGCTTTAAAACTGAGGGAGGAGATAGCATAGAAACAGACGGACAGACGGACGGACGGACGGACGGACGGACGGACGGACGGACGGACGGAAATGAACTCAGCTCGTCATGCTGATCAAGAATATATATACTTTATGTGGTCGGAAATGCTTCCTTCACTGCGTTACAAACATCGTGACAATTTTAATATACCCTCTGCAAGGGTATAAAAACTTAAATTTTAAAATGTTTTTTCATATTAAAAATTCACACTAAATGTAAGTCCCTTTTTATTCAACTTTTAGTTAAGCCTAAGCGAAACTATGTCAGCCGTTTTATGAGTGCTAAATGAACACTTTCCTACACATGTGAATAGAAAACAAACAAAATGATCCAACTTCGTGGCTTAACTCATTTGTGTATGCACTTAATTATGAATATATAATATTATACATTTTGATTAAAAATAGCGACTTATGTTAATACAGATTTAAGAATATATATATATTCGCCTCTATACTTTTAAATTGAACGTATTTGGACAAACTAATACATTACTTTTCAAAATTTAGAATATATAACAAAACTTTTTATATTTTACATATGTTTATATTGTGCTCAGGCCTTGATTCAACTTTGAAAACAATGACCAATATGTGGATTTATTAACAATCTTGTATTATATAGCACATAAGTCTGAACTCCTAGTTTTAACAAATTCATTTACAAGTGTAGCAACAACTGTTAATAGCTTATAGATAGTGATCCCATTTGCCCAATGCAACGTCCGCCCTCTTCATCGAAAGTAGCCAAAGTTAATCGAGACAGCTTATTGCATAATACTCCATTGCCGTTGTTTTGAATTGGATTCGGCTCTGAAAATACAAAATTGATGCATTAGGTAATACCTATAAAGCTCGTTCAAATAATTACTTAAAGTTGTATTTTCAATTGTCCGACTTTTCATATGAGTTTCCCATGTGAGTTGCTAAGTGTAATATACTACGTGTATGTTAAACATACATTGTATGTATATAAGCTTTTTTTTAGGAATTATTTATTTGAACGAGATAATTTAAAGTCAGCTCTGGCATCGAAATAAAAAATTCACATTGTGCATTCACTCAGATTGTCGGACCAGTTAAAGGTATACTAAAAAGATTAGTGTTAAGACTACTTAAAAATAAATTATTCATATTCATAAACATAGCATACTTGGAGGGGCAAAAATCAAGATTTTGAGTTCACATTGCACGACGCATGAGACATGAAAATCTAGTAGGCCCTTATGTTGTCTTGTTTTTATTGTGAATAGCTTATCATTTAAACCAATACAATATGAAGGCTTACTAGATTATCATGTCTCATGCGTCGAACAATGTTAACTCAGCCTAACCGTTAAACGAGAGCGTAAGTTAAAGTCAATCCACCCCGACTTCAATATACTCGTTACTCAGGGTAATCTATTATTAAATCCCAAAATTACCAGCGTAATTATTTGTTTTGCTTATAAATCAACTATCGTTCATCTGATGGGGAAATTATGGATGGTAAATTGATAAGTAATGATGAATTAAATAGATGTCTAGAAGGTTCGGACAATCTATCTTAAAAATTTTGGAATACTTGAGGTTTGTTTCAAATTGCGAAGGCGATAACTCGAGCATCGTTCATCTGATCGGGAAACGTTTTGTGGTCTAAAAACTAGTTCGAAAGAGAACAACTTTTTTGTTATCTATGGTACCGTTTTTAACAAACTGCAAGGGAATTTAAAACTACGGAGAAGCCGATTAGCCTTCTATTTTTATACACTTGAAAAGTGTATATTAATTTTGGCCAGAAGTTTGTAACGCATAGAAATATTTATTTCCGACCCCATTAACTATATATATTCTTGATCAGGACGACGAGCCGAGTTCATTTCCGCTTGTCCGTCCGTCCGTCTGTCTGTCCGTCTGTCTGTCTGTCTGTCTGTCTGTCTGTTTCTACGCGAACTAGTCTCTCAGTTTTAAAGCTATCGAGCTGAAATTTTGTACAGAGTCTTCTTTTTGCTGCACGCAACTAATATGTCGGAACCGGCCAGATCGGATGACTATATCTTATAGCTGCCATAGGAATGATCGGTTGGAAAATAAGTCTTAGTGAGAAAAACTTTTTTATTTTCTATTGTAGCGTCACCAATCTTAGTATATATTAGTTTTAGATGATTTTACATATTTGTGGAAAAATTTATTAAAATCGGATGAATATAGCATATAGCTGCCATATAAACGGTCGGTCAAAAAACTAGTTCTAGTGAGAAAAACTTTTTTATTTTTCATCGTGGCGTCACCAATCTTGGTATATATTAGTTTTATATGCGTTAACACAATTCTGGAAGATTTGATCAAAATCGGAGGACTATAGCATATAGCTGCCATAGGACCGATAGGTCGAAAAATGTGCTTTATTAAGAAAAGTTTTGTTTTATGGTATCAAAGGGTTACGACGTATAAGGGAAGGGGGGCGGCCTATGGACGGGGATTTTGAAATTTCCTTTTTAATTCAATAGAGTTGTTGAAAAAAAAATTTTTGGGCCTCAGTTTGGGTTACTTTTTTGCACTGTCCAAGAAATAACGCTAAAAATACGGTTTTGATAAGCATTTTTCCAAAAAAAAAAAAAAATAAAAAAAAAAAATAAAAAAAAAAACAAACAAAAAAAAAAAACAAAAAACAAAAAAAAAAAATAACACAAAAAACAAATTATTATTCCCCTTTTTTTTTTTTTCCCCTCTTTCCCTCGTAAAAAAAAAAAAAAAAAAAAAAAAAAAAAAAAAAAAAAATCCCCCCCCCCCCCCCCCCAAAAAAAAAAAAAAAAAAAAAAAACAAAAAAAAAAAAAAAAAAACCCCCCCCAAAAAAAAAAAACCCCAAAACAAAAAAAAAAAAAAAAAAAAAGTTATAAAATGGAGAGGGGGCCATTTAAAAACACACTCTCGTTTTAAATTGCTATAGCTCGGGCACCAGAGCAGCTAGAGACATGAAATAAAAAGCCATTGACAGATAATTAATCAACGTTTTTGAAAATGGAAAAAAGTGGCGACCTACACTGAAAAAATTTTTGGGTATCAACAAAAGAAAAATTAAATTGGTCGGTTTTGGTAGTTCCCGTTATAGCGCCACCCTAAAACTTTTACACCAATTACCTCCAAGCCTAACGCTAATTACCTGAAAGTTTAAAAAAAATCGAAGATATAGTTCTTTAAGAAAAATTAAAAAATATAAAAACACATTTAACATACTTGTTTTTTACTCATCATCTTCACTATTTTCGTTTATAACAACATTTGTTTCGCTTGCTTCAAAAATCTTGGACAAAATATCTGCTGGACGGATAAAGCGTGATAAGAATCTTGCATGTGTTAGGTAGTAAATGACACTTGCAGCATGTGAGCAACATCCTACAGTCCTCTTTCCGTTGGGACAACTACAGCAATAGCGTTTTACGCTGCCGTAGGACGATTTACTTGATAGTTTCTGGTTTTGCACTTTGCTAGTCTTGGGCTTCCCAACCAGTTTTATCATTCCTGTCATAAGGAGGCAGTTGTCGAGCCTACTAAAACGTGCAAGTACAACAAAATCTTTAAAAAATGTTTGAAATCTGTAAAAATTTTAATATACCTTTAATAAATTGTAAGGGTCGGACAAAAGCCATCAGAACACTGCAGGAGGCCCGTTATTTTACGATTTTAACCAAAAAGACAATATCAATCAACGACATATTGTGCGATAAGTGCAGACGTTTGAAACAGTCTACTCGTTTAAATAACGGTCCTGAAAATGCGATGCAGTCGCTCGAAGAAGACGCTTACGCAGTTTCGGAAACTAGCTCTTCTACTACAATCTCCACCGATTTTGAAGATGATCCTAACTATCATTTCGAACAAGAAGATATAATTGAACTAAATATTAAACGTGTTGCTGCTACGCATACTGTTTGTACCATTTGCAAATCAAAAGGACAAATGGTTGTGATTCCAATTCAAGCACGTTGCCAAGCCTACACAAAAGCTAACATATATATTCCCGAAAGGAACCGTTGCTGCCCAACGCATTTAATTGGAAACATTTTTTTTGAAGATGAGCTTCAAAATCTCGAAGTAATGAACCATAAAACAACAATGACAAGTGCTGAGGTCGAAACGTTTTTTCAACAACTTTTCAGCGGCAGCCTTCCGTTGTTTGAAAAAATAAGAAAACAACATGTTCCTGAAAAACAAATTGTTCAATTAACTGGACTATGCTGGGAAAATATAAAAATATTGGAGCGTGAGTTAACTACACTTAGAAGCACGCATATGCGATCTGTAATTCAAGCCCTTATAATATTTTTATTCAAACTTAAAACTGGTGTTTCCAATCAACTGACGGCAACAGTTTTCGGACTGAAATATGAGCAACAAGTTTCAAGAATGTTCAATGAAGTGATTGACGGTTTCAGACAATGCGTATTCCGATCGTTTGGGATTGATAGCACAACCCGAGATCTTTTGCTTCTAAAAAGTACTCTAAATACGTTAAATACGTCATCACCTTTGGAATTTCCAAGACTTACGGAAGGTACTATTTTCTGGATCCTACCAACTGTCGCTAGCAGTCTCATATTTAGCAGAAATCTAGAAGGAAGACAGAACGATTGATGCTTCGTTCATTAAAGCGAGCCCATCAATAATAAAATTCGATGTTCGCTCAAGACATATAAACAGCAAGTCGTATTGTGGTCTACAAGACGCGTAAAGTAGTAGTTAGTGTAGGGCAACAAACAATCACTATGTAGTGCAGCCGATAACAAGTCGACGGCAGCGAAACGTCGTATGCTGTCTGGGCGACGTCCTGCGACTGCGGCCTTTGATATGCCACGCTATACGGACGCGCCCAGCACTGCTGTAGTTGTCCCAACGGAAAGAGGACTGTAGGATGTTGCTTACATGCTGCAAGTGTCATTTACTACCTAACACATGCAAGATTCTTATCACGCTTTATCTGTCCAGCAAATATTTTGTCCAAGATTTTTGAAGCAAGCGACACAAATGTTGTTATAAACGAAAATAGTGAAGATGATGAGTAAAAAACAAGTATATTAAGTGTGTTTTTATATTTTTTAATTTTTCTTAAAGAACTATATCTTCGATTTTTTTTAAACTTTCAGGTAATTAGCGTTAGGCTTGGAGGTAATTGGTGTAAAAGTTTTAGGGTGGCGCTATAACGGGAACTACCAAAACCGACCAATTTGATTTTTCTTTTGTTGATACCCAAAAATTTTTCCATTTTCAAAAACGTTGATTAATTATCTGTCAATGGCTTTTTATTTCATGTCTCTTGCTGCTCTGGTGCCCGAGCTATAGCAATTTAAAAAAATGCTTATCAAAACCGTATTTTTAGCGATATTTCTTGGACAGTGCAAAAAAGTAACCCAAACTGAGGCCCAAAAATTTTTTTTTTCAACAACTCTATTGAATTAAGAAGGAAATTTCAAAATCCCTGTCCATAGGCCCCCCCCTTCCCTTATACGTCGTAACCCTTTTTGTTATCAATGATTTAAAAATTTAAAATATCTGAGAACTATATCCTCTATATATTTTACCGGTTAAATCAGCCGGAGTAAAGTTTTTCAAGTGTATTAAAACTTCGGCACAGTCGAAGTTAGCTTTGCCTTCTCGTTTTTTTTTTTTATACACTTGAAAAGTGTATATTAATTTTGCCCAGAAGTTTGTAACGCATAGAAATATTCATTTCCGACCCCATAAACTATATATATTCTTGATCAGGCGACGCGCTGGTTCTTTCCGCTTGTCCGTCGTCCGTCTGTCGTTGTGTTTCTACGCGAACTAGTCTCTCAGTTTTAAAGCTAGGCTGATTTTGCACAGAGTCTTCTTTTTACTGCACCAACTAATTGTCGGAACCGGCCGGATCGGATAACTATTCTAGCTGCCATGGAACGATCGGTCTAGAACGTTCTAGTTAGAAAACTTTTTGTTTTCCATCGTAGCGTCACTAACTTGGTATTGTTGTTTTATTGCTTTCACATAATTATGGAAAAATGTATCAAAATCGGATCACTATAGCTATAACTGCCATAGGAACGATCGGTCGAAAAATAAGTCTTTGTGAGAAAAACTTTTTGATTTCCATTGTAGCGTCTCAACGTGTATATATTTGTTTTATATGTTTCCACATAATTCTGAAAAAATTTATCAAAATCGGATGACTATAGCATATAGCTGCCATATAAACGGACGGTAAAAAACGACTTCTAGTGAGAAAAACTTTTTGTTTTTATCGTAGCGTCCCCATGTAATATTAGTTTTATTGCTCACATAATTTCGAAAAAAATTATCAAAATCGGATGACTATAGCATATGGCTGCCAAAGGAACGATCGGTCGGAAAATGTGTTTTTCTATGGTATTAAATTTTTATAATTCAAAAATTTTAAATATCTGATATCTATATCCTATATATATTTTTCCAGTAAAATCAGCTGGAGTAAAGTTTTTCAAGTGTATTAAAACTTCGGCACAGTCGAAGTTAGCTTTGCCTTCTCGTTGTATATATTAGTTGCATATGCTTCCACATAATTCTAGACAAATTTATCAAAATCGGATGACTATAGCAGACAGCTGCCATAGGACCGATCGGTCGGAAAATGTGTTTTACTAAGAAAAGTTTTTTTGTATGGTAGCGTGATCAAATTTTGATTCTCAATGATATAAATATAATCCAGTTTAAATCAGTTGGAGTGCACTTTTGCAAGTGGATTTAAACTTTGGCACAGTCGAAGTTAGCTTTGCCTTCTCGTTTAGTGTACATTTTCGAATTCAGCGTTCTATTAAACTTAAAAAAACCTATCAAAATACATACAGTGGACACTTTATTAAAATAAGTCGCACAGTGATATTGTCCTATACAGCGAGATTAACGGCTTGCTCTTCCTTGTCATTTACAACTTCTTCTTTTCATATGATTGTCAACAAAACTAATTCGTCTTCATCGCTTGACATATTAACGCTTTTTGTTTTGACGATTAAAAATTGCTTCGTATGAGGGTCAACAGCCGTTTCGTAATCGCATCGTATCGGCAAATTCATGACCAGACGATGACGATACGAGCCAAATAGTGTTTATGATTTCGAAACGTTAGAAAGTAAATAATATATAGCTGTATTACCAAATTCTGACAATTATTATTGGTCGGCATTGGCATTGTCGTTCTGTTTTTATACTCTGTACCGAAGGTACACTGAGTATATTGGGTTTGTGCAAATGTATGTAACAGCCTGAAGGAAGCATCTCCGACCCTATAAACTATATATATTATTGATCAGCGTCAACAGCCGAGTCGATATAGCCATGTCCGTCTGTCCGTCTGTCTGTCCGTATGAACAAACAGATCTCAGAGATGGTAAGAGTTAGGGGTTTGAAGTGTATGGAACATATATTTCTTATACTTGCAGGCAGATCAAGTTTAGTTTTGATTTTTGCTACGCCCCCTGCCGCCCCCGCAAATTGAAAAAAACGTAATATCTTCCTCAATTTTGGAGTTAGGTTGTTCGAACCTTCTAGACATATATTCTACTCATCATTACTTATCGAGCGATATTAGAGCAATACGTAAAAGAAAATTCAAAGCAACAACAACAACGACACCGCAGCGATTGGTAGAACTTACGAGAAAGAGAGAGCGAGAGGGCAATAGCTTACGGGTAATTTCCCAATTGGACTTTGCTCGACGGCGGTATCTAATTGAACTGCGCTGCTCTCAGTTTCCCCCCTCCCTTCTTTCCCATAGATATTTGTGTATGGAGGCAAACACCAAGTATGAGAAATCGCGTGATTCCGCGTGCTGTTAGTTATAGTATATTTATATCAATTTTATAATTTTACGAGTTATGTACACCAGAGAAATCTAGCCGATTCGGCAGACTGAAATCGGCTTCATTTAGTTTTTCGTCTTGAATTTTCAAGAAGAAATCTGCTTGAAATCGAGAAACTTTGGTGTTTGGTGGCGGGAGGTGAGACAAAAAATCGGGATTGAAAATTCATGCTTGATTTCAGTATTTTCTTCTTGAATCCAAGAAAATTCTGTCTTGCCGAACTTCTGAAACGAAATCTGCTTGATATCAAGCACGATCTGCTCGATTTTTTCTCTGAGTGTACTAGGGTAATTCTACTCATCATTACTTATCGAGCCCCCATACATCGTTTTCCAACCAGATGAACGATAGTCGAAAGAGTTGCCACCCCCAGATTTTGAAAAAACCTCACACTTTAAAGTTATTAGTTTCGTACAAACAGGTACAGAGTATATTACAGTCGGGCTTGACCGACTTTCTTACTTGTTTTTCATGAAGACGCTGTAATGTTCTTGATTTCATGGCCTTAAGCTGTGTCTCTTGCAAAATTGTTTTTGAGTAATCTGAGAATCGCGCACTTTTGACCCGGCGAATTCCATAAACAAGCCCCTGATATGCATTTTAATAATCTAAACCTTATTGAAGCATAAATTATAAATTTTATTATCTTCTTCCTGTTCATGAAGAACAGAAGTCCAGAGCGAAATATCTTGGCGTTTATGAAGGAGCATAAGGACAAAGCCACAATCTTTTCAAATGGCGACAGGGAAGCTGTGGCTGCATCCTGGAATAAGCTGGCGCTGTAGCCTAATGCCTTAGAAAAGGTGTGGAAAGAGTGGAAGCTACGAGCAATAGGAAGGAGACCAGAGGCGGACCGATTAAGCAGAAAAAGGCACGAAGCACTTTTAAGACGGCAGCGCTTTAATGTTCTTCTTACGAATTTCTCTTCTTCCGTAACTCTTCTACTAGCATCACTCATGCGTGGGCCATTTCTTTGTTTGAAGAATTACAAATGTTTTTTAATAGTAAAATTTGAATGCGATTCACAGCGAATTTTAATATTACATTGTGTTTTGCCGTTTACGTGTAACCGTAAAGCCGGTAGAGTTCCAAGGTAACATTTTGGTTATGCGGGCGGAAAACTTGGTTTTTTAAGTTTGGACTTTTTTAAAAATTTATCTCGAAGTTAAGTATTACCTATGTTTACTTTTGACCACTAGGAGAATGTCAAAATTTTTGTGGATATCCGATTTTAAAAGGTTTGCTCTTTTGATTGCATGATTTCGGCCTTTTTTTCCTTCCAGATAAATTTACGTTCTACGTTTATTGAGGCCTATCTAATTCAAAAATATTGTGTGGGTTTTAAACAGAATAAATGCGTAATTTTAAGTATTTAAAAAACCTATCTATGGATAAAGCTCCTAATAAATGGGTTAACTTTAAATAATACTTTTTGCCTTAATTTGTAAACTTAAACCTCTAAGAATTTGGTACTGCATTCAAACGTTATTTACCATCGTGAAATTGTTCTGCTAAGTTTCCTTCTTGTTTGCGGACTTTTATTTGATCCGTGAAATGTGATATAAGTGCGTCTATCATAGCAGCTTGTTTGGAAAATACCTGGACAAGCTTTGAAACTTGTATTCCATTCTCAACGGCATCAAACTGAAAAAAATACCAATTTGTTTTATATAATTAACAACATGATTCATGTAAAGGTTACCTGTAAAAAGATGCATGTCAAGCATTCAGGATCATCACTGGCACTTGGTTTTGCATAATCCCAAGACATATCCTCGTATCGCAGTCCCAACAGAAGAGTCTTTATTTTTAAAAACGAAATCGAGTTAATAAACATTTTAAACAGGTAGTTTTAAGCCGGAAAAAGCATACCACTTAAAAAAAAAAAAATAAGTTTGTATCAACTGAGCTTCAACTAAATAAAACCATACAAATTAATACTTTATACTCACGCTTTCATAAGGGTCTATTATAAAAACTCCTCTCTCATTAACACCGATAAGAACCTCCATATCTTTATGGTTCACCAAGGACAGAATACCTCTGACAGGTTGTTCCATTTGTCCATGGAAAAATGCAGCGCTGCGGTATACAAACAAAAAAAAAAAACATTGATCAATTTTAGTATGATATATTTTATAATCTCGAAAAACATTATAATTCTCGGCACCAAAGGCACAAAAAAGGTTTTGAAAAATTCCACCCCCAAGGGGTGGAAAACTCACGGAAAAGTTTATATGGGGAAAATGTTGATTCTCATCCGATCATATTCAAACTCGGTTTAAATGGGAAAATTTGGGTTTGCATCCGATCAAATTCAAAATCAAAAATCAAAAAATTTAAAGTATACGAAATCATTGGACACATGTTTTCCCGATTTCAGAAAATTCGACCACAAGGAAAATGGCAGTAAAATTTTTAACGTAAGAAAACTATTTTATAATTGATTTTTAATCCGATCAACTTTAAGCTCGGTTTGTAAAGATAGTATGTACAAAAAATAGACAGGTGATTTTCCGATGTTCGAAAATCCACCCTAATGCACCCAAAATGGCCGGAAATGTTCTATGGAAATTCATATTTCTCATCGGATTGTCTTCCTTCTCTTTTTGTGATTACACTAGTTTACAGCGAAAAGACCCATTGAAGCCATTTTTTTTAATGATGTATTTTGGAATATTTGTATGGATACGTTTTTGAGTTAGAATTTTTGTTTAGTTTTTCGGTAGGTACCCATACCTTTTTAAGCCATATCTCGAGTTACAAACTTTAGATGAAGTCAAGTAAGAGATTAATCAAAAGGTTATAAAATTCCCAATAATCTAGTCAAAGAACATTTTCCAATCGGTTTAGTAGTTTAAAAGTAAGAAGCAAAAATATTTCGAAAAAAATTATTTTATTCTCAAAAACGTGAAAAATTTGATTTTCTAAAATCTGTAAATGGTTGAAAATAAAAATAAAAAAATTGTTTTTTCTTTTATTCTTACAAATTGCCTTATTACGAAGAAAATAATGCGTTGATGACAAAAATCTGTGGATAAATAGCGAAGTTGTGAGCAATTGTGTGAAACAACTAGGGGTCAAATTTGACTATTTTACGTGTTGATTAAAAAAATTTTTTTTTTACTTTGCTTTTTGCTCAATGTAAGAGTTCCAATAGAAGTCAAAATACAGAAAAAAATTAAGAGCAAGGCCAAAAACGAAAAAAAAATAAAAATATTTTCTAATAAATACATAAAACAATAAAATTTGACTGTTAGTACTTGACTCAATTGCTCACAGCTTCTTTATTTATGCATAGATATTCTTAACCAATGCCTTATTTTCTTCGTAAAAGTGCTATTCGATAGAACAAAAGAAAAAAACAATTAATTTTTATCAGTTTCAACCTTTTACAGATTTTAGGAAAACAAAATTTGCACGTTTTTGAGAAAAAAAAAGATTTTTTCGAAATATTTTTGCTTGTAGCATTTTAACTACTAAACCGATTGGAAAATGATCTTCAACTAGATTATTGAATACCCTTTAGATTAATACCTTGCTTGACGACATCTAAAGTTTCTATCTCGAGATATGTCATAAAATGTAAGGGTACCTACCGAAAAAACTGAAAAAAATTCTAACTCAAAATCGTAAAATTTTTGAATTTAATTTTTGAGCTCAGCATTCCAAAGTACATCATAAAAAAAAAATTTAAGGCTAACATCGGCGTAAATACCCTTGCAGTTTTTAAAAGGCGCTACCATTGATAACAAATAAAAAATCTTCTCATTAGAACTAGTTTTTAGACCGATCGATCCTATGGCAGCTATATACTACAGTCATCCGATTTTGATCAATTTTTCACGAATTGTGTGGAAGCAAAGAAAACTAATATATACCACGATTGGTGATGCTACGATGGAAAACAAAAACGTTTTTCTCACTAGAACTAGTTTTTGCACCGACCGTTTATATGGCAGCTATATACTATATTCATCCGATTTTGATAAATTTGTTCCGAATTATGTGAAAGCAAATAAAACTAATAGATATCACGATTGGTGATGCTACGATGGAAAACAAAAAAGTTTTTATACCCTTGCAGAGGGTATATTAAAATTGTCACGATGTTTGTAACGCATAGAAGGAAGCATCTCCGACCCCATAAACTATATATATTCTTGATCAGCATGACGAGCTGAGTCTATATAGCCATGTCCGTCTGTCCGTCTGTCCGTCCGTCTGTTTCTATGCTATCTCCTCCCTCAGTTTTAGAGCTATCTTGACCAAACTTTGCAAAAAGTCTTTAAATACACATAGGCTGCACATTTGTCGGAATCGGCCGGATCGGATGACTATATCATATAGCTGCCATAGGAACGATCGGTCCATAAACTAGTTCTAGTGAGAAAAACTTTTTTGTTTTCTATTGAATCGTCACCAAACTTGGTATATATTAGTTTTATACCCCTTTACACAATTCTGAAAAAATTTATCAAAATCGGATGACTATAGCATATAGCTGCCATATAAACGGTCAGTAAAAAAAACTAGTTTTAGTGAGGAAAACTTTTTTGTTTTCTATTGAATCGTCACCAAACTTGGTATATATAAGTTTTATACCCCTTCACACAATTCAGGAAAAATTTATCAAAATCGGATAACTATAGCATATAGCTGCCATATAAACGGTCGGTCAAAAAACTAGTTGTAGTGAGAAAAACTTTTTTGTTATCAATGGTAGTGACTTTCAAAAACTGCAAGGGTATTTAAAACATCGGCGTAGCCGATGTTAGCCTTCTATTTTTTTCACTAGAACTAGTTTTTGCACCGACCGTTTATATGGTAGCTATATGCTATAGTCATCCGATTTTAATAAATTTTTCACAAATTGTGTGGAAGCATATTAAACTAATATATACCACGATTGGTTATGCTAAGATGGAAAATAAAAAAGTTTTTCTCACAAGAACTAGTTTTTGGACCGATCGTTCCTATGGCAGCTATATGATATAGTCATCCGATCCGGCCGGTTCCGACAAATGTGCAGCGTATTTGTATTTAAAGACTTTTTGCAAAGTTTGGTCAAGATAGCTTTAAAACTGAGGGAGCAGATAGCATAGAAACAGACGGACGGACGGACAGACGGAAAGACGGAAATGAACTCAGCTCGTCATGCTGATCAAGAATATATATACTTTATGTGGTCGGAAATGCTTCTTTCTATGCGTTACAAACATCGTGACTATTTTAATATACCTTCTGCAAGGGTATAATAACAGCTTCAATGGGTCTTTATTATACACTTGAAAAGTGTATATTAATTTTGCCCAGAAGTTTGTAACGCATAGAAATATTCATTTCCGACCCCATAAACTATATATATTCTCGATCAGGACGACGAGCTGAGTTCTTTCCGCTTGTCCGTCCGTCCGTCTGTCCGTATGTCTGTTTCTACGCGAACTAGTCTCTCAGTTTTAAAGCTATCGAGCTAAAATTTTGCACAGAGTCTTCTTTTTACTGCACGCAACTAATGTCGTTGGGGGGCTGGCGATCCGCCTCGGCTCTTGAAAGTTTTCTTTAAAACTTTTACGCACAAGTCTCCTCAGCTGTTGGTTTAATGTAGCCATCAAATGGCGGCGTAAACTTATCTTTTTGGCAAAAACACACGAGCTTGGGGCTGCTTCGTTGGGAGCTCGCTAAAAAAACTAATATGTCGGAACCGGTCGGATCGGATGGTTATATCATATAGCTGCCATTGGAACGATCGGTCTAAGAACTAGTTCTAGGTAGAAAAACTTTTTTGTTTTCCATCGTACCGTCACTAATCTTGGTATATGTTAGTTTTATGTGCTTCCACATAATTCGGGAAAAGTTGATCAAAATCGGATCACTATAGCATATAGCTGCCATAGGAACGATCGGTCGAAAAATAAGTCTTTGTGAGAAAAACTTTTTTGATTTCCATTGTAGCGTCTCCTATTCCTATTCTATTCCTATTCTCCTATTCTCCTATCGTAGAATAATTTTTTTTTGACCCTAACTAGAGCACTAACAAACAATAAAGTGTCCGACAAAAATTGTGCCAAAAAGTCTTTAAATACGTTCGAAAAGCAGCCAGCAGGTACAAATCGCTTGAGGAACATCAGCAGCACTCGAGACTTGTGGAGGACAGTCGATTTACCTGTCGGATCCACAAACAGAAGTAAAACAGCTGAGTAAGCCATATGCCAACAACAACAAAGAAAGCGACATAAGTTTCGAATTAAAGTGAGACTCCAAAGGCCACAGAGGATTTGGACTTTGAACCTTCGAAAAGCGCAGAAGAAAAGCTTAAAAGCTCAAGTGCAAGCTCAAGTTAAAAGCATATGAAAAGCACCCAGCAACTGCCTGTAGAGCGTACTTTTAGGCGGGCACTAGAAAAGCCGATAAGCAAATGAATATCTATTCTACACCAGAACAGCAAAAAATTAAGCGTAAGAAAAGCGAGTTTTCACCAGAGATGGGCGAATCAGCAGCAGTCCTCACAGAGGCCTCAATCCAACAATTGATGAAAGTCATGCAGTCAACACTGGAGACAACTTTGGATGCAAAGCTTGCAAACGTGGCAACGAAAGATGATATCCATGGAATAAATTTTCAACTAACGGAGGTGGTGTCTCAGATGGAGGCTATCAAAGCTGAAAACATGGAACTGAAAAAGGAGATCGAAGTAATAAAAGCAGACCGCCAAAGAAAGGCAATAGAAATGCAGAGGCTCATCTCCGATTCAAAACGGAAAAATGTGATTTTTAGAGGAACCAAGGAACCAAAGGAAGCCATTATGGAGGTGTGCAAAAAGAATTTAGAAATTCGCGATCCAATCATTACCTCCGCCAGAATCCTATCTGAACGTGCTCGAGGCAGAAACATTATATGCGAAATGGCAACTATCGATCAGGCGAATGAAGTTTTCAAAAACGCGAGAAAACTAGTAGGCACGACCATTTACGTGGAGAAGGACTTATCAGAACAAAAGCAGAGACACAAGAGCCTACTACTGCTCCTTAAAGCACATCTACAAACTCTTAGCAAAGATGTCAAAATCCTGGTAAAGAACGACTCACTGAACGTAGGGCAAGACTGGTACTATTGGAACAAAGAATAACAACTGATGTGCGGAAACCAACAAGGAATAATGGTGCTACAGAAAACCTATCCATGGATCACCCCGGAAAGCGTGTCCTATAGTACACTAATGGATAAATTACCAAAAAACTAACACGGAATAGACAACATATACTTAAAACAAGCAGTCAACTTAGCAGTAACGTCACAACACCAACGAATTTTAATAGATATAGATCCAATCACCCAAACAACAACCATAGATATATAATAAGCAATAAAAGTCTCATCAATGAAAACATAATGTTGAATTTCGAAAGCAATGTTAAAATATTATCGTACAATATAGCAGGGCTAGCAAATAAGCTGATACAAAAAAAACTTCTTCAAATTTATAAACGAACATGATATCTTTATTTTATATGAAACATTTATTGAAAAAAATGAGGAGCTGTATGAACCGTACTTTGTGGACTTTAACATCAGTTGGAGTATTGCGACTCGAACAGCAGCAAGAGGACGAGCAAGTGGAGGTACCCTTTTTGGAATAAAAAAAAAATCTGGCTCAAATATGTAAATTCACAACCATCGAACGAACAACTGTTATCGAGTTCGATACGACAAAGGAGAAGCTCTACATTATCCCTTGCTATATTAATTGTAATAGTTGGGCAACGAGTTTTGAGGAACTATACAATACCCTGAGCGAGTCAAATATGAACAACATAATGGTATTAGGTGATCTGAATGCGCGGCTGGGAAGTGCACAAATAGGCATAATGGACCCTACATCAGAAGAAAAACATGCAAATGCTCCAAGAAACTCGCAAGACACTACGACCGATGCAAAGGGAAAGCAGATCATAGAGCTCGGTGAATGCTTTCGCTTGACAATTTTAAATGGAACGACGCAAAGCGACAAGGACGGAAGATATACATTCTTGCGGGGTCAGGCGACATCGACAATTGATTACTGCTTGATACAAGGCCAGTGGCACACCCATGTAGCAGATATGTGGATTGGAAGTCAAACTTTTTCGGATCATATGCCCCTAGTAGTGGATCTCAACTTCACAAATCTACCCGAGGTAGAAAACGAAAACCAGTTACTACCCAAGCTGAAATGGATGCAAGCACGAGCGCAGGAATACTCAGCAAAACTAGATCACGAAATCGGAAAATTAGCTCTATCACAGCGAGAAGTAGAGATGGACTCCTTAATAGGTTGTATTGCGGAAGCGGCTAAATTCATGCAGAGACCGAAGACTGAAACTGGGATACAATACTGGTTTAATCAAGAGTGTGAAAGAGCCAGAATAAACTCATTCAATGCCCTTAAAATAGCTAGACGCTCAAACACATATGAGGATAAAGAGAACTATAAACACCTAAACCGCTTCTATAAGCTAAAGTGTAAGGAAACCCAAAGAGAGTATTTCAGTAAATTGGAAGCAGACATGTGCCGCGTTACCGATAGCAAATCGTTCTGGGCACTCGTACGAAGACTTAATGGTTCGGGAGCTAGGAAGAACATTGCTGTACCACCAGCAGAACTTGTCCAATACTTTCACAGCCTGCTTTTCTCAGATGACCATAGTAATATTGTGAGCTATGCCCTACCAAATATTATTGTTGATTCCTTAGATTGTGCATTTGATATAGAGGATGTCTACATCGCACTACAGAAAAGTAAGCCAAATAAAGCGCCCGGAACAGATCGAGTACCTGTGGAATTCCTGGCTAATGCCTCCAGCTCATTCATATGCCATCTCACAGAGGTTTTTAATAAAATGTTCAACACAGCCAAAGTGCCCAACAGCTTTCAAACAAGTATCATCTACCCAATATATAAGAAGGGAAGCCCAAATGATGTTCAAAACTATAGAGGCATCTCTTTTCTTAATTCGTCAATGAAAGTCTTCGCATCCATGCTGCTAACTCGCATCACTAGATTTGTAGATTCGAACCATCTACTCAGCGAAAGCCAAATGGGATTTAGAAAAGGGTACTCTACGGTTGACAGCATATTTGTGCTCACGGCACTTGCCAGGGAGTATCTGCGGAAAGGAAGATGTACCTCTTTTTTATCGATTTTAAAGCAGCGTTCGACACAATAAATAGCAAATGCCTTATGTACAAGCTGAGCAATATGGGATTGTCATTAAAAATCATTAATATGCTCATAAGTTTGTATAGCCATAATACCGCTAGAGTATGGGACGGCCATAGTTTATCTGATGGCTTCCAAACGAACCAAGGGGTCAAACAAGGATGCCTACTCAGTCCGCTCCTATTTGCCCTTTATGTGGATGACATAGAGTCCTCTCTTCCCGGTGGAGTCAAAATGGGAGATCACTACTTTAAGATCTTGAAGTACGCAGATGATATGGTCATGTTAGCTGAGTCCCCCGAAATACTACAGAAAATGATAGATGCGACACAAAACTATTGCAAAACTTGGAATCTAACCATCAATTGTGATAAGTCAAAAGTACTCGTAGTTAGAAATGGCAGAGGAAAATTTGCACGAAATGAGAAGTGGAACCTATCAGGAACGCCTTTGGAAGTGGTTAAGTCTTTTAAATATTTGGGGGTAACCCTGACTAGCAATATGAGCTTTGCTAAGCACGTTGAGCTAAAACTTAAGGAGACCAGGATGGCAATAAGTAGCACGTGGAACTCTTTGCTGAAACGTAAAAATGTTAATGCAAGCTCAAAATATAAAATGTATCAAGCAACAGCGAAGGCGATTACATGCTACGCAGCGCAAGTGTGGGGTGACGAGTTATTTGATGCAGTTGAACGAGGACAACGATACTTTATAAAAAGGATATTTTACCTTCCGCAAAATACACCAAATTACGCGATACATCTGGAAACCGGCCTGCCACCATTATTCACGCATACCTTAAAGCTCCACTTCAACTATGTAGCGAAGACTCTTACGATGCCCGATCAGAGATACCCCAAAATTGTCTCCAAATACTTGTTGTCCACTAAATCACAATGCTTTCAGCGATGGGAAAACCTATCGGAGATTTATAACTCGCAGCTAACACTGGAAAATCCAAGACAGTGGAAAATACAACAAACTGAGCTTATAACAAACATTGAGCTAACCATGAGGCAAAATTGGGGGAAACGAAGCAAGACAAAGCACTGTCAGGAATTCGTATAATAAATTAAACCACAACTTGAATGAGACAAATTATTTTCAAGACGCTTTAGGAGCCAACGTAATCTCACTCATTTTTAAAATAAGAGTTGAAATGTTACGCCTAAATTACCGACCACACCATCAAACTGCAGACATCCAGTGTACACTATGTAATACAAATGAACAAGAGGACACGATACATTTTCTGGGTAAATGTCCGATTCTTCAGGAAATTAGAGCTGCTAGCCTGGGAAAGAGATTCATGTCGGATTTGGAATGCCAAAACCTTTTAAATGGAGTTGACTGGACCAGACTATTTACCTACGTCAGCAACGCCTTAAGATATAGAGCACAAATTATAAATGAAACTTTTTTAGTAACACGAAATTCAAGCTTGTAAAATTAAATTTAAAAAATGTTATGATATGTCAACACCACTTTATGTTATAGAATATAGAACTTATGCTATTTTACAATTTATGTTATTTATATTATTTATGTATTTATGTTATGCTCACTTTTGTTTTGAAACGGCTTTAGGTTAACGGCTGCTTGCCATACCTTCGACAAGCCAAAAATAAAATATTACTACTACTACTACTACTATTTGTTTTATATGTTTCCACACAATTCGGAAAAAATTTATCAAAATCGGATGACTATAGCATATAGCTGCCATATAAACGGTCGGTCAAAAAACAACTTCTAGTGAGAAAACTTTTTTGTTTTTTATCGTAGCGTCCCCAATCTTGGTTTATATTGTTTTATATGCTTTCACATAATTTTGAAAAAATTATCAAAATCTGATGACTATAGCTTATAGCTGCCATAGGACCGATCGGTCGGAAAATCTGTTTTACTCAGAAAAGTTTTTTTTATGGTATCCTATTTTTATTATCAATGATTTAAAATTTTTAAATTTCTGATATCTATATCCTATATATATATTTCCAGTTAAATCAGTTGGAGTAAAGTTTTTCAAGTGTATTAAAACTTCGGCACAGTCGAAGTTAGCCTTGCCTTCTCGTTTTTTATCATTATAAGTAATTAAAAATAAATAAACATGAGAGGTTCCGATTCGGAAATTGGCATAGGGTTGGAAAAGGGTAGGTATTCATATGTTAATAAGATATGAGTTTGTATGTCATCAAAGGCAGGGTCAGTGTCGATTATCTTTTTAATTCAATAGAGTTGTTAAAAAAAATAATTGTTTTGGCGCAGTTTGGGATATTTTTATGCAATGACCAAGAAATAAAAATACGTTTTTGATAAGCATTTTTTATACACTTGAAAAGTGTATATTAATTTTGCCCAGAAGTTTGTAACGCATAGAAATATTCATTTCCGACCCCATAAACTATATATATTCTCGATCAGGACGACGAGCTGAGTTCATTTGTCCGTCTGTCCGTCTGTCCGTATGTCTGTTTCTACGCGAACTAGTCTCTCAGTTTTAAAGCTATCGAGCTAAAATTTTGCACAGAGTCTTCTTTTTACTGCACGCAACTAATATGTCGGAACCGGTCGGATCGGATGGTTATATCATATAGCTGCCATTGGAACGATCGGTCTAAGAACTAGTTCTAGGTAGAAAAACTTTTTTGTTTTCCATCGTACCGTCACTAATCTTGGTATATGTTAGTTTTATATGCTTCCACATAATTCGGGAAAAGTGGATCAAAATCGGATCACTATAGCATATAGCTGCCATTGGAACGATCGGTCGAAAAATAAGTCTTTGTGAGAAAAACTTTTTTGATTTCCATTGTAGCGTCTCCTATCGTAGTATATATTTGTTTTATATGTTTCCACACAATTCGGAAAAAATTTATCAAAATCGGATGACTATAGCATATAGCTGCCATATAAACGGTCGGTCAAAAAACAACTTCTAGTGAGAAAACTTTTTTGTTTTTTATCGTAGCGTCCCCAATCTTGGTTTATATTGTTTTATATGCTTTCACATAATTTTGAAAAAAATTATCAAAATCTGATGACTATAGCTTATAGCTGCCATAGGACCGATCGGTCGGAAAATCTGTTTTACTAAGAAAAGTTTTTTTTTGATGGTATCAAATTTTTATTATCAATGATTTAAAAATTTTAATTTTCTGATATCTATATCCTATATATATATTTCCAGTTAAATCAGTTGGAGTAAAGTTTTTCAAGTGTATTAAAACTTCGGCACAGTCGAAGTTAGCCTTGCCTTCTCGTTTTTTTTTATTTTTTTAAACTAGTGTTATAATTATTAAAAATAATTAAACATGAGATTTTCCGATTTCGGAAATTTGGCACTCAGGGTTGGAAAAGGGGTAGGTTCATTGCATATTGTTATATAAGTACCGCTCTGTATTCGGTGTGTTAGCTTTATGTTTGTTATTTGGAAATGTCACTCCAAAGCTCAGTGGTCCCAAAGTCGATTTTTATACCCTTGCAGAGGGTATATTAAAATTGTCACGATGTTTGTAACGCATAGAAGGAAGCATTTCCGACCTCATAAACTATATATATTCTTGATCAGCACGACGAGCTGAGTTCATTTCCGTTTGTCCGTCCGTCCGTCCCGTCCGTCTGTTTCTACGTTTCGAAGCTAGTCTCCCTCAGTTTTGAAGCTATCTTGAGCTAAAATTTTGCACAGAGTCTTCTTAATACAAATGCACGCAACTAATATGTCGGAATCGGCCGGATCGGATGACTATATCATATAGCTGCCATAGGAACGATCGGTCCAAAAACTAGTTCTAGTGAGAAAAACTTTTTTGTTTTCCATCGTAGCGTCACCAATCTTGGTATATGTTAGTTTTATATGCTTCCACACAATTCTGGAAAAATTTATCAAAATCGGATGACTATAGCATATAGCTGCCATATAAACGGTCGCTCAAAAAAACTAGTTCTAGTGAGAAAAACTTTTTTGTTTTCCATCGTAGCGTCACCAATCGTGGTATATATTAGTTTTATATGATTCCCACAATTCTGGAAAAATGAAACGTGACAAAAAGCTCATCAACACGGTCAAAAACTTTAGGAGAAAACGTTATGAGTTTCAACACAATTCGTCGGAAAAAATTTATCAAAATCGGATGACTATAGCATATAGCTGCCATAGGAACGATCGGTCAAAAAACATAGTTCTAGATGAGAAAAACTTTTTTGTTTTCCATCGTAGCGTCCCCAATCGTGGTATATATAATTTTATATGCTTCCACAAATTCTGGAAAAATTTATCAAAATCGGATGACTATAGCATATAGCTGCCATAGGACCGATCGGTCGGAAAAACAAGTTTTAGTGAGAAAAATTTTTTTTTCCATCGTGGTATCAATTTTTATTATCATATGCTTTAACAGAATTTTGGAAAATTTCTCGATATCTATATCCTATATTATATGTTACGATAGTCAAATACTAGTTCTGTGAGTAAAGTTTTTGATATCCATGTGCGGCAAGTCGAAGTTAGCCTTCCTTTTTTTTTTTTTTAGTGTTATATATTCAAAAATCATAAGTTGTTAAAAACTTTGTTATGAAAGGGGTTTATTTTGTATTAAATTCTCTTTAATAAAGTCGAATTATAAATATATCTGCACGAAAGGGTTACGACGTATAAGGGAAGGGGGCGGCCTATCGAAAGGGATTTTGAAGTTTTCTTTTTAATTCAATAGAGTTGTTAAAAAAAATAATTGTTTTGGCCGCAGTTTGGGATATTTTTATGCAATGACCAAGAAATAAAAATACGTTTTTGATAAGCATTTTTTATACACTTGAAAAGTGTATATTAATTTTGCTCAGAAGTTTGTAACGCATAGTAGTAGTCATTTCCGACCCCATAAACTATATATATTCTTGATCAGGACGACGAGCTGAGTTCAATTCCGTCTGTCCGTCCGTTAGTCTGTCTGTTTCTACGCAAACTAGTCCCTCAGTTTTAAAGCTAACGAGCTGAAATTTTGCACAGAGTCTTCTTTTTACTGCACGCAACTAACATGTCGGAATAAAACGGATCGGATGACTATATCATATAGCTGCCATAGAAACGGTGGGTCAAAAAACTACTTCTAGTGAGAAAAGCTTTTTTGTTTTCTATCGTAGCGTCCCCAATCTTAGTGTATGTTAGTTTTATATGCTTTCACAAATTTGTAAAAAAATGTATCAAAATCCGATGACTATAGCATATAGCGGCAATAGGACCAATCGGTCGGAAAATGTGTTTTAATAAGAAAAAATTTTTTTTATGGTATCAAATTTTTATTATCAATGATTTAAAAATTGTAGATATCTGATATCTATATCCTATATATATTTTACCGGTTAAATCAGTTGGAGTAACGTTTTTCAAGTGAATTAAAACTTCGGCACAGTCGAAGTTAGCTTTGCCATCTCGTTTTAATTGCTACAGCTCGGGCACCAGAGCAGCTATAGACATGAAATAAAAAGCCATTGACAGATAATCCATCAAGATTTTTGAAAATGGAACAAATTAGCCTTTTAACAGTTCCTATACAAATTTTGTGTATAAATCTAGTTATCCTCCCATAAATTTAAATATTTGCTTTGGGCTTAAACAGGACAAAACTTGGCCAAATAAGCTGATTTAAATGCAACAAAATATACAAATTTAGAGAAAAAGTTCGGCCATATGCTTGAGATGTTCAAATACAAATAAAAATAAAATAGAAGGCTAACACCGGCTACGCCGATGTTTTAAATACCCTTGCAGTTTTTGAAAGGCGCTACCATAATTAACAAAAAAGTTTTTCTAACTAGAACTAGTTCTTAGACCGATCGTTCCTATGGCAGCTATATGATATAGTCTTCCGATTTTAATAAATTTTTAAAGAATTGTGTGGAATCATATAAAATTAATATATACTACGATTGGTGACGCTACGATGGAAAACAAAAAAGTTTTTCTCATTATACACTTGAAAAGTGTATATTAATTTTGCCCAGAAGTTTGTAACGCATAGAAATATTCATTTCCGACCCCATAAACTATATATATTCTTGATCAGGACGACGAGCTGAGTTCATTTCCGCTTGTCCGTCCGTTCGTCTGTCCGTCTGTCTGTCCGTCTGTCTGTCTGTCTGTTTCTACGCGAACTAGTCTCTCAGTCTTAAAGCTATCGAGCTGAAATCTTGCACAGAGTCTTCTTTTTACTGCACGCAACTAATATGTCGGAACCGGCCGGATCGGGTGACTATATCTTATAGCTGCCATAAGAACGATCGGTCGAAAAATAAGTCTTTGTGAGAAAAACTTATTTGATTTCCATCGTAGCGTCTCCAATCGTAGTATATATTAGTTATATATGTTTCCACACAATTCTGCAAAAATTGATCAAAATCGGATGACTATAGCATATAGCTGCCATATAAACGGTCGGTCAAAAAACTACTTCTAGTGAGAAAAACTTTTTTGTGTTCTATCGTAGCGTCCCCAATATTGGTATATATTAGTTTTATATGCTTTTACATCATTTTAGAAAAATTTATCAAAATCGGATGACTATAGCATATAGCTGCCATTGGACCGATCGGACGGAAAATGTGTTGTACTAAGAAAAGTTTTTATGGAATCAAATTTTTAATATCAATGACTTAAAAATTTTAAATATCTGATATCTATATCCTATATATATTTTACCGGTTAAATCAGTTGGAGTAAAGTTTTTCAAGTTTATTAAAATTTCGGCACAGTCGAAGTTAGCTTTGCCTTCTCGTTAGAACTAGTTTTTGGACCGATCGTTCCTATGGCAGCTACATGATATAGTCCTCCGATCCGGCCGATTCCGACAAATGTGCAGCGTATTTGTATTTAAAGACTATATGCAAAGTTTGGTCAAGATAGCTTCAAAAGTGAGGGAGGAGATAGCATAGAAACAAACGAACAGACGGACAGACGGAAATGAACTCAGCTCGCCATGCTGATCAAGAATATATATACTTATCGTGGTCGCAAATGCTTCCTTCACTGCGTTACAAACATCGTGACATTTTTAATAAACCCTCTGCAAGGGTATAAAAACTGCACATGCCTAAAGTGAATTATTATACCCTTGCAGAGGGTATATTAAAATTGTCACGATGTTTGTAACGCAGTGAAGGAAGCATTTCCGACCACATAAATTATATATATTCTTGATCAGCATGACGAGCTGAGTTCATTTCCGTTTGTCCGTCTGTCCGTCTGTCCGTCCGTCCGTCTGACCGTCTGTTTCTATGCTATCTCCTCCCTCAGTTTTAAAGCTATCTTGACCAAACTTTGCAAAATGCCTTTAAATACAAATACGCTGCACATTTGTCGGAATCGGCCGGATCGGATGACTATATCATATAGCTGCCATAGGAACGATCGGTCTAAAAACTAGTTCTAATGAGAAAAACTTTTTTGTTTTCCATCCTAGCGTCACCAATCGTGGTAAATATAAGCTTTATAGGCTTCCACACAATATTGAAAAAATTTATCAAAATCGGATGACTATAGCATATAGCTGCCATAAAACGGTCGGTCCAAGAACTAGTTCTAGTGAGAAAAACTTTTTTGTTTTTCATCGTAGCGTCACCAATCGTGGTATATATTAGTTTTATATGCTTCCACACAATTCTGAAAAAATTTATCAAAATCGGATAACTATAGTATATAGCTGCCATATAAACGGTCGGTCCAAAATCTAGTTCTAGTGAGAAAAACTTTTTTGTTTTCCGTCGTAGCGTTACAAATCGTGGTATATATCAGTTTTATATGCTTCCACACAATTCTGGAAAAATTTATAAAAATCGGATGACTATAGCATATAGCTGCCATATAAACGGTCGGTCCAAAAACTAGTTCTAGTGAGAAAACCTTTTTTGTTTTCCATCGTAGCGTCACTAATCGTGGTATATATTATTTGTATATGCTTCCACACAATTCTGGAAAAATTTATCAAAATCGGATGACTATAGCATATAGCTGCCATATAAACGGTCGGTCCAAGAACTAGTTCTAGTGAGAAAAACTTTTTTGTTTTTCATCGTAGCGTCACCAATCGTGGTATATATTAGTTTTATATGCTTCCACACAATTCTGAAAAAATTTATCAAAATCGGATAACTATAGCATATAGCTGCCATATAAACGGTCGGTCCAAGAACTAGTTCTAGTGAGAAAAACTTTTTTGTTTTCCGTCGTAGCGTTACAAATCGTGGTATATATCAGTTTTATATGCTTCCACACAATTCTGGAAAAATTTATAAAAATCGGATGACTATAGCATATAGCTGCCATATAAACGGTCGGTCCAAAAACTAGTTCTAGTGAGAAAACCTTTTTTGTTTTCCATCGTAGCGTCACTAATCGTGGTATATATTATTTGTATATGCTTCCACACAATTCTGGAAAAATTTATCAAAATCGGATGGCTATAGCATATAGCTGCCATATAAACGGTCGGTCCAAGAACTAGTTCTAGTGAGAAAAACTTTTTTGTTTTTCATCGTAGCGTCACCAATCGTGGTATATATTAGTTTTATATGCTTCCACACAATTCTGAAAAAATTTATCAAAATCGGATAACTATAGCATATAGCTGCCATATAAACGGTCGGTCCAAAAACTAGTTCTAGTGAGAAAAACTTTTTTGTTTTCCGTCGTAGCGTCACAAATCGTGGTATATATTTCAGTTTTATATAATTCCACACAATTCTGGAAAAATTTATCAAAATCGGATGACAATAGCGTATAGCTGTCATAGGAACGATCGGTCTAAAAACTAATTCTAGTGAGAAAAACTTTTTGTTATCAATGGTAGCGCCTTTCGAAGACTGCAAGGGTATTTAAAACATCGGCGTAGCCGATGTTAGCCTTCTATTATTTATTTAAAAATATTGCTATACATCGTGAATAGTCTGATTTTTAAGTCCAATTCTGACCCTTCCGGTTTTAATTATATTCCATTGATATGTGCTATCGTATATACACCATAAGTTCAGACATTAATGCCAAGTAGGGTCACTAATAAGTTAAAAGAGCATTCAATTTTTTTGTCCGCCAAATCTTGCGACCAAGAACCGATGGAGCTAAACCGAAGCCAGTTTTGAAATCTGGGCATATAATTTTATCATATTTATATACCAGCAATGCTGGACAACACAATGTTGGTCATTTTTTTGACCTGTGTTATTTATGAACTTAAAAGTTGAAATGCGGCGGATAAGTTTTTATTTTAGACCAATGGTTTCTTGGGCAAATGTTCTTAGAATTGTCCATAGATTGCGATTTTGCTATACGCCTATTTCATTTTTTTTTGTCCCATACAAATCAACCCGCCCTAATAAGTATAATTATACTCTGTACCGAAGGTGCACAGAGTATATTGGGTTTGTGCAAATGTATGTAACAGCCAGAAGGAAGCATCTCCGACCCTATAAAGTATATATATTCTTGATCAGCATCAACAGCCGAGTCGAAATAGCCATGTCCGTCTGTCTGTCTGTCCGTCTGTCCGTCTGTCCGTCTGTCTGTCTGTCCGTCTGTCCGTATGAACGAAGAGATCTCAGAGATGGTAAGAGATAGAGTTTTGAGGTGTATGGAACATATATTTCTTATACTTGCAGGCAGATCAAGTTTACTTTTGATTTTTGCCACGCCCCCTGCCTCCCCCGCAAATTGAAAAAAACGTCATATCTTCCACAATCTTAAAGTTAGGTTGTTCGAACCTTTTAGACATATATTCTACTCATAATTTCTTATCAAGCCCCCATACATTGTTTTCCGATCAGATGAGTTGCCACCCCCGCCATTTGAAAAACACCTCTGTAAGGTCAGGAGCGTTTTCCTATCCTGCACGAGATCAAAGGGGTGGGGGTGAAGCTTGACAAAACCACGTTAGTCCAATTTCCAACCAACGCAATGAGGCACAACCATTTCGCTCGATCGCTTGCAAAGAACTGTTTTTATATTTCAAAGTGTGAGCTAGGCGCATCTAGCGAATTACAAGTACAAAAAGAAGAGAGAACTTTTACAGTAAGCTAAAAGGAACTCAGAGAACATTAGGGTGGTTCTTAACTTAAGATTATTGTAAGAAATTACAAATAAAAGAGTTTCACGAAATATAATGGGTATTCAAGACTTTAAGTAAGATTAAAATTATGTTTATAAACTGTGGGCCACGTTTGGCCCAACATCCAGCCCCGTTGAAAGCTCGTGGGGCTTTCAAGAAACTGGAAGCAATGCCAATTTATGAATAGGTCGCCTTATGACTCCTTTGGTTGTTCGAACATCTGCTACTCGAACTCGCTGATCCTTGCCAGGAATTGTCGCTATGATGCGACCCATGATCCACTTCTGTGGAGGTAAATTGTCCTCATGAACGAGAACTAAATCGCCAACGGAGACACTCGCAGATGTCTTTGTCCACTTTGAACGAGCATGGAGCTCGCTCACATAATCTTTGAGCCACCGTTGCCAAAAATATTGTTTGATGCCAGTAACACGTCTCCAGCGCTCCAAATGGTCCAGTTTTTCGTCAGCAACTGGGTACTCAGGTAAAGCTCGAAGAGGGCCACCAGTCAGAAAGTGACCTGGTGTCAGAACACCCAAATCATTTGGGTCCGGCGAGTGGGGACAATGGACGAGAACTTAGGACTGCTTCCACCTCAGCAGTCACTGTCGTTAACTCTTCAAATGTTAGACGAGCATTCATTAGGCTGCGAGCCATCAATCCTTTGGCACTCTTGACTGCCGCCTCCCACAGACCTCCAAAATGTGGTGCTCTGGGAGGAATGAAACGAAAGTTAATAAATTCATTAGTACAAAATGAGACAATCGATCGCTGAGTTTCTTGCTTGAATAAGAAACTTTGAAGTTCCTTTAACTGGTTGCTCGCGCCAACAAAATTAGTTGCGTTATCGCAAAATATATCCGAGGGTAGACCGCGTCGGGCAATCATACGCTTTAGAGCGGCGAGAAATGCATCTGTCGATAAGTCCGAAACAACCTCGATATGTACGGCCTTCGACGCAAAGCATACAAATATAGCAATGTAGCTTTTGATTGGGATCTTGCCCCGAATCCGAAGATATGTGCTGACAGGTCCGCAAAAATCCACTCCACATCGTGAGAATGGCCGAGATGGAGACAACCTTTCAACTGGGAGGTGTCCCATTAACTGCTGCTGCAGCTTTGGCTTATAACGGACGCAGTGTACACAAGCCTTGACAACACTGCGGGCTAAATCTCGGGCATTAATGATCCAAAAATGTTGACGTATGAGTCCAACCAATGCCTTTGGTCCTGCGTGGTAGTTTTGTAGTGAAGGAACTGCAATATTCCGAACAAAATCATCTTTGCTGGGAAGCAGTATCGGGTGTTTTACTGCCTCAGGAACGTCTGCCAATTCAAGACGCCCTCCAACTTTCATCAACATGTATCCGTCTGTGGACTGCAAAAACGGATTTAGATATTTGAGATGATTACATACTTGTTGGCCTTTGCAAAGATCACTTATTTCTTCAGCAAAGTTTTGCTGCTGTATGTTCCATACTATACAATGGAGACCACTTTGCAGCTCTTCTGGACCAGGTGATGGGGTATCAAATGATGCGACTTTTTTGGTGATACGCCAGCCAAAACGTAACATCCATGCAACAATATGCAAACAGCGACGATGTGAACTAACATCTTGAAGGAATTCCAATAGGCGACTGCGCTCCACTGAAATCTTGAAGGCTGACTTCCGCTTCTCGAGGTTCACCATCTCGAGATCAACTTCATGCCGAGTGTCAATTGGCCAATGATTGGAACTCTGTGCGAGGAATGCCGGCCCCTCAAACCAATTTGAGTCTTGCAGTTCCAAAGGCGTAGATCCTCTGGATACCAAATCGGCCGGATTGAAACGAGTTGGCACATATCTCCATATACAATTTGACGTGTTTTCTTGTATATCGGAAACTCGGTTCCCAACATATGTGGACAGGGTTGCCGAATGTTGCTGAATCCAATGCAGAACGGTCTGCGAGTCACTCCAAAGAAAAGTGGTATATTCGGTTGAGAAAACTTCTTTGATTTTTGTAAATAGTAGCGCCAACAGGTGAGCAGCGGCCAATTCCAATTTCGGGACAGAGAGTTTTCGTGTTGGTGCCACTCTGGACTTGGAAGTTATCAGCTGTACCCTAACCTTGCCATCGCTATCCACAGTGCGCGCGTATACACAACATCCGTAAGCGCGAATGGATGCGTCGCAAAATCCATGCAATTGAAGTTCTTGAGGATTTGGCTGCAGACAATAGCGTGGTATTTTCAATGACTCCAGCGATGATAATGATTCCAAGAAGCTTGTCCAAGCTTGATGCATGTGCTGTGGGATGGCCTCATCCCACTCCAACTTTAACAGCCATAGCTCTTGCATAATTATTTTTGCAACAATGACCACAGGCGATACCAAACCCAATGGGTCAAAAAGCGATGACGCCAAAGACAATATGGTACGTTTGGTGACGGAACCAAATGTCTTCTTGGGCTGAAATGCGAACAGGAACACATCTTGCCGCTGGTCCCAGGCTAATCCCAGCGTGCTTGTGACGGCTGTATCCTCCAAATTCAAATTCTTTACAGTGCTATCGTCAACAAATTCGGGATGGTTCGAGTGCCATTTTGCCAGTTCAAATTTTCCTTTTCCAAGGATCTCGATAACCTCTGCCTTTAGCTGCCGTAGACCATCCACAGAATCATGTCCACACAGAAAGTCATCTACATAAAAAGATAACTTGATGGCATCGGCTCCAGGCTTTCTGCTGTTTGAATGAAGATCAGCTAAATACATCATGGCACGTATTGCCAAAAATGGGGCAGCAGCCGTTCCATAGGTGACTGTGTTCAGCGCATAGGTACACAGCTTCTCATCTGGGGAATTTCTCCAAAGAACATATTGAAATTTACGGTCATTTGGGTCAATCAGTACTTGTCGGAACATTTTGACAATATCAGCCGTAATTGCATATCTGTACATCCGGAATCGAAGTAACAGCATATACAATTCTGTCTGGATGGTTGGCCCTACCATTAATACGTCGTTGAGTGACTTTTGAGTTGAAGTTTGACTGGACGCATCAAACACTACCCTCAACCGGGTCGATGTGCTGTTCATCTTGAACACACAGTGGTGAGGATATAATAATGTGGTTCCTCCAGGTTTGGTGTGGCCACCAAGCTCATGTGCTTGAGCTTTTCAAACTCCATCATAAATTCCACGTAGGATGCCTTGACTTCGTGTGTGCGACTTAAGCGTCTTTCTAACGCCTCAAATCTTCTTTTAGCCGTCTCAAAAGAATGGCCCAGAAAACTAGGATCATCCTTGAAGGGTAGTCGAACTGTGATTCTGCCATCTGATTGTTGTTTAACAGTTTGGTGAATACTTGCTCGCACTGGCGTTGCTCCGGTGTGAGTTTTTCTGATGGCACATTAACATCTTCTATACGCCATAGTTTTCCATATTTTTGTTTATGGACTCCTCTAGGGACAGGACATAGCTGTGTGAGATAGAACGATGGGGACTCTCGTAGCGTCAGAGACAATCCATCCAAGTAACGTTTTCTGCAGCGTGGGCAGACCAGGACCTAACTTGATTTGACCAACTGAAAGTATTTCAAAAAGGTTTCAGTTCCAATAAGCAAATCAATTCGGCGAGTTTTGTAAAATTGCTCATCAGCTAGTGGTGCATTTTGAGGCAAATTCCATGACGAAGTATCAATATCTGTGTCGGGCTGATAAGCAATATGCGAAGTTACGCAAAAATCAAGTGAGAATTCGCAAGTTTCCAAACGGGATCTGATGGTGGTAGATGCTCCGAACTTAATGTGGCTGTGTGAGTCACCAATGCTGCAAATCTTCATGTTACGTTTAAGTTTTGGTAAACGTAGGGCTTGAGCGAATTCTTCCGAAATAAAGTTAACTTGCGAGCACGAATCCAGCAAGGCTCGACCAATCCTATAGCCTCCAGATGCGTCGCGAACCAAAACTATGGCAGTGGCCAAAATTACCTGCTCTGAGGGTTTGTTCATATGAGTATGTGCAACAGCGCCTTCGGATGGAGCTGCCACATGCGATTGAGACTGAGCCGCTGAGGGCACGGGTATAATATATCGCTGACCTTGGTTGAGTACTCTCCCGGTGCAGCAAAGTGTGGTGCGGGCGAGCACACGCGACATTTTTGTGTGGATGGACAATTCGAAGCTTGATGTCCCTTTCCAAAACAATTCAGACATAGTGAGTGGCGCTTCACAGCCTCATAGCGTTGCTCTACGGACATGTCTTTGAGCTGCTGGCAACGAACCATTCGATGATCCGAACTGGAGCAAAAAACACAAACTTGATTGGTACAATTAAATGATAGCCCTTGACGTGGTGCAGGCTGGTTCCGTGGTTTACCAGAAGTTGGCACTCGATTTGATTGAGCTTCCGTCTGGCCAGAGGACTCCAAGTATTGGCAATGTCTCTCCACTACTTGGACACACAAATTCCATGTTGGCAAATCTGCAAAATCCAAGGATTCGTTCCACTTGCGTTTGGTCCCTTGATCAACCTTCTCCATAATTACGAATATCAGCATGGCTTGAGCAATTTGCGACTCATCCCCAAGTGACTTTAAAGAATTGTATAGCGCTGAGGCATTATCGATGAGGCTCCGAAGCTGTTGGCTATTGGACTTGTTGACACTGGGCAACTGGAACAACGAAGTGATATTATCCAAAAATACCAATGTTGGGTTATCATAGCGTTCCTTTAAACGTTGAAGTGCTTTGGGATAATTCTCGGACGTCACTTGAAAAGCCTTAACTGTTTCCAAGGCAGCTCCCTTCAAAAAGCTGATCAGCTGGTTGAACTTTTCAATAGGTGTGATACACGTATGTTGGTCGATAACTTGGCTAAACAGAGAAATGAAATTTTTATATTCTGCATATTTGCCATCAAACGTAGGAAGCGCAATTCTAGGTAATTTCATTGATGAGGCCGCCATGGGCATGGGCATGGGCACAGGCAAAGCATCCATATAGCCAGAGTTGTTCTGTTGAGGGTCTTCTCCAAGCTGCCTCTTGATGGCCAACTTGGTGAAAATGTATGAATCTTCAATTTCTCCACGAGCTGTGTCATTTGAATCCAGATCTTCAATACTGGATTGGACCGTCATTAGCTGCTTGAAATAGGCTTCCAATATTCCAAGCCGACACTGCAACTCGTCTGCAGCCTGTGGCTCTGCGGCCTGATCTGGATCCACAATGTTGCGAATCCGAGTAATATTCCGACGAATATTAGCACGTTGTTGTTTTAACTTTTCCAAAGTCATTTTGATGTCCAAAAATTAAATTAATTTAATATTTCCTTCCTTTTCGAAATTTTGTAGTTTTTGTTCTTCTGTGTTCTTATGTGTTGTAGCAGCGTTGCCAGCACGAAATGTTGAGTTGATCAAAGCAAAGACGAATTGAGTGGCAAAGAGAGTTGATTTGCGCTCAAAACCAATTTCTTGTCTGTATGTGTGTCTACTGCGCAATTCGATGTGTAGCTGAGAGAGACCAAAAATACGAAGCGAAGACGAAGACAAGACAAGACGAAGACAAACTTCGACAAAGCGACGGCGAGGGGTCGCGGGGTGAGCACTGGATGGTCACGTAGGCAAATTTTGATGGAACTTTGACTGTGCGGCAGAGAGGGGCGGCACAGAAGATCTATCCTTCGATGTAGGTTTTCAGAAGAAGCTCGGCGATGCGTCAGCGAGGGGACGCAAGGCGATGAAAATGCTAGCAACCAAAAACTTTTCCAGGGTGATGCGACAGCGGGGGGTCGCAGGGCGATGTGATTGCAATGCTGGATCGGCGATGCGTCAGCGAGGGGAGGCAGGGCGATTGCAATGCGAGCAATAAACGATCATTCCTTGATCCAAAGGTCCAAATTTTTCCAGGTAATGCAATAAAATTATAGCATTTGGAAATGATTGCGTGAAACTTAAACTCCACTGCCCCACGTTGGGCGCCAAAATGTAAGGTCAGGAGCGTTTTCCTATCCTGCACGAGATCAAAGGGGTGGGGGTGAAGCTTGACAAAACCACGTTAGTCCAATTTCCAACCAACGCAATGAGGCACAACCATTTCGCTCGATCGCTTGCAAAGAACTGTTTTTATACTCTGTACCGAAGGTACACAGAGTATATTGGGTTTGTGCAAATGTATGTAACAGCCAGAAGGAAGCATCTCCGACCCCATAAAGTATATATATTCTTGATCAGCATCAACAGCCGAGTCGATATAGCCATGTCCGTCTGTCCGTCTGTCTGTCTGTCTGTCCGTCTGTCCGTCTGTCCGTATGAACGAAGAGATCTCAGAGATGGTAAGAGATAGAGGTTTGAAGTGTATGGAACATATATTTCTTATACTTGCAGGCAGATCAAGTTTAGCTTTGATTTTTGCCACGCCCCCTGCCTCCCCCGCAAATTTAAAAAAACGAAATAACTCCCACAATTTTCAAGATAGATAGTTCGAACATTCTAGACATATATTCTACTACTTATTTTGAATCGACCCGCCATACATCATTTTTCGATCAGATGAACGATATTAGAGCTATATGTAAAAGAAAATAAAAACCAACGCCAACAACAACACCGTTGCCATTGGTAGAACTTACGAGAAAGAGAGAGCGAGAAGGCAATAGCTAACTGGTAATTTCCCAATTGGACCTTGCTATGAGTGGAGCGATATAATTGAGATGGCCTGCGGTCAGAAATCACGCGTGATTCCCGCGTGACTAATATAGATACGTTTTTGTTAATAGGAAATTATATACAAATTTTATAATTTTACGGGTTTGTACTAGGTACTAGCCCCCATACATCGTTTTTCAACCAGATGAACGATGGTTGAAAGAGTTGCCACCCTCAGATTTTGAAAAAACCTCACACTTTAAAGTTATTAGTTTCGTACAAACAGGTACAGAGTATATTACAGTCGGGCTTGACCGACTTTCTTACTTGTTATATTTCAAAGTGTGAGCTAGGCGCATCTAGCGAATTACAAGTACAAAAAGAAGAGAGAACTTTTACAGTAAGCTAAAAGGAACTCAGAGAACATTAGGGTGGTTCTTAACTTAAGATTATTGTAAGAAATTACAAATAAAAGAGTTTCACGAAATATAATGGGTATTCAAGACTTTAAGTAAGATTAAAATTATGTTTATAAACTGTGGGCCACGTTTGGCCCAACAACCTCAAATAGCCCGCAATTTTGGAGTAAGGTTGTTCGAACCTTCTACACATATATTCTACTCATCATTAATTATCGAGTCCTCATACATCGTTTTCCGATCAGATGAACGATAGTAGAGTTCCCACCCCCGCAATTTGAAAAACAACTAAAAAAACTCCAAAAACAATTTTGGAGTAAGGTTTTTCGAACCTTCTACACATATATTTTGCTGATCATTACTTATCGAACCCCCAAACATTGTTTTCCGATCAGATGAGCAATGGTAGAGTTGCCACCCCCATAATTTGGAAAAATCTAATATCTTCTACAATTTTAAAGACAGATTGTTTGAACCTTTTAGTCATATATTTGAATCGTCATTACTTATGGATCTACCATACACCGTTTCCAGATCAGATGAACGATATTCGAGTTATAAGCAAATCAAAAAATTACGCTGGGCATCACTGCCCGTAATTGTGATGGGCAGCACTTGCACAGTTTGTGTTACCCCACACTTTAAAGTTGTTAGTTATATACAAACAGGTACAGAGTATATTACAGTCGGGCTTGACCGACTTTCTTAATTGTTTTTTTTTATTTTTAGTCTGCTTACTTTTTAGTGTGTTCTTTAATATAAGTGCAAGTAAAAGTATACTATGTTTATGCCTGGAGGGAAATTTAAATTATATTTCTCAAATACAAAAAAAATATAAATATATTCACGTTATTGCTTCACGATTTCTGGACCAATCTGCACTGGGTCCCGTGAAAAGTATATTCAATTTAACAGTTAGTTTAAACTTATAAAAATAAAAATCATAATGGATTTGCATAGATAATCAAAAAAAGAATCATTGGTATAATTATATTTCTTCTACGACGATTCTAAGTGGATGATTTTTTTAACATATAAATAAAAAAATAATCATTATTTACGATCCCTCTGATCTCTAATCAAGGATCCCTGATCCCAGATCCAAGATGCCAGACCCCCTAATCCCACATCCCAAATCCCAGATCCCCCATCCCTGGTCCCAGATCCCTGATCCCCCATCCCAAATCTCCCATCCCAAATCCCAGATCCCTCATCACAGATCCCTTATCCCAGATCCCAAATACCTGACTCGAGATCCCAGATCGCTGATCCCAGATTCCTTTCTTGTGCTAAACTACTACTACTGCCAAATTTAATTTAAATGGCTCGGTTGGCCAGGCGATTCCTTGCGGTCCAACACTGCTTTTCCACATTGGTCAAGTGGCCATGGTCAAGTTGCCATTGACAAGTGGCCATGGTCAAGTAGCCATGGGCAAGTAGCCACGGTTGGCCAGGCAACTGCTTGGTGTAAACCACTGAGCAATATGCCATATGCCATATGCGTTATGCGTTAGGCGTTATGCGTTATTTCCAAATTGAATTTTAAGTTGTTTCACATCAAAAACTTTTCTTAGTAAAACACATGCTGTAGTCATCCGATTTTGATAAATTTTTCCAGAATTATATGGAAGCATATAAAACTAGTATATACCACACAGAGAAAAATATGACGTTCTAAAATCATGACCAAATGTTCATGATTTCGTTCTATTTTTCGTACAACAAATATAAGTAGCATCTTAGACATGTAGCAACGAAAGTGTGCGATGGTACAGGACGCTAAGATGCAGATCCGTTTGTGCGTTTGAGTGCAAGGTATTGGTCCCGAGTTCGAATCCCAGACGGAGCAAATAGCTAACTAACACCCATCGTTTTTTCTTTGTTCTTCAAAACGAAATAAATAAATCAAAGAGGGAATATAAGCTTTTCTGGTAAGGTTTTGGGGTGCGTGAACAGCTGAGAGAAGAGGAGGAGGAAGAGAGCATAATTCAGCGCTTTCTGCCGCCCTATTAGAGGAGAAGGGAACCCAAAAACCGTTGTAAGACTTGTCGTGCGGATGGGGGTGGCAACTGCTTATACACCAATCATATCATCACACACACACACCACCTTTCCCGACTAAATTAAGCAAATTTTTTTTTAAAATAAGAACAAAATGTTCATGAAACATGCCCAAACAGTTCATAAAACAAGCACAAAATGTTAACGAAACAAGCCCAAAAAATCCAAAGTGATGACTTGACTTTCGTCAACGGATGTTCATGATTTTGGTACTTTTAGAACGGATTTTTTTCTCGGAGCAAGATTGGTGACGCTACGATGGAAAATAAAAAAGTTTTTCTCACTAAGACTTATTTTCCGACCGATCGTTCCTATGACTGCTGTAGATATAGTTATCCGATCCGGCCGGTTCCGACACATTAGTTGCGTGCAGTAAAAAGAAGACTCTGTGAAAAATTTCAGCTCGATAGCTTTAAAACTGAGGGACTAGTTCGCGTAGAAACAGACAGACAAACGGACTGGCGGAAATTAACTCAGCTCGTCGTCCTGATCAAGAATATATGTAGTAGTAGGAAATGAATATTTCTATGCGTTACAAACTTCTGGGCAAAAAAAATATACACTTTGCAAGTGTATAAAAATTCTAACTCAAAATCGTATTCATACATACATAAAATGCGGCGGATAAGTTTTTATTTTAGACCAATGGTTTCTTGGGCAAATGTTCTTAGAATTGTCCATAGATTGCGATTTTGCTATACGCCTATTTCATTTTTTTTTGTCCCATACAAATCAACCCGCCCTAATAAGTATAATTATACTCTGTACCGAAGGTGCACAGAGTATATTGGGTTTGTGCAAATGTATGTAACAGCCAGAAGGAAGCATCTCCGACCCTATAAAGTATATATATTCTTGATCAGCATCAACAGCCGAGTCGAAATAGCCATGTCCGTCTGTCTGTCTGTCTGTCCGTCTGTCCGTCTGTCTGTCTGTCCGTCTGTCCGTATGAACGAAGAGATCTCAGAGATGGTAAGAGATAGAGTTTTGAGGTGTATGGAACATATATTTCTTATACTTGCAGGCAGATCAAGTTTACTTTTGATTTTTGCCACGCCCCCTGCCTCCCCCGCAAATTGAAAAAAACGTCATATCTTCCACAATCTTAAAGTTAGGTTGTTCGAACCTTTTAGACATATATTCTACTCATAATTTCTTATCAAGCCCCCATACATTGTTTTCCGATCAGATGAACGATAGTAGAGTTGCCACCCCCGCAATTTGAAAAACACCTCAAATAGCCCGCAATTTTGGAGTAAGGTTGTTCGAACCTTCTACACATATATTCTACTCATCATTACTTATCGAGTCCTCATACATCGTTTTCCGATCAGATGAACGATAGTAGAGTTCCCACCCCCGCAATTTGAAAAACAACTAAAATAGCCCGCAATTTTGGAGTAAGGTTGTTCGAACCTTCTACACATATATTCTACTCATCATTACTTATCGAGTCCTCATACATCGTTTTCCGATCAGATGAACGATAGTAGAGTTCCCACCCCCGCAATTTGAAAAACAACTAAAATATCCCGCAATTTTGGAGTAAGGTTTTTCGAACCTTCTACACATATATTTTGCTGATCATTACTTATCGAACCCCCAAACATTGTTTTCCGATCAGATGAGCAATGGTAGAGTTGCCACCCCCATAATTTGGAAAAATCTAATATCTTCTACGATTTTAAAGACAGATTGTTTGAACCTTTTAGTCATATATTTGAATCGTCATTACTTATGGATCTACCATACACCGTTTCCAGATCAGATGAACGATATTCGAGTTATAAGCAAATCAAAAAATTACGCTGGGCATCACTGCCCGTAATTGTGATGGGCAGCACTTGCACAGTTTGTGTTACCCCACACTTTAAAGTTGTTAGTTATATACAAACAGGTACAGAGTATATTACAGTCGGGGACTAGTTCGCGTAGAAACAGACAGACAAACGGACTGGCGGAAATTAACTCAGCTCGTCGTCCTGATCAAGAATATATGTAGTAGTAGGAAATGAATATTTCTATGCGTTACAAACTTCTGGGCAAAAAAAATATACACTTTGCAAGTGTATAAAAATTCTAACACAAAATCGTATTCATACATACATTTTTTTGCCTTTGCAAAGGGTATATTAAAATTGTCACGATGTTTGTAATGCATAGAAGGTGCTTCCTTATATTTTCTGCTCCATAAAGTATATATATTCTGACGAGCTGAGTTCATTTCCGTCTGTCTATCTGTCCGTCTCCGGTTTCTATGCTAAATCCTCCCTCAGTTTTAAAGCTATTATGACCAAACTTTGCAAAGTCTTTAAATACACATAGGCTGCACATTTGTCGGAATCGGCCGGATCGGATGACTATATCATATAGTCATAGCTGCCATAGGAACGATCGGTCTAAAAACTAGTTCTAGTGAGAAAAACTTTTTTGTTTTCCATCGTTGCATCACCAATCGTGGTATATACGTAGGTTGCTATAGATATTTCTGGCCCAATAATGAAAACGCGAATATATGTGATCAAAAATTTTTATTTTTTGTTTTTCAAAGTATTCTCCAGCAAGATTTATACACTTTTGCATGCGCTCAAACCAATTGTCGAAGCACTTTTTCCACTCCGATTGAGACACCTCCAAAACATGGTGTTTGAACTCTTCAACAGAATCTTCTGGCGACGAAAATCTTTGCCCACGCATTTTTCCCTTGATGTGCGGGAATAAAAATAAGTCATTGGGTGCGGATGACCCATCAATTCGACCTTTTGGGCGGTCAAAAAGGCGCTGGTGTGAGCTGATGTGTGAGAGCTCGCATTGTCATGGTGCACAATGATCTGTCATCTTTGGTTCGTGATAATCCACGTCGAAAGTTTTGAAAAATGATTACACGAAAATTTTCACGAGTAAATTCCATTTTTCTGCCGAGGTAAGTTTTTGATTAATCGTAAATCGATATCAATCGTGGTCACACATGAAAGAGATGAACGGAGCTTTTATCGATAAAAGTCCAAACTTTTTTGGGAAAAGGCCAATTGGTCCTAAAATGGCTAGAAGTGACCTAGGCCAGAAACTTAAATAGCAACCCACGTATTACCTTTATATGCTTCCATGTAATTCCAGAAAAATTTATCCAAATTGGATGACTATAGAATATAGCTGCCATATAATCGGTCGGTAAGAGAGCATGATGGTAGAATAAAAGCTCTGGCAGGGTTTGGTCTGGTTAGCTGCCGTTTTTATACCCGTTACTCGTAGAGTAAAAAGAGTATACTAAGTTCGTGCAAATGTATGCAACAGGCAGAAGGAAGCATCTCCGACCCCATAAAGTATATATATTCTTGATCAGCATCAATAGCCGAGTCGATATAGACATGTCCGTCTGTCTGTCCGTCTGTATGTAGATCTCAGGAACTATAAGAGCTAGAGCTACCATTTTTTGAGTGTAGACTTGTATCTTCTGCACGCAGATCAAGTTTATTTCAAATTTTTGCCACGCCCCCTCCCGCCCCCGCAATATGAAAAAACCTCATATCTCCCACAATTTTAAAAATAGATTGTTCGAACCTTGTAGACATATATTTTAATAGTCGAGCAGAGCCGACTTTACCTTACGTTCTCGTTTTTTAAGTGTACTTTAAGTTTTCATCGTATTCTTAGATTTAAGAGCCCCTTATCTTGTAAACTATTCGGAATTTCGCTTTGTTGACTTCCACGAAGTTGTATCTCTTGATTTAGCCTACAAAACATTCATACCATGCAAATCAAAAAATCAAATTTGTATACTCTATATTACAAAAAAATCAGACAATTTTAATTGAACTTTAATTGAGACGGAATTGACTCAGCTCGTCGTCCTGATCATGAATATATATAGTTCATGGGGTCGGAAATGAATAGACAAAATTAATATACTCTTTGCAAGTGTATAAAAATTATTTACTTAATACCAGGGACCGTAAATAACGATTTTTTTTTGTACATCAAAAAAATCATTCGCTCATAATCACTCTATGAGAGTGGAAAATATGCCAATCAAATCCCAGATGGCTTATCTGTCCATTTGCACCATGATTTTCAAATTTCTGAATTTTTTTGATAACTCTCCAAAATAACGAGTAATTTTTAACATTTATTTATCATCAAAATAAAAATCTAAGATAAGAGTTATTTATGGATTTTAAAATAAAACTCAAGAAATACCGATTACACAGGGCAACAAAATGAACACTTTTGTGAGGTCTGGCCTTCTCGATGCAAAATTCTGTTCCTGTTCTGTGCCCTGATTCCAAAACTGGTCTCGGTTTTTTTTCCATCAGCTCTTGTTTGGCGAGTAATCGCGGAAAAACCATTTTGCTGTTTTTTTAGCTTATGGAAAATTATGGGGGTCACACCAAGCACAAATTTGTAGGTTTATAAGTTTTATGCGGTACTACATACATCAATGCAGCCATAAAAAATCAAGCGAGCCGCATCAGCAAACCCGAAAGTGACTAAATTGGACCTTGAAGATAATTTTTTCTCAATTTATAACAAATTTTTCAAAATAAACCGTCATCTACAACCTAGTGCATAAATCGTAAAATTAAAACAACTATTTTAGCATATAGCCTAACATATCCGCTATTTTTACGAATTTTGTTCCACTTTTATCAGCTTGTTGGACTAAGCTACAGCCGTTTTTTCACGAAAAAGTGAATTAAAATTTATGGCAGGACTACTTGATTAATTCACAAAATGTGTATAGGAAATATTAAAAGGCTACTCTATTTAGCATAGCTCTTACATTAATAGTCAAATATATCTACAATAACATTCCGGCAGTACAGGAAATATAAAAAGGCTTCTCGATTTAACATAGCTCATACATTAATAGCCAAACAAATGTACAATAACATTCCGGCAGTACTAGATTTAAAAAAAAGTGGTGACATACTGTTAGGCAGACCACAAAAAAACGATTATTGAATCAAATTAAAACAAACAAATTTCAACTATGGGGAAAATTTTTTTTAATCTAGTACTGCCGGAATGTTATTGTACATTTGTTTGACTATTAATGTAAGAGCTATGTTAAATCGAGTAGCCTTTTTATACACTTGAAAAGTGTATATTAATTTTGCCCAGAAGTTTGTAACGCATAAAAATATGCATTTCCGACCCCATAAACTATATATATTCTTGATCAGGACGACGAGCTGTGTTCAATTCCGCTTGTCCGTCCGTCCGTCCGTCTGTCTGTCCGTCTATCTGTCTGTTTCTACGCAAACTAGTCCCTCAGTTTTGAAGCTATCGAGCTGAAATTTTGCACAGAGTCTTCTTTTTACTGCACGCAACTAATATGTCGGAACCGGCCGGATCGGATGACTATATCATATAGCTGCCATAGGAACGATCGGTCTAAGAACTAGTTCTAGTGAGAAAAACTTTTTTGTTTTCCATCGTAGCATCACTAATCTTAGTATATGTAAGTTTTATATGCTTCCACATAATTCTGGAAAAATGTATCAAAATCGGATCACTATAGCATATAGCTGCCATAGGAACGATCGGTCGAAAAATACGTCTTTGTGAGAAAAACTTTTTTGATTTCCATCGTAGCGTCTCCAATCGTTATATATATTTGTTTTATATGTTTCCACACAATTCTGAAAAAATTTATCAAAATCGGATGACTAGTGAGAAAAACTTTTTTGTTTTTTATCGTAGCGTCCCCAATCTTGGTATATATTAGTTTTATATGCTTTCACATAATTTTGAAAAAAATTATCAAAATCGGATGACTATAGCATATAGCTGCCATAGGACCGATCGGTCGGAAAATGTGTTTTACTAAGAAACATTTTTTTTTATGGTATACAATTTTTATTATCAATGATTAAAAAATTTGTAATATCTGATATTTATATCCTGTATATATTTTACCAGTTAAATCATTTGGAGTAAAGTTTTTCAAGTGTATTAAAACTTCGGCACAGTCGAAGTTAGCTTTGCCTTCTCGTTATATTTCCTGTACTGCCGGATTTGTTTGACTATTAATGTAAGAGCTATGCTAAATCGAGTAGCCTTTTAATATTTCCTATACACATTTTGTGAATTAATCAAGTAGTCCTGCCATAAAATTTAATTCACTTTTTCGTGAAAAAACGGCTGTAGCTTAGTCCAACAAGCTGATATAAGTGCAACAAAATTCATAAAAATAGCGGATGTGTTAGGCTATGTGCTAAAATAGTTGTTGTAATTTTACGATTTATGCACTAGGTTGTAGATGACGGTTTATTTTGAAAAATTTGCTATAAATTGAGAAAAAATTATCTTCAAGGTCCAATTTAGTCACTTTCGGGTTTGCTGATGCGGCTCGCTTGATTTTTTATGGCTGCATTGATGTATGTAGTACCGCATAAAACTTATAAACCTACAAATTTGTGCTTGGTGTGACCCCCATAATATTCCATAAGGTAAAAAAACAGCAAAATGGTTTTTCCGCGATTTCTCGCAAACAAGAGCTGATGGAAAACAACCGAGACCAGTTTTGGAATCAGGGCACAGAACAGGAACAGAATTTTGCATCCAGAAGGCCAGACCGAAATGGCTGTTGCCCTGTTTTATTAATGGATACAAAAATAAAAATCTTAAATAACAGTTATTTAAGGATTTTTAAATATAACACACGAAATAACTATTATTTTTTGAGCATTTGTTACGACTGCTACTTCGAGGGCTGGCACCGGCTAGCTGCAATCTATCCCAGGGAGGGATTGTTCCCAAGCCCGCAGCGCGCACAATTACCACAATTTAAATGCTCCTCACATGATCACAAAATATACTAAAACAAAAAAAACAAGCGCCATCTTAAGGAAAATAATGAACTTCGGCATGGCTGTTATTGCCGGCCACGACCCCACCCTTCCTTGCAGCAGATGCTGGATTTCTCATCCGGCTGCCCTATAACAGGAACTCGTGGTCGGTTCACTCCAGGCTAGTTTTATCCTCCTTCTCCCCCATTAACGACACCTTATTCGCACATATTTTCCTCGTTATAATGTTTATATTAATTGAAAATGTAATACTAAACAATAATAATGACATTTATCCTTACTCACTAAACGAAAATGTTATATAAACTTGACTTGTTTGAAAGTGTACATAATATTTGTGTTGTATTATTTACGTCGCCTCACAGCTAATTGCCCCTCCTCATTGCCGTATTTTGTTTGTACTCTCGCAAAATTTTCAGATTTTTTTATTTATCTCGCATATGTATAAGTGTTTGCTGGACGATTGCAGATAAGTTTAGAACTGTATTACCACTAATTTTTTAATTAATTAAATAAACAAGCGGAATCAGCGGAAGAGTTTCTCCTCTCCGGTCGAATTCTGTGGGCTTCGAACTCCCAAATCGGTCAGGACTCACTCAAAAATGTTAATCCCTGCTGAACTGCCTCCTCTAAATTTTGGATTTTTTCCCTTCAGCCTCTCCCGGCAGCGGACGGCAACCTCCAGAAGGCCAAAATGTGGACCGCTGGTCCAACTCCTCTACTTCCTCTTCGGTGGCTGTCTCACTATAAACGAACCATTCTTTTTTTTTCTTTTCATGTAAATTTAATTTAATTTTTATTCACACTCACATTTTTGTTTCAAAAAAATACACGCACAATTATACTATATAAAATTTTATATATTTTTTTGGATAAGATTTTTTTACGGCGCTTTAATCTGTGCGCGCATGGCCATCTCCTTGACGCGACTTCCCCTTGGCAACCAAAATTAGCCTCTTAAATGCCTTCGTTTCGATTCCAGCTTGGCCCTGACCTACATTTGAAATTAAAGGAGTCATTGACCGCTTTCATGGCCTTCTCATTCAATCTTCTCTATTGTCTATCCATTCTCTCATTAACTACCGCCCCCCCGAATACCCCATCAAACTGTTTCTACTTGTGCCATATATGGCGCTTCGGTTTTACACAGCTGCGCGCGCGCCTTTGAAGGTATGTATTTAAATTCGACTGGAGCTGACTATCGATATCGAAGGACTATCGGATTTGCTATCGCCCACCAATGCAACACATTAAAATAAAAATCTGAAATAAGAGTTATTCAACGATTTTTTAATTAAACTTGTAAAAAACTGATTATTTTTTGGTTAAAAAAATATAAATCTAATATAAGGGTTATTTAATGACTTTTAAAAAAAATCTAAAAAAAAGGTAATAACGATTATTTTTTAGATCAAAAAATATTAAGAATAAAAAAAAAAAAAAAAAAAAAAAAATTAGGGGAAAAATTGAGGAAATGATAGTAATGATAATTAAAATCTAAAGGTATAAAAAATTATTATTATAAATAACTCTTATCTTTGATTTTTATTTAGATCCTCAAAAAGTAATCGTTATTTCTTGAGATATAAGAAAATGTTAAAAATTAATAGTTATTTCATGAGCAATTGGAAAAAATCAAGAAATAATTATTATCAAGAGATTTATTTGATATAAGTTATAATCGTTACGGTCCCTGCTTAATACAGAAAAATCACAAAAACAATGGAAGGCTAACATCGGCTACGCCGATGTTTAAAATACCCTTGCAGTTTTTGAAAGGCGCTACCATTGATAACAAAAAAGTTTTTCTCACTATAATTAGTTTTTAGACCGATCGTTCCTATGACAGCTATATGCTGTAGTCATCTGATTTCGATAAAGGGTTACGACGTTTAAGGGAAGGGGGCGGCCTATGGACGGGGATTTTGAAATTTCCTTTTTAATTCAATAGAGTTGTTGAAAAAAAATATTTTGGGCCTCAGTTTGGGTTACTTTTTTGCACTGTCTAAGAAATATCGCTAAAAATACGTTTTTGATAAGCATTTTTTTAAATTGCTATAGCTCGGGCACCAGAGCAGCTAGAGACGTGAAATAAAAAGCCATTGACAGATAATTAATCAACGTTTTTGAAAATGGAAAAAAGTGACCTACACTGAAAAAATTTTTGGGTATCAACAAAAGAAAAATTAACTTGGTTGGTTTTGGTAGTTCCCGTTATAGCGCCACCCTAAAACTTTTACATCAATTACCTCCAAGCCTAACGCTAATTACCTGAAAGTTTAAAAAAAATTCGAAGATATAATTCTTTAAGAAAAATTAAAAAATGTACACCTATATACAAATAAGTGCAACAGAAAAGAGTTTATCGTGTCGAGACCAAAAAATCTTAAAGGATATAATGGTAGTATATAAACATTATCTGGTTTCGCTCTGGTTCGCTGCCGTTTTTGAGTATTGCGCTTATAAGTTTAATATTTCGAAAGAATTTAAGATTTTTTAATCTCGTAAACCATTTCAAATTTCTCTTTCATGTCTTCAGCGAAGTTGTAGCTTATGCTAAAATTAACAACCCGTAAGAACAAACCAACTTAAAACAACCCCACCACACCCCTTTCTAACAAGCAAGAGCTTTTTAGAAAACATCATGAAGTTTGCTTCATCGTGTAAATCCCGTCTAAGTCTGGATTTACATGATGAAGCATACTTCATGCAGTTTTTGCAAAAGCTTTTGTTTGTTGGTAAGAGGTGTCGTGGTGTAGCTTACCCCTCTACACCTCTTTCCTTCAAGCGAAAGCTTTTTGAGAAACTTCGTGAAGTAAGACCGCATTTACACGATGAAGCAAACTTCATGATGTTTTCTAAAAAGCTCTTGCTAGTAGGAAAGAGGTGTAGAGGGGAAAGCTTCCCCACCTCACCTCTTTTCCACATAAAAAAACTTTTTGAGAAACTTCATGAAGTTTCCTTCATCGTGTAAATGCGGTCTTATGTAGTTCAGCCTTATTTGTTTGGGTGTGTTGATAATGTGTTGCATTTCCAAAGTGAAGAGGACCGCAAGTGCTGTCTTTTGTATTGTAGTATATATATTTGTAATAAGCAAACAAAAAACATTGCACCACTGTTCAGCTCGATCAAAGCAAAGCTCCAATGCCTATGCATCAAAGCAGATAAGTCGGGATTTAGTCCGCATTTACACGATGAAGTTTCCTTCATGAAGTTCTTCATGAAGTTTTTGTTTGTGGGGAAGAGGTGAAGAGGGGCAGCCGAAGCTGGCAAAGCTTCATGACCTACCTTGACGTGAAGTTTTTCGATAATTCTCCTTTGCTTTGTTCTGATTGAACTGATGCAGGGTTGATTTGTGGGTTATTTGCTTATCGATAACTCGTGCTCTTAGGCGAATTGAAATCGAACTTCATAAAGCAAATTTCTTCATGTAAATGCTCATGAAGTTTTGAAGATGCTTCAAAACAAAATCGAAGAGAGCTTCATGAAGCAATTTTCATCGTTTAAACACGGACTTACACGGTGAAGCGAACTTCATGAAGTTTTTGAAAAGCTCTTGCTTGTTGGAAAGAGGCGTAGAAGGGCAAGCCACCCCACCATACCTCTTTCCCACAAACAAAAGCTTTTTATGAAACTTCATGAAGTTTGCTTCATCGTGTAAATACGGTCTAAGACATAGATGCACTTACAGTTGTTTAAGCCTAGCATAAGATCAGCATTAATATCTACTCTTATAAATGTAAACATACCTAGCCATAAGAACCCATGTAATGAAAGCATATAAATAGTGGCCTTGGTGCCCTAATAAAATCATTCTAAGACAAACCGTCCACCCGCCTTCTACGGTATTGGAGTCTCATCGCGCCTTTTGCTGTTAGATTTATGACCGGATAGTCGCGTCTTCAGTTTAGATTTTGTCGTCCCAATATATATCTTTTAGCATATATTGGTCCCGTCTCCAGCATATTGTATTTTGTTCATTTAATTGATTATATCCAGATTGTCTATTTTGCTTTTTGTGTTGCTAAAGAAAATTTGGTTGGTATGTATTGGTTTATGGGCTAGGGACACTTTAGCTTTGTTGTAGCAATCTAAATTTTTTAGTCTGTCCGAGAAGTTTGGGATATATACCACAGATTAATATATCTTGGGTTGTTTTTCCGCTGACGATTTTAATGTACACTTAAAAAAGAAACGGCAGCTTACTAGGCCAAACCCAGCCAGGGATTTTATACTACCATCATAAACTATCAAATTTTGTTGGTCCCGATGTGATCAACTTTTTTGAGTCTAAAAATGTGTCGTAGTGTAATTAACTAATAAAAATTCTTGAATATTATTTTGAAATGGAAAAAAGAATAATTTTTGAGTAAAAAATGTATCTTATGATTAATTTTGCCCAGAAGTTTAAAATATTCAGTTTCGACCCCATAAACTATATATATTCTTGATCAGGACGACGTCTGTCTGTCTGTTTCTACGCAAACTAGTCCCTCAGTTTTAAAACTATCAAACTGATAGCACAGAGTCTTCTATTTACTGCACGCAACTAATATGTTGTGTGGCCTTGTGTGGCTCAGTGGGTAGCGAGTGTGCATACTGTGCGGGAGGCTGTGTGTTCGATCCCGCCTCGGAACATCTAATTGAAAAAGTTTTTCTTTAAAAACTTTTACGCACAAGGTCACCTTTACAGCTGATGGCGCCAGTTGTGGAGTATGCAGCCATGAAATAGCTTCTAAAAAACTTTGCCGTTTGGATTCGGCGTTAAACTGTAGGTCCCTTTCTCTTGAGCGAAAATTTATAAAGACATACGAGCCAAGAAATTTAGAAAAGCTCGCTCGGCTTGGCCCCGATGGGGTCTGTAACATCCAATTTTAACTTTTAACTAATATGTCGGAACCGGCCGGATCGAATGACTATATCTTGCAGCTGTCATAGGAACGATCGGTCGGAAAATAAGTCTTAGTGGGAAAAACTTTTTTATTTTCCAACGTGGCGTCACCAATCTTGGTATATATTAGTTTTATATGCTTCCACATAATTTGGACAAAATTTATCAAAATTAGATGACTATAGCATATAGCTGCCATAGAAACGGTGTGTCAAAAAACCACCACCAAATCACCCATCTTGGTATATATAAGTTTTATATGCTTCCATATAATTCTGGAAAAATTGATCATAATCGTATGACTATAGCATATAGCTGCCATAGGACCAATTGGTCTGAAAATGTGTTTTACTAAGAAAAGTTTTTTTTGAATTTATAAATATCTGATATCTATATTCTATATATATTATACACTTTAAATCAATTGAAGTAAACTGATCAAGAATATATATACTTTATGGGGTCGGAGATGCTTTCTTCTGCCTGTTACATACATTTGCACGAACTTAGTATACCCTTTTTACTCTACGAGCAACGGGTATAAAAATTTGTTCCTGATATCAGCTCCCATTTTCTACCACTTGTGTATAGCACATGACTTACACCTGTCTTAAAATGTTGGTGTTGGTTCAAATCATGGAATGGGATAACTTTTTTTTAAAGAATTTTTTTTATACACTTGAAAAGTGTACAGGGTTGCCCATATTCGACGGACCCATCTGGCAACGCCATAACTTTTGACAGAGATGTCAGATCGCGGAACAATACACGCCACGCGAGCGCTCTGAAATAGTTGAAATTTACATTCAACAGAACAAGTCAATTGTGAAAACTCAACGTGCTTTCCGATGAAGCCCATTTCACATTGAATGGGACCGTAAATAAGCAAAATTGCCGTATTTACGCCACTGAAAATCCTCAGGAGATTCAAGAAGTGCCTCTTCATGACGAAAAAGTCACAGTTTGGTGCGGCGTTAGTGCGAAAACGGTCATTGGGCCGTTTTTCTTCCAAAATGAAAATGGACATGCTGTTACCATCAACCAGGAGCGTTATCGCGACATGATGACCAATTTTGTGATGCCAATTATTCGTCGAAAGCGTATGAGGCAGTTCTGGTTTCAACAAGACGGCGCTCCACCGCACACAAGTCGCATAACAATCGATTTTCTGAAGAAATTTTTTCCGGGCCGTTTGATGTCGAAAAGTGGTGATTTGGACTGGCCACCACGTTCGCCCGATTTGACGCCGCCTGACTTCTTCTTGTGGGGATATTTGAAGTCAAAGGTTTACGTTAACAAACCAAGGACCGTAGAAGAGCTCAAGGACAACATTCGTGAAGAAATAGCCGCTATTCCGGCCGAAATGTTGGCGAAAACGATGGAAAATGCTGCAAAAAGGGCACAATACGCCATCATCGCCAGAGGCGGCCATTTGAGAGATATCATATTCAAAAATTGATGTAAACAAATCTACTTGGAACAAATTAAATGATTAAGATTGCCAACCGCCAAATTTTTATTTTTTTCTTTGATTTTTAAAAAAAAAACATGGGTCCGTCGAATATGGGCAACCCTGTATATTAATTTTGCCCAGAAGTTTGTAACGCATAGAAATATTCATTTCCGATCCCATAAACTATATATATTCTTGATCAGGACAACGAGCTGAGTTCAATTCCGTCTGTCTGTCCGTCTGTCTGTCCGTCTGTCTGTCCGTCTGTCTGTCTGTCCGTCTGTCTGTCCGTCTGTCTGTCCGTCTGTCTGTCCGTCTGTCTGTCCGTCTGTCTGTCCGTCTGTCTGTCCGTCTGTCTGTCCGTCTGTCTGTCCTGTCTGTCTGTGTATTTCTACGTAAACTAGTCCCTCAGTTTTAAAGCTATCGAGCTGAAATGTTGCAAAAAGTCTACTTTTTACTGCACGCAACTAATATGTCGGAACTGGCCAGATCGGATGACTATATCATATAGCTGCCATTGGAACGATCGGTCTAAGAACTAGTTCTAGTTAGAAAAACTTTTTTGTTTTCCATCGTAGCGTCATTGTTCTTGGTATATATTAGTTTTAAATGTTTCCACATAATTCTGGAAAAATTTATCAAATTCGGATCACTATAGCATATAGCTGCCATAGAAACGGTCGGTCCAAAAACAAGTTCTAGTGAGAAAAACTTTTTTGTTTTTCCTCATAGCGTCACTAATCTTGGTATATATTGGTCTTATATGCTTTCACATAATACAGGAAAAATTGATTAAAATCGGATGATTATAGCATATAGCTGCCATATAAACGGTCGGTCCAAAAACTAGTCCTAGTGAGAAAAACTTTTTTGTTTTCCACCGTAGCATCACCAATCGTGGTATATATTAGTTTTATATGCGTCCACATAATTCTGGAAAAAATGGTCAAAATCGGATGAACATAGCATATAGCTGCCATATAAACGGCCGGTCCAAAAACCAATTCTTGTGAGAAAAACTTTTTTGTTTTCCATCGTAGCGTCACCAATCGTGGTATATATTCGTTTTATATGCTTACACCCAATTCGTGAAAAATTGATCAAAATCGCATGACTATAGCATATAGCTGCCAAAGGAACGATCGGTCTAAAAACTAGTTCTTATGAGAAAAACTTTTTTGTTATCATTGGTAGCGCCTTTCAAAAACTGCAAGGGTATTTAAAACATCGGCGTAGCCGATGTTAGCCTTCTATTTTTTGTTTTGTCTTTTTTCCAAATCCGTTTGGTTTTATTATTGTTACGAAATTCCGCAAACCAAATAAGGTGAACACGAGAATTCAGCAAAATTTTGAGCTCTTTGGGATAATTTAAATATATACTTGATCTCAAAGTCGGATAAGTAACATAAGCTTTAGCTTACCCATAAAATGGCAGTGCCCAGCAAAACTCCAAATATTTTCGCATCAATTTTCGAGTTGTAGCTGTTTGTGGCACTCGCTTAAACTGTTCCAAAAGCTTAACCTCAGCGGAATTCTTCTGACTTATGGGCAACCACAACCAATTCGAGCTCTTGGCAACATGTGTTGGTAAAAACCTTGATTGGTTTTCCCTAAACGATGAAAGTAGTTTAAGTCTCAGAATGATTTTTCGGAAACAACTTACCGAAAAAATCCAATTGTGTGAGTATGAGAATTATAAGGACCAAGCTCGATTCGAGCTTGAATACCGCCCAACATCAGCGAATGCACAGGTTCCATTATATATCTTCCAATCAAGACATTGTTCTTTGCCTCCTCATAAAGAAGCTCCAAAATCCGATGATCCCTGCAATAAATGAATAAACAGTTTAAAAAAATCTTTTGGTGAAACATAAAACATACTTGATTTTTTCTTCGTCTCTTTTTGAAAAGAACACATTTCGCTTTAGTATAATCATAGGTTCGTCATATTTTCGATCAATTGGACTCCCACTGCTAAACTTCTCAAGAAGGTTTGGCCACGCAACTCGAACAATATACGGGCAGTGATGCGCTTTGAGCTGCATTTCTAATAGGGCACTTGTCATCCATAAGCCAAAAATGCTCTGCGCCAGCAATTTATTGGAAATTCCTAATTCTTCGCATCCTAATGCGGCTGCCAGCATTACCTGAGAAGGGCATTGCGATGTACCCTCGATCTCCATGTGCACGGCAACTCGCGACATGAGGTATACACATGTTGGAATGACCTATAATAAACCATATTATTTTCCGTACTTAGAACAAGTTACTACATAATATAGGCCTAATTTACATTTTGCAGTGCGCGGGCTACTATTGGGGAAGACTTTCCGGCACTTGTGAAATTGGAAGAAGCGTTGACTCCAAGCATTCGTTTTGAACTTCCTGGATTCTGCTGAGAGTCACTGCTGTTGCTGCACTTTTGATGAACAGGCAAAAATTGAGTACTGGTAAGAACACCTGAAAATAAAATTTTGGAATAATATATTAATTTAGCAAGTAAAAAAGGCGTCCGCGCTCGACTATAATATACCCTGTACCTGACAAAGACAACCCTTTAATTCATGATTTTCAATTCAAAACAAGTAAGAAAGTCGGTCAAGCCCGACTGTAATATACTCTGTACCTGTTTGTATGTAACTGATAACTTTAAAGTGTGAGGTTTTTTCAAAATCTGGGGGTGGCAACTCTTTCGACTATCGTTCATCTGGTTGAAAAACAATGTACGGGCTCGATAAGTAATGATGGGTAGAATTACCCTAGTACTTAACTCGTAAAATTATAAAATTTGTATATAATGTCCTATTAACATAAACGTATCTATATTAGTCACGCGGGAATCACGCGTGATTTCTGACCGCAGGCCATCTCAATTGCAACGCTCCTCCCATACTCGGTCTTTGCCTACTTACACAAATATCTATTGGAAAGAAGGGAGGGGGCAACTGAAAGCGGCGCAGTCCAGTAAGCTATTGCCCTCTCGCTCTCTCTCTCTCGTAAGTGGCTGCGGGTGTTGTTGTCGTTGCATTAAATTTTCTTTACACATAGCGCCACTATTGTTTATCTGATCGGAAAACGATGTATGGGGGCTTGATAAGAAATGATGAGTAGAATATATGTCTAAAAGGTTCGAACAACCTAACTCCAAAATTGTGGAAGATATTCAGTTTTTTTCAATTTGCGGGGGAGGCAGGGGTATAAGAAATATATGTTCCATACACTTCAAACCTCTATCTCTTACCATCTCTGAGATCTCTTCGTTCATACGGACAGACGGACAGACGGACATGGCTATATCGACTCGGCTGTTGATGCTGATCAAGAATATATATACTTTATGGGGTCGGAGATGCTTCCTTCTGGCTGTTACATACATTTGCACAAACCCAATATACTCTGTGTACCTTCGGTACAGAGTATAAATACTTAAGATTTGTGCCTCTGACTATCTAGTTTGTCCTACACTCTCTTAGCCCTTGGTGTCAACACAATCTTCTTTCCCTTTATTTTGATTAGTGTAAAATCATGACCATTCAAAGGATGCTGCCGTATTTCTATGAATACACCATTAGTGGGAATCCGTCAGATCGTAGTTTTAAAGTCTTCGATACCTAACCTAAGTAGAGCTTTAATAGCGACATTTCAGTCATTTGTAATGAATCTAATAGTTTTCATGGTTTTATCAAGAGGGGAACAACAATACACTTTGCTGGTTCGACCAAATCTAGAATCAGCTCCTGATCCCTGCACTTCGGAAGCAAACCTGAGATATTACTTTCTTATTAAATGAAATACCGTTTTATTGACTTACTTAAGTTCCGTTGAATTTGTCATTCCGTAACTTTTATCAAAAAAATGCCATTTTGATCATAACGAGAAGGCAAAGATAACTTCGACTGTGCCGAAGTTTTAATACACTTGAAAAACTTTACTCCAACTGATTTGACCGCAAAAATATATATAGGATATAGATATCAGATATTTAAAGTTTTTAAATCATCAATAAAAATTTGATACCATAAAAAAAAAAACTTTTCGATAGGTCCTATGGCAGCTATATGCTATAGTCATCCGATGTTGATAAATTTTTTCAAAATTATGTGAAAGCATATAAAACTAATATATACCAATATTGGGGACGCTACGATAGAAAACAAAAAAGTTTTTCTTACTAGAAGTAGTTTTTCTGTGCAAAATTTCAGCACGTTAGCTTTAAAACTGAGGGACTAGTTCGCGTAGAAACAGACCGACAGACGGACAATCGGACGGACGGACAGACGGAATTGAACTCAGCTCGTCGTCCTGATCATGAATATATATAGTTTATGGGGTCGGAAATGAATATTTCTATGCGTTACAAACTTCTGGCCACAATGAATATACACTTTTCAAGTGTATAAAAATATCATTTTGATATGTGGGAAATATCAGTTTGATATTTTCGAACAGGTCACTTTCAAGTGTATCATATCGGCTTTTCATTGATATGAAAAAATATTATATTGAGTCACAGATCATATTAAAATCTTTTTCTCTTTTTTTCGTTAATCTGAACGAAAAATGATGTATGGCGGATCGATAGGTAATGATGATTAAGATATATGTCTGGAAGGTTTGAACAGACTATTTTCAAAATTGTGGGAGATATGAGGTATTTTCCAAATTGCGTGGGTGGCAACATTACTACCGTTCATCTGATCGGGAATTGATGTATTGCGGATCGATAGGTTATGAGGATTAAAATATATGTCTAGAAGGTTTGAACAGTCTATTTTCAAAATTGTGGGAGATATAAGGTTTTTTTCAAATTGCGGGGGCGTGAGGGGGCGTGGCAAAAATTTGAAACAAACTTGATCTGCCTGCAGACAATACAAGTCTACACTGAAAATTTGGTCGCTCTAGCTCTTATAGTCTCTGAGATCTAGGTGTTCATACGGACAGACGGACATGTCTATATCGACTCGGCTATTGATGCTGATCAAGAATATATATACTTTATGGGGTCGGAAATGCTTCCTTCTGCCTGTTACATACATTTGCACGAACTTAGTATACCCTTTTTACTCTACGAGTAACAGGTATAAAAATGAAATAACAAACAAAAACTCAGAACCGAAACTGTTCCTGTACAATGTTTCGGTTCTTTTCGGTCATTTCGGTTCCAAAAATAATTGTTCCGAAATATCGGTTCTCAAAAAATAAATAATAACGGTTCCGGTTCCGGTTCCGGTTACGGTTCCGGTTACGGTTACGGTTCCGGTTACGGTACCGGTTACGGTTCATATATAAACCAAGATTGGTGACGCTACGATGGAAAACAAAAAAGTTTTTCTCACTAGAACTAGTTTTTGGACCGACCGTTTATATGGCAGCTATATGCTATAGTCATCCGATTTAGATAAGTTTTACCAGAATTGTGTGGAAGTATATAAAACTAATATATACCACGATTGGTGATGCTACGATGGAAAACAAAAAAGTTTTTCTTACTAGAACTAGTTTTGGGAATGTCATCAATGGTAGCGTCTTCCAAAACTGCAAGGGTATTTTAAACAACGGCGTAGCCGATGTTAGCCTTCTATTTTTATAATTATACCCTTGCAGAGGGTATATTAAAATTGTCACAATGTTTGTAACTCATAGAAGGAAGCATTTCCGACCACATAAAGTTTATATATTCTTTTCATTTCCGTTTGCCGGTCTGTCCGTCCGTCCGTCTGTCCGTCTGTTTCTATGCTATCTCCTCATACGCTGCACATTTGTCGGAATCGGCCGGATCGGATGACTATATCATATAGCTGCCATAGGAATGATCGGTCCAAAAACTAGTTCTATTATATACTTTCACATGATTCAGGGAAAATTTGTCAAAATCGAATGACTATAGCTTATAGCTGCCATATAAACGGTCGGTCAAAAAACTAGTTCTAGTGAGAAAAACTTTTTTGTTTTTCATCGTAGCGTCACCAATCGTGGAATATATTAGTTTTATATGCTTTTACACAAATCTGGAAAAACTTATCAAAATCGGATGACTGATGACGGATGACATGTCCGTCTGTCCGTATGAACACCTAGATCTCAGAGACTATAAGAGCTAGAGCTACCATCTTTTCAGTGTAGACTTGTATTGTCTGCAGGCAGATCAAGTTTGTTCCAAATTTTTGCCACGCCCCCTCGCGCCCCCGCACTATGAAAAAACCTTATATCTCCCACAATTTTGAAAATAGATTGTTCGAACCTGCTAGACATATATTTTAATCATCATTACCTATCGATCCGCCATACATCATTTCCCGATCAGACGAACGATAGAAGAGTTGTCGCCCCCACAATTTGAAAAATACCTCATATCTCCCACAATTTTGAAAATACATTGTTAAAACCTTCTAGACATATATTTTAATCATCATTACCTATCGATCCGCCATACATCATTTCCCGATCAGATGAGCTATAGTAGAGTTGCCACCCCCGCAATTTGTAAAAAAACTCATATCTTTCACAATTTGTGATCTAATAAAATATTCTTAAAAAAAAACTTTACCCTGAGTAACGGGTATATCGAAGTCGAGCAGGGCCGACTTCAACTTACGCTCTCGTTAATACTATAATAATGACTTCTTCTTTTCCTGAAATGTAGAAGTGAGCCAAAATCCTCCCTATTCCAAACCCGAATGGGCAATTCAGACCAATCTCAATTCTTCCGTTTGTAGCAAAAGTCCTTGAGCATCTAATGGCAACCCAAATTCAGACATATCTAAGTGAAAACATGCTTATGAGTAACCAACATTCTGGATTCCGAATAAAGCGAAGCTGTACGACAGCCTTAATAAATATAGTGGAAGAAATTCGTGCCCAGTTAGATGACAGTAATGTTACACTTCTTACACTTCTCGAACACAGTAAAGCTTTTGACACTGTCAACCATGAAATTCTTTGTACTAAGCTAAGTTGTATGTATAATTTTTCACAATCTGCGACAAAACTGCTGAAATCGTATTTAGCAAACCGATTCCAAGCAGTCGTTTCTGGCTCATCCATTTCCGAGCTTAAAATTCTTTAACGGGGAGTTCCTCAAGGATCTGTGTTAGGTCCCCTTTTGTTTTCTGTGTATATAAATGATTTGCCAAAATTGCTGTCCAAATGTAACGTCCATATGTATGCTGACGATGTACAGATATATGTTAGTCGCCCGTTGGTACAAATAAATGAGTGTATTATTTTGTATAATATACAAAATAGCTCTTAGTACCGCATAGCTGTGCCAACTTAAGATAAATGGCACCCCGATTGAATACGTTGATAATGCTACAAAGGGAATAACTTTTAATAAAACGCTATCGTGGAGTGATCATATATCTAGGGCAACGGGAATAACCTTTGGGTTGGTAAGACAACTTTCAATTTCTCAACTGTTTTTGCCAGTTCACATTAGATTATTGATAGCCAAAACATATCTAATTCCTTCTCTTTTCTTTGCTGTGGAAATTTTTGGCCACTGCAGTGTTGATGATATGAGAAAACTAAATGTTACCTTTAACTCTTTTGCTCGTTTTATATTCAACCGTAGAATGGGTGACTCAATAACATTTCTAGCGAATTCCATTTTTGACCTTAGCCTGAAGAAGTGGATAGACTTTACAACTTTATTTTTTTTACATAAAGTATTGACTTCCAAGGAACCGAATTACCTTTACAACAAAATCAAATTTGCTGCTTCATCCAGAACAAATAATTTGATTTGTTCAAAAACCAAACTGTCTAGCTCTGAACGACAATTTTTTCTGCCTGCAATTAAATTATGGAATAATTTACCACATGAAACAATACGAAACGAAACTCAATTTAATATTAAAATAAAAGATTTTCTAAAACACTAAATATCTCCTTAGGAATATAATAATACAAAAACCAAAAAAATGAAAAACAAAACAAAAAACCAAAAAAAATCAGAAAATGTATTAGCATTAAACCTAATACATTTTCGGATTTTTTTTTTTTATGTAGTATATATAAGTAATATTTCTGTTAGTTGATAAAATTATCAGGGACCGTAAATAATGATTATTTTTTATTTTTTCATATTAAAAATCAACCACTTAGAGTAGCCGCAAAAATATATGAATTATACCTGTGGGATTCTTTTTCGTTAATCTATGGAAATCCGCAATGATTTTTAAATGGTTGATTTTTAAATATATTCCTCAATGATAATGATTATTTTTCATTTTTTATTTTTTGACTCAAATCATAATAATTATTTCCTGAGTGAAAAAATCAAAATCAAATATAATGATTATTTTCTGAGTGAAAAAATAAAAATCAAAAATAATGATTATATTGTGATTTTTATTTGTTCGCTCAAATATATCACTCAAGGTCCGATTATGACTCTCTGAATAGGAGCTGTGGCGAAATTGATACATATCCCTTAGAGAGAGTTGTAATCGAACCTTGAGTGATATTTTTGAGCGAAAAAATAAAAATCAAAAAATGATCATTATTTTTGATATTTATTTTTTCACTCAGAAAATAATTATTATCTTGATTTTTATTTTTTCACTCAGGAAATAATCATTATGGTTTGATTAAAAAAATTAATAATCAAAAATAATCATTATTTTCTGATTGAAAAAATAAATATCAAAAATAATGATTATTTTGTAATTTTTATACTCTGTACCGAAGGTTTACAGAGTATATTGGGTTTGTGCAAATGTATGTAACAGCCAGAAGGAAGCATCTCCGACCCCATAAAGTATATATATTCTTGATCAGCAACAACAGCCGAGTCGATATAGCCATGTCCGTCTGTCCGTCTGTCCGTATGAACGAAGAGATCTCAGAGATGGTAAGAGATAGAGGTTTGAAGTGTATGGAACATATATTTCTTCTACTTGCAGGCAGTTCAAGTTTAGCTTTGATTTTGCCACGCCCCGCCTCCCCACAAATTGAAAAAAACTGATATCTTCACAATTTTGGCGTTAGGTTGTTCGAACCTTTAGACATATATTCTACTCATCATTTCTTATCAAGCCCCCATACATCGTTTTCCGATCAGATAAACAATAGTGGCGCTATGTGTAAAAGAAAATTTAATGCAACGACAACAACAACACCCGCAGCCACTTACGAGAGAGAGAGAGCGAGAGGGCAATAGCTTACTGGACTGCGCCGCTTTCAGTTGCCCCCTCCCTTCTTTCCAATAGATATTTGTGTAAGTAGGCAAAGACCGAGTATGTGAGGAGCGATGCAATTGAGATGGCCTGCGGTCAGAAATCACGCGTGATTCCCGCTTGACTAATATAGATACGTTTATGTTAATAGGACATTATATACAAATTTTATAATTTTACGAGTTAAGTACTAGGGTAATTCTACCCATCATTACTTATCGAGCCCGTACATTGTTTTTCAACCAGATGAACGATAGTCGAAAGAGTTGCCACCCCCAGATTTTGAAAAAACCTCACACTTTAAAGTTATCAGTTACATACAAACAGGTACAGAGTATATTACAGTCGGGCTTGACCGACTTTCTTACTTGTTATAATTTCACTTATAATGATTACAGTCCTTGAAAATTATGATTTAAATTAAAACTTTAAAAAACGTATATCATATAGCTGCCATATATACGGTCGGCCCAAAAACTAGTTCTAGTGAGAAAAACTTTTTTGTTTTCAATCGTAGCATCACCAATTTTGGTATGTATAAGTTTTATATGCTTTCACACAATTCTGGAAAAATTTATTAAAATCGGATAACTATAGCTTATTGCTGCCATAGAAACGATCGGCCTTAAAACTAATTAAAGTGAGAAAAACTTTTTTGTTATCAATTTTAGCGTCTTAAATAAGCTGCAAGGCTATTTAAAACATCGGCGTAGCCGTGTTAGCCTTTTATTTTTTTTATATTAAATTTCTAACCTAAATTGGTTTAATAAACATGTCTTTTATTTATTGAGTTAAAATAATCAAGATACTCACACACAAGTGTGTTCACGACAGATGAAGTCTATATTTAACTTCTCAATACCTGATAAGCAAGTTGTCGTTAAAACACTTATTCAATTAATCAGCCTAGATTAAATTGATATTGATCTTCTTTTTATACCCTTGCAGAGGGTATATTAAAATTGTCACGATGTTTGTAACGCATAGAAGGAAGCATCTCCGACCCCATAAACTATATATATTCTTGATCAGCATGACGAGCTGAGTCTATATAGCCATGTCCGTCTGTCCGTCTGTCCGTCCGTCTGTTTCTATGCTATCTCCTCCCTCAGTTTTGAAGCTATCTTGACCAAACTTTGCAAAAAGTCTTTAAATACACATAGGCTGCACATTTGTCGGAATCGGCCGGATCGGCTGACTATATCATATAGCTGCCATAGGAACGATCGGTCCATAAACTAGTTCTAGTGAGAAAAACTTATTTGTTTTCAATTGAATCGTCACCAAACTTGGTATATATTAGTTTTATACCCCTTCACACAATTCTGGAAAAATATATCAAAATCGGATGACAATAGCATATAGCTGCCATATAAACGGTCAGTAAAAAAACTAGTTCTAGTGAGAAAAACTTTTTTGTTTTCTATCGTAGCGTCACCAATCTTGGTATATATTAGTTTTATACCCCTTCACACAATTCTGGAAAAATTTATCAAAATCGGATGACTATAGCATATAGCTGCCATATAAACGGTCAGTAAAAAAACTAGTTCTAGTGAGAAAAACTTTTTTGTTTTCTATCGTAGCGTCACCAATCTTGGTTTATATTAGTTTTATATGCTTTTACACAATTCCAAAAAAATTTATTAAAATCGGATGACTATAGCATATAGCTGCCATATAAACGGTCTGTCAAAAAACTCGTTCTAGTGAGAAAAACTTTTTTGTTTTCCATCGAAGCGTCACCATTCTTGGTATATATTAGTTTTATACCCCTTCACACAATTCTGGAAAAATTTATCAAAATCGGATGACTATAGCATATAGCTGCCATATAAACGGTCAGTAAAAAAACTAGTTCTAGTGAGAAAAACTTTTTTGTTTTCTATCGTAGCGTCACCAATCTTGGTTTATATTAGTTTTATATGCTTTTACACAATTCCAAAAAAATTTATTAAAATCGGATGACTATAGCATATAGCTACCATATAAACGGTCAGTCAAAAAACTAGTTCTAGTGAGAAAAACTTTTTTGTTTTCCATCGAAGCGTCACCATTCTTGGTATATATTAGTTTTATACCCCTTCACACAATTCTGGAAAAATTTATCAAAATCGGATGACTATAGCATATAGCTGCCATATAAACGGTCGGTCAAAAAACTAGTTGTAGTGAGTAAAACATTTTTGTTATCAATGGTAGCGACTTTCAAAAACTGCAAGGGTATTTAAAACATCGGCGTAGCCGATGTTAGCCTTCTATTTTTTTGTTTGGTGTATAGACAAAATTTATCTACTCCTTTATTTCGACGCATATTTTTCCGTCAGAATGATAATTCATCTTATTGTTCAATGCGAAAAACCAGTGACATATTAAAAAGCTAGCGAATGCATTAGTATGAAATACAGATGGTATTTTGAATCGATGACACTACACGATGGTAAAGTTAATATTTCTCAGTCCCGCCCGGGTCGTATAAAACAGTTACTTATTAATCTATCCTTTTAGGCCCTGTGGCCTTGTATGGCTCATTGGTTAGTGTGGGTCCCTACTGTGCGGGAGGTCGTGGGTTCGATCCAACCTCAGAACATCTAATTAGAAAAGTTTATTCCATAAAACTTTTACACTTAAGGTCACCTTTATAGCTGTTGGCGCCAGTTTTGAGTGTGTAGCTTTGAAAATGTTTCTCAAAAACGGCGACGTTCGGATTCGGCGTTAAGCTGTAGGTCCCTTTTGTCTTGAGCGAGCCCAAGAGATCGAGAGAAGCTCGACTTGGCCCTTTGGGGCTGTAATAGCCAATTTTAGATTTTTTTAAATAGTAGACGCTAAAGTTGCAAAACTTTCAATGGGTTTTCAATTCTTACCAGAAGGACTTCGAAGGCTTGTCAGAGGACCTAGAGTATTGGCGTTGTTGATTATATTTCCGCTTACGTCAGATAAGTTCAGTCCACTGTGGCAAGGACCATTTGCCGATACAGCCATGCCAGACGGGATCTGGGCTGGCCCCAAGCAATCACTCTCATTTCGGCCGGTACTAACTACACTCGATACACTTGCAGACGACGCGAAAGTACTTCCTGCTGCTGTCTGAATTTGAGCAGTGGTCACCACGCGATGCACTGTGTACATCATAGGTGGAACAGGCACACTAACAGAACCCATCGACACTGGTGTTTGAGTCATCGTTTGGTCACAGGGCGCACTAGCATTGCTTTGATGCGTTTGCGTTCCCACCACCCGGCCGCATCCATTGGTACTTGGTAATATTGAACAATTGGCCACATCGTCAGATGAGTCTATGGCAGAACTTGGGCTGCAAACGCTGTGCTGCTGGTTATGTTGCAGTTGATGGGTTTGTTGGATATGACTTAGCTGATGGTTGTGCGAAAGAGGCTGCTGAAGGTGGTGAGTATTCGGATGTTGTTGCAGTGATTGTTGCTGTGGTGGTATTGGTGATTCAGTGTTAAAGCGGCCGGCGTTAGTTCCAGTATAGTAGTCGTCCCTACACTTGGCATCGGCAGTGTTGTAATAGAGGTGTGACCTATTAAAATAAGAAGAAGCGATGGGCTAATAGATTTGTTGCTGGTTACCTTTTGTACTTACTGATAGTCCTGAGATGTTATCTTTTTTCGATTATACTGCAACGTGCTTAAAGGCACTGTCATTATATTTATATAGTTCGCCGGATTGGCAGTATTATTGCTGCAGTGGGCACTACTGTGACAGGCAGATACTCCATACGGACTTCCCAAGTTCCTATTGGCGTTAAGTGATTTATTATTCCCATTTCGTGGTAGCCCATCTTTGGAATTATAACCCGATTGCGATTGGTTTGATAAATATTCCTGACCATAATTGATTTTGCTTGATGCCGATTGTGAATTTGAAGACGTGGATGAAGTTTGCTGCATAACATTCCGACAGTAATAGTGATTTGGCTCCATGTTCTTAATTCATATCAGCAAATCTGGCAATATTTCAACTATTTTCTATAGCAGTGCCTATAATTAAACAATCAAGAATAAATTAGAAACGAGAAGGCAAAGCTAATTTCGACTGTGCCGAAGTTTTAATACACTTGAAAAAGTTTACTCCAACTGATTAAACCGGTAAAATATATATAGGATATGGATATCAAATATTTAAAATTTTTAAATCATTGATAATAAAAATTTGATCATGTAAAACAATTTTCCGATACCATAACCTTTAAAAATCTTTTCCAAATTAGTGAAAAATATAAAATAATTTTACCAAGATTGGAGACGCTACGATCGAAAAGTTTTCTCACTAAAAGTAGGTTTTCGACCAGTGTTAGTATATGCTATAGTCATCCGATTTTGATAAATTTTTTCCGAATTGTGTGGAAACATATAAAACTAATATATACTACGATTGGTGACGCTACGATGGAAATCAAAAAGGTTTTTCTCACAATGACTTATTTTTCGACCGATCGTTCCTATGACAGCTATATGATATAGTCATCCGATCCGGCCGGTTCCGACATATTAGTTGCGTGCAGTAAAAAGAAGACTCTGTGCAAAATTTCAGCTCTATAGCTTTACAACTGAGGGACTAGTTTGCGTAGAAACAGACAGACAGACAGACAGACGGACAGACGGACAGACGGACAGACGGACAGACGGACAGACAGACAGACGGACAGACGGACGGACGGACGGTCGGACGGAAATGAACTCAGCTCGTCATGCTGATCAAGAATATATATACTTTATGTGGTCGAAAGTGCTTCCTTCACTGCGTTACAAACATCGTGACAATTTTAATATACCCTCTGCATGGGTATAAAAACTTTTTGTTATCAATGGTAGCGCCTTTCGAAACCTGCAAGGGTATTTAAAACATCGGCGTAGCCAATGTTAGCCTTCTATTTGTATAATTATACCCTTGCAGAGGGTATATTAAAATTGTCACGATATTTGTAATGCATAGAAGGAAGCATCTCTGAGCGAGCTGAGTTCATTTCCGTCTGACCGTCTGTTTCTATGCTATCTCCTCCCTCAGTTTTAAAGCTGTCTTGACCAAACTTTGCAAAAAGTCTTTAAATACAAATACGCTGCACATTTGTCGGAATCGGCTGGATCTGATGACTATGTCATATAGCTGCCATAGGAACGATCGGTCCAAAAACTAGTTCTAATGAGAAAACCTTTTTTGTTTTCCATCGAAGCGTCACCAATCGTGGTATATATTAGTTTTATATGCTTCTATACAATTCTGGAAAAATTGATCAAAATCGGATGACTTTAGCATATAGCTGCCATATAAACGGTCGGTCAAAAAACTAGTTCTAGTGACAAAAACTTTTTTGTTTTTCATCGTATCGTCACCAATCGTGGTATATGTTAGTTTTATATGCTTCCACACAATTCTGGAAAAATGTATCAAAACTGGATGACTATAGCATATAGCTGCCATATACACGGTCGGTCCAAAAACTAGTTCTAGTGAGAAAAACTTTTTTGTTTTCTATCGTGGCATCACCAATCGTGGTATATATTAATTTTATATGCTTCCACACAATTCTGAAAAAATTAATCAAAATCGGATGACTATAGCATATAGCTGCGATAGCAACGATCGGTCTAAAAAATAGTTTTATTGAGAAAAACTTTTTTGTTATCAATGGTATGTTGTCAAAACTGCAAGGGTATTTAAGGGTATCAAAAACTGCAAGGGTATTTAAAACATCGGCGTAGCCGATTTTAGCCTTCTATTTTTTTTTATTCTTTTAAGGGTAGCTACGACTATTTAAAATATTTTAAAAAATGCCATGGAAATATTGGATGCAAATCGTGGATGCTATAGAAAATTTTCAAAAAATACACGTTTCGACAAAATATAAATTTAATGTAATTTTTGTGTATTTTCTTGAAATGACGTGCTATTTCGATAACTCTTACTTATAAAATCGATAAATCGATAATTTGCTAGCATTTTTGTAGGTCCTATTAAAGTAAAAATGTTTAAAGACTTATATCTTGCCAAAGTTTTACCGATTGACCATACAAATGCAGAGCTGCTTTCAGAACGTAATACATGGCCCACAATAAGCAATTAGTTACTAAAAACACATCTACTAAATAATTATATTATCCAAGGCTGCAAACTGGATCGTGTTTTTTGGTCACTCGAACCTTACCATGAGCGACTACTGATTGACGCATCCAATAGCTTGGTAACATCAAAATTAAAGATGAGTAGGTCTTCATTTTAACTGATTTGCTATTATTATTTTTTCTTTTTTTTATGAAAATTATTTTGTTTTTGCGGTATTTCTATAAAGAATGTTTGGGGACATCTTATATCTTTATATTTAAAGGAAAGAAAACATAAATTGGATTATTGGTTTAGATGTTATTTCAGTTTATGTGAACTTATCTTTTGAAAAATACCAAAAAACATATATCCGCCGATATCTGGAGAACGACTCGATAGAAAAATTCGACACAATCGAATTTTTTCAAAGCATTCTAAAAGGCCGTACTCAGACGCTGATAAATTCTCGCAGGGGGGGTCTTCGAATTATGAAACATGTTTGATAGTTCGAAGAGGTTCCTCTGAGAATTGAGCACATAATTAAAAAAATGGATTCAAGGAAGACCAAAAGGCAAAACGAAACAATTTGGAGAACTTTGCGGAGCATGAACAACTTGCGCTGAGTGCCCCGATAGTGTGCCGATAAATAATGATGAATGGAATAATTCTCTAGAAGGTCGGAACAAGCTAACTCCAAAAATGGAAATGATTTTTTCTGAATTGTTGGAGTGGAGCAGGGGATACTGACCAATTACCCCCATAACTACCTATTTAAAATTGTTCCCGGCAGGCAGTATAACAGTTGAAAATTGGGATTTACAAATTCAGTCATTTTTCAAAGGCCATTACGAATACAAGAGAAATTTACCAATACTCGATTATAAAGATTCCAAGCCAGTTGTATTAAATGGTCTTGACAATCTCAATCTAGGCCTGTCAAGAACGCTCATTGAGTGTGACAGAACATGCCCTGTGGCTACAAAAACAAGATTAGGTTGGTTGTTGCATGGTCCAAATACGCAACAGGCAAGGCAAAGCGTAAAAATGTTGCATGTCAAGGTTGACAAAGATTAAGATGAACAAGAATATTTTGCAGACGAAGCGAAACAAATAACAGAGGATACAATATCTTAATATCTCAAAAATAATGATAGATTTGAATAGGACTTGGTGGAAAAAAAATGTAAAATTCATAGAAAATTTCGAAATTGCTGAAAATCTGTTAGCTAAAATAAAAAGGAAAATGCTGAAGAGTTGAGAATGGATAAAATTGTCTGTTAAAACTGTTGATACAGACACACGGCAGTCCGCCAACCTGAAAATTTGTAGTCAAAGCCCATGGATCCAGCTAACAAAGCAAAAACGACTCAATCAGCCTTTTCGTAAGTAACGGGTATATCGAGGTCTAGCAGGGCCGACTTCAACTTACGGTTTCGTTTCTTATAGCCTCTTTTCAAACCAATTTCATTCAGATCGGCTCGAAAAAAAAACGTTTGGCCATGAAACGGGGGTTGGTTCTGCCCAATTTCAGACCATAAGGGTGAATTCCCCGAAATGAGAAAATAATTTTTCTATCTATTCGGCCCATAGAATGTACAAACCGAACTTCATTCACATCAGTTCACAATTAACGATGGGCCCTGAACCCAACCATGCGTTCATTTTCCGAACCTGGGGTGGATTTTCCAAGATTTGAAAATCACATTTCTAATTATTTTTCATACTATGCTCACAAATCGAGTATGAAGTCAATCGGATAAAAAATAATTCTTCCATAAAGAATTTTTCGGGCGTATTTTCCGAAATCTGTAAAACACGTCTCTAATTATTCCGCATACTTTACTTACAAACCCAATTTAAAGTCAATAGGACGAAAAACAACATTTTTCCTATATAAGCCGTTTCGTGAGTTTTCCAAAACTCCGCCCTTGTTCCCACTATAAACTCATATGGAAACTTTTGTGAATGTTTTATCTTTTTATCTTTTACCGTTTAGGCTCTGCGTAGATGACCAATCAGTTTTATTTATTGAGATGAAAAAACACACAATATCAAGGGTACAGGTTATTTCGCAGTCAAGGCAATCTTCCTTTTTTTTCGTTTTTTAATTTTTGAAGTGACATGAATATATTCCTACATCATTTTGCGCACAACATCGATATTTTGTGGCACAACAACTGGTTTTGGACGACCTTTCAGAATTCGTCAATGAGCGAACAACGACCAAGACAAAAAAATTCGTTATATCAGTTATTTAACGTGCACAAGAAAGGTTCTTGTTCGCCTTAAAATGATTTTAGTTCATCTATGCATTCCTGTGTACATCATTTTGCAAAACAATCTGAAAAATATACAGAGCTTATTGCAGAAAATACCAAACTTTGTAATGCAATGACAATTGGGTCTTAATAAGGCTAAAAGTGACCTAGGTCATGAATAACAATACTAACCCACGTAGACATTTTACTGGTTAAAGACAGATTCCAAACTTGACTGAACCAGCTTTGAAGTGGTTCAGAGCATGATGTCAGAAATCATTTAAGCTGTGAACTTTAAATTTGGTATTTGAGCTGGTAATATAGAGTAAGACATTTCACTAGTTCATAGTAGGCTTGGAATTAGTTTGAAGCATTTTGGCCGGGCCTGTTTTAAACTATAAACGAGAAGGCAAAGCTAACTTCGACTGTGCCGAAGTTTTAACACTTCAAAAACTTTACTCCTTAGATATCAGATATTAAAAAATTTTAAATCATTGATAATAAAAATTTGATACCATTAAAAACTTTTCTTAGTAAAACACATTTTCCGACCGATCGGTCCCATGGCAGCTATATGCTATAGTCATCCGATATTGATTAATTTTTTCAAAACTATGTGAAAGCATATAAAACTAATATATACCAAGATTGGGGACGCTACGATAGAAAACAAAAAAGTTTTTCTCAGTAGAATTAGTTTTTGGACCGACCGTTTCTATGGGAGCTATATAATGTAGCCATCCGATTTTCATTAATTTTTCCCGTATTATGTGAAAGCATATAAAACTAACAATTACCAAGATCAGTGATGCTACGATGGAAAACAAAAAAGTTTTTCTCACTAGAACTAGTTTTTGACCGATCGGTTCCATGGCAGCTATATGCTATAGTCATCCCATTTTGATACATTTTTCCAGAATTATTTGGAAGCATATAAAACTAACATATACCAAAATTAGTGACGCTACGATGGAAAACAAAAAAGTTTTTCTAACTAGAACTATTTTTTGTAACGATCATTCCTATGGCAGCTATATCATATAGTCATCTGATCCGGCCGGTTTCAACATATTAGTTGCGTGCATTAAAAAAGAAGACTCTGTGCAAAATTTCAGCTCGATAGCTTTAAAACTGAGGGACTAGTTCGAGTAGAAACAGACAGACAGACGGACAGACGGAATTGAACTCAGCTCGTCGTTCTGATCAAGAATATATATAGTTTATGTGGTCGGAAATGAATATTTCTAAGCGTTACAAACTTCTGGGCAAAATTAATATACACTTTTCAAGTGTATAAAAAGATTATAGAATTCAAATGACATGAGCGACGCTGGGTATACAGCCTTTTTTAAATAAAATACAAGATTCTTATAGCAGTTTTAACACCCAAATTAATATTCTAATGTTCAAACGACCTTTTAATATTCAAACTAGCAAATCATCAACCTCCTTTGTGGTATTGTGCACAGTACACGCTCTCTGTAGATATGTAGTAGCATACCTTTATGACCTCGAGCCGGATTAAACTTGCAAATTTTAATAATCGAATGTTCAAAATGAGATCGCTGCACTTTTTATACTGTAGCAAACTACAAATCGAATAAATAACTTTAATCGGTTATCATTCAACCAAGTGACGTCTAAAAACTTACGCTGTTGATTTGCAATTAAAACATAATGGATCATATTGCAAAACTTTTTTCCCGATGCGGTATACGCAGATTATGCGCATTGAATATCAATAAATTACTTTGGGAATGAATGTACGACTCGAAATCATTTTTGTCAACAGAATTACATGTGATATAAACAAATTAATTATTGTAAATGCAATTACACACATATGTTCCTAAATCAAACTGAAATCACACAATAAGTGCATACAAATATATATACACAAATTTGTATGCATAACTTATATGTTGAGTTTGATTTTAGATCACATAAGTATAAATGCTATGTAGATTAACGTAAGTACAAGAGCAAATGTATGCACACAAAAAAGTGCACTGACATCAATCAATACAAATCCTTGCATACATACATGTACGTTGTACATACATGTATACACATTACGAGAACTATTCCACTTACAAGCATAATGCATACATACAAATCCTAGGTGGAACATTGAAGGCCATCGCTTTTATATTCTCAAAACACCAACATTTGTTTTTTGAATTTTGTTACACTCATTTATCCTTTTTTAAAGCACCAAATAACTTTTAATATCTGCCTATGTACATATGCCTATGCCTATGAATATACATACTTTTCTTAAAATGTATAACACGAACTCCACAATGGGAACAAACTTCTTTCTGTGTCCGACGTTAGCGAGACTTTTGCAAATAGCCTGTCAATTTTCACCAACAGTTAAGTATTTGCATTCCGTATACTCATATTTGTCACATTATATTTCTTCGTTTTATTACTTTAATCATTTGGTTAAATGGAAATTCATCTACCGAAAACAGATAGGGACTAATGATGAATTAAAGTTTCCAAGTACACAAATGTCAAAACACCAAAATATCTACTTATACAACATCGGTTTGACACATGGTCAACGAAGTAAACAAACACATGCAAACTTGAGTTCCACATTAGGCGCATGCGCAGAACTGTTCATAGTGACGTGTTCCTTAACTATCGATAAACAAAAAGGTACACGAATTAGAATCCTATTCTAAACCAATCGATTTGACACATATCGCCCGCTACTTTAAAATTTGTAAAAATTTACATTTGATACAATCAAAGTATAGTTTGAGTTTATTGATTTATTGAGATTGATCTGACGGCGCACAGTGGCTCGTTTGGCCGATTTAGCGTTGCAAAAATCAAATTTTGATGTTCGATTTTTTTGACCAAAATATTTTAATTCAATAAAGAAAACTCCAGATAGCCAGAAAAACTTTGGTTTTTTGAATTTGGATTACTTTAGATTTTACAGTGGTTCGAAGTTGAATAATTTTTTAAACATTTTAATTTTTGATTTTTTTGGTTTCAAATGTCAACTTGGGAGCGTATAAAAACCAAACGGATATTCCGATTTGAATTTGGTTGATTTTATTCAAAAGATGCATCAATTCCTAATGTAAATGCATTTACTCATTTTTATTATTTGAAATATGGATGTTGGAACTCACGTTTTGGGTGGACACTATTTTTGGGTAAATTTTTTTAACATTAATAGGCTCGGGAAAAAAAGGTTCGCTCGTCGCCATTAATTTGAAGCATAAAAATCATGTGGTAGCTAATAATTAATGTATTGTAAAAGTTGCAGCTGCGTATCCCAGCATACTGTAATGGACAGTTACTGGGTGAATAAAATCTTATATTTTCTTGGATCAATTAATGTTAGTTACATGTTCCTTTGGGGGTGTAGGTTTTAAAATGTTGGTATATTTTATTTTAGCAAGGATATGAACCCGTGTATCGATAAAGAAAAAGGCAACCAAGCTTCTGTTAAGCAACATAAGAGAGCATGACGTTTGTTTGACAGCTGTCAAGTCTCTCTCGAGGCCACTGGTCAAAAGTTTCTACCAACTTCCTTTTCCGTAGCTCAGTCTTTCCGATTTTAGCAGTCAAGCAATCTAGACGTGTGCAATCGCTAAAGTTAAATATTTTAATTCGGAGAAGAAAAAAACCAATCCAAATTTCATAAGCCATCCCTTAGGCAAAACTTTATTACAAAAAAAAACGAGAAGGCAAAGCTAACTTCGACTGTGCCGAAGTTCTAATACACTTGAAAAAGATTACTCCAACTGATTTAACCGGTAAAATAAATATAGGATATAGATATCAAATATTTACAATTTTTTAAATCATTGATAATAAAAATTTGATACCATAAAAAAAAACTTTTCTTAGTAAAACACATTTTCCGTCCGATCGGTCCAATGGCAGCTATATGCTATAGTCCTCCGATTTTGATAAATTTTTTCGAAATTATGTGAAAGAATATAAAACAAATACATACCAAGATTGGAGACGCTACGATAGAACAAAAAAAGTTTTTCTCACTAGAAGTATTTTTTTGACCAACCGTTTATATGGCAGCTATATGCTATAGTCATCCGATTTTGATAAATTTTTTCCGAATTGTGGGGAAACATATAAAACTAATATATACTACGATTGGTGACGCTACGAAGGAAATCAAAAAAGTTTTTCTCACAAAGACTTATTTTTCGACCGATCGTTCCTATGACAGCTATATGATATAGTCATCCGATCCGGCCGGATCCGACATATTAGTTGCGTGCAGTAAAAAGAAGATTCTGTGCAAAATTTCAGCTCGATAGCTTTAAAACTGAGGGACTAGTTTGCGTAGAAACAGACAGACAGACAGACAGACGGACAGACAGACGGACAGACAGACGGACAGACGGACGGACGGACAAGCGGAAATGAACTCAGTTCGTCGTCCTGATCAAGAATATATATAGTGTATGGGGTCGGAAATGAATTTTTCTATGCGTTACAAACTTCTGGGCAAAATTAATATACACTTTTCAAGTGTATAAAAAAACAGGAAAAAGTGAATTTAATAAAGTGGCTATAAACCAAGTATACAAAAGCCGAAAGCTTATGTAAGTTTGATTAAGATTCAATTTATGCTGCACGCTTTATGAAATCTTTTCATTTTACATAAAGGCTTTTGGGCAGCTCTGAGACGACTTCTATGGCACTTAGCTTCAAGCTAATATTGTCAAGAGTATTTTCAAGTTGAAGGTAAATATGATTTTACAAAGAAAACATTTCCACTTAATGGAAATTTCATTAAGTACCACCCCCTTACAGCCCACGATCTTATTTTGGCAGACACATTACACTAATGTAATGATGCTGACATCAAAACCAGAAACCAATCTTGCAGCAAGAGCAGAGGAGAGGGAGCTTTTTATAATCATTAGCGCGCAGAAGCTTTGTTCCCGCCATCTCCACAACCTCACCTCCAGTAGAAGTTCGTAATTGCAGCAGAAAACATGGATCAAGCGACCTGAAAAAATCCCTGGCCCAAGTGCGAAATAGTGTCCAAAAGAAAGAAAAAACAACCGAACAAAAAGTGCAAATTGTGTTTAAAAAGCCCCTGATTTTCATTACCAACGTCTTCAAGAAGCCAGGCTTTAAGCGATAAAAAGCAATCCAAAAAAAATGCGATCTAATCATCTTGGCAAAGAAGCCAAAAGCAAATTTTTTTTATGTGACATTAAGCAAAGAAACAACAGAAGTCAAATCAAAGGCAAATTATTAATTTTTTTTATATCGTTCCTTCTGAGTTTAAAGCGCTAAGCGAAAAGAAAAAAAAAAGAAAAGAATGAAAGCGAAAAAGTGTTAAAGGTTAATGATCATTGGGCAAAGCAAAATTCATTTCATACGTCATCCAACTTAAATCTCAAAACGTAATTCAAAGCAGTGCTTTTAAACTGTGTGTGTTACCAATGATTAAATTGGCTCAATAATTAATGTTGTTTGCAAATAAAATCGGAATGTGCGCGATGAACTAATTTAAATACAATTTTATGCCCAAAAACAACATTTAGGCAAATACATCTTGAAACCATGGAGCGCTTCAACGGATCTTCGAGAGGGTGACTCATACTTAAAACAATTATTTAAAAATTATTTCATTGCTCAATTTTCTGAAATAAAACTAAAATTGAAGATAACAAAAGAAAGTGAAAGCATGTGCTGAAAAAACGTAATGAAGTTATAATGAATATACAAAGCAACATTCAATTTGTGTGTTTTTTTTTTGTGCTTAAATTCTTATGCTTGCACTTATGCTTGTCTAATCTTTCTATATTTATGCACATGCTTTAACTTCTCTTTGAGTCAGTACTGATAAGTCAATCAGTTTTGTTGTGATCTTCTTATTTGCTTTTGCCAAAGTTTATGCCTTTAAAATTATCAAGAGAATGAAGTTAATCTATTGGATATATGAAATGAGAAATGTAGTCCAAATAATTTAAACAAGAAGAAACACAATAGTTTCGTTCATTTATTATACCCTTGCAGAGGGTATATTAAAATTGTCACGATGTTTGTAACGCATAGAAGGAAGCATCTCCGACCCCATAAACTATATATATTCTTGATCAGCATGACGAGCTGAGTCTATATAGCCATGGCCGTCTGTCCGTCCGTCTGTTTCTATGCTATCTCCTCCCTCAGTTTTGAAGCTATCTTGACCAAACTTTGCAAAAAGTCTTTAAATACACATAGGCTGCACATTTGTCGGAATCGGCCGGATCGGATGACTATATCATATAGCTGCCATAGGAACGATCGGTCCATAAACTAGTTCTAGTGAGAAAAACTTTTTTGTTTTCTATTGAATCGTCACCAAACTTGGTATATATTAGTTTTATACCCCTTCACACAATTCTGGAAAAATTTATCAAAATCGGATGACTATAGCATATAGCTGCCATATAAACGGTCAGTAAAAAAACTAGTTCTAGTGAGAAAAACATTTTTGTTTTCTATCGTAGCGTCACCAATCTTGGTTTATATTAGTTTTATATGCTTTTACACAATTCCAAAAAAATTTATTAAAATCGGATGACTATAGCATATAGCTACCATATAAACGGTCAGTCAAAAAACTAGTTCTAGTGAGAAAAACTTTTTTGTTTTCCATCGAAGCGTCACCAATCTTGGTATATATTAGTTTTATACCCCTTCACACAATTCTGGAAAAATTTATCAAAATCGGATGACTATAGCATATAGCTGCCATATAAACGGTCTGTCAAAAAACTCGTTCTAGTGAGAAAAACTTTTTTGTTTTCCATCGAAGCGTCACCATTCTTGGTATATATTAGTTTTATACCCCTTCACACAATTCTGGAAAAATTTATCAAAATCGGATGACTATAGCATATAGCTGCCATATAAACGGTCGGTCAAAAAACTAGTTGTAGTGAGAAAAACTTTTTTGTTATCAATGGTAGCGACTTTCAAAAACTGCAAGGGTATTTAAAACATCGGCGTAGCCGATGTTAGCCTTCTATTTTTTAATTTTGTTTTTTATACACTTGAAAAGTGTATATTAATTTTGCCCAGAAGTTTGTAACGCATAGAAATATTCATTTCCGACCCCATAAACTATATATATTCTTGATCAGGACGACGAGCCGAGTTCATTTCCGCTTGTCCGTCCGTCCGTCTGTCCGTCTGTCTGTCTGTCTGTTTCTACGCGAACTAGTCTCTCAGTTTTAAAGCTATCGAGCTGAAATTTTGCACATAACCTTCTTTTTACTGCACGCAACTAATATGTCGGAACCGGCCGGATCGGATGACTATATCTTATAGCTGCCATAGGACCGATCGGTCGAAAAATGTGATTTACTAAGAAAAGTTTTTTTTTATGGTATCAAATTTTTATTATCAATGATTTAAAAAATTTAAATATCTGATATCTATATCCTATATATATTTTACCGGTTAAATCAGTTGGAGTAATGTTTTTCAAGTGTATTAAAACTTCGACACAGTCGAAGTTAGCTTTGCCTTCTCGTTTTTTATTAATTTGCACCAATGAACATGATCTTACACCTACGATAATTATGTGGAATATATTTACAAAAGAATGAAATAAGTTGAAGAATTTGAAATTGAAATTATGTTAAAATATCCTACCCTATATATATATATATTCTATTTTCGTTATTGAAAAAATGTTTAGAATTAGGCCAACTTGAATTAAAAGTTTTTTTTATTATAATTATTTTTTTTGAAGGTGCTAAGAATATGGAGCTTGAAATTAATATGAATAAATTAGAACATTATTATATTATGAATTTGTAAGCTTTCCATGTTTTCCTTTGAAGTAATGGGGTAAATTAGAAGAAAAGGTAGCCTCTTTTTGGGATTTTTCCTTAATAATGCGCCACGGAAAAATCATTGGTTGGGCGGGTAGAGAGCGAAGCTGCCAGGACATCAGGTCAGCTAATCAACATATAGTTGCTGTTATTCAATACATTTTATCTCTAGATTAATTCATTTGGTCTGGGTTTTCCCTTATGTTTTCTTTTCTTTTCTGCATTTATGCTAAAATTTAGGCAATTTATGACTTCAAAAGGCAAACGGATTATATTATTTATATGTGTTATGGGTGTTGGGAAGTGGTTAGCCAAAAGAACCCCCCCACTGGCTGCTTTTGCTAGCTGTAGTCAATAATCCCACTCGACTTTCACTTCGACAACATATAACCCATATCGAAAGAGAAAGAAGAGACTTATGCTTTGTCTTGGCCTGTGCATATTTTACACCCGTGCAGTTAGGGATTGGTAGAAAAGTCATAGGAATCTATAAGTCTTTCTCTTTGGAGTGCGTTCTTTTTGATTTGGAATGATCGATTTCTGTTGGCTAACATATTGATAAATGACTCTATTTTAAGAAACAATTTTTTTTGGAGTTTGTTTTGCGACAGTTGGTCTTGAAGGTGAACGTACGTTACAATACCTTGTCGCTGCAGTGATATACGTCAATTAACGTGCAGGTAAAGCAGGCCAATCCCAGTCGAAAATACAGGAGGAATAAATTTTCTGATTGGTTTCAATGTTTCTTGACTATAATTAATGGAAAAGTCTTGAGCGATATCACAATGCCAAATCAAAATTGGCATGTGCTATCAGCAAGAGGAAGCAAAAGGACTTTGAGGAGTTTGAGACATCGGAAACGGACGAGCATAATTATGAATACGGCATTTCTCCATTGCATGCAAGGATCTTACGTATGGAGTTCATGCTTAAATGGGAATAAACTCTTTCACAACAAAGGAGCGACTCTGATGACAGTGCCAACACAAAACCAAGGGATAGTATAAGATAACTGGATACACAAAAAAAGTTCTTGGCGGAGCTCGGGCTAAAAGTCGACTATCCCAAGCAGGGGTATTGAAACACAAATGATGGAAACCATCCCGGAGATTCTTCAATAACGATGAGGCAACTGCTAAGATAACAGGAACTCATCTGGATGTCATCAAAAGGTTTAAAATCATTCTCAATGTCTTAAGCTGTGGTGAAAATGTTGATGCATGCAAATATGGAAAATATGCTAAGGAGAAAAGGAATCTTTTATATACAAAATATCCGAAAAAAACTATCTCCTACTGTTCATAAAATATTAGATCATGGTGAGCAGATAATACAACGACAACTTTTATCGATGGGCGAGTTGTCAGAAGAAGCCCAAGAATCTAAAAACAGGGACTACAAAAGGTATAGATATGCGAACACGTGCAAAATATCACGAAATCAAGAAAACATCAACCTTTCAACATATTGTCGGCCTCCTCTGATCTCCGTATCTCATCTCTCAGACATCCGAAGACTCGACGAATTAACCGAAGAATATTCACCAGAAATATTAGATCTATTAAGTACTAATCATATGAATACCTATATTGACAACATTTTAAAGAAAATTAAGAATTCCAATGTTAGAACTCTTTTTTTAAGAAAATAATTTTTTTAGTAATTTCAAATTATATTTTTATTAAATTTAGTTAGTTTTAAAACACTATTTTCAATAAATCGTTAAAAAAAATTTAAAATGTTTTCCTATTTCATGAATTCTTTTCAGTGTATTGAAATATGAACTTTAGCAGCCGATCCTCATTTTAAAGCTACATTAATTAATCTCTTTAATCGTCCTTTTGAAATTTTTCAAATATCTCTTTCCGTTCAAAAGTTATGATTTTTGCAACGCTAAATCGGCGAAACGAGCTTCACTGTGCGGCGGTGGAGGGAGAACAAAATATATATATTTATTTTTAAGGATTTGCCAAAGTTTAAAGTCAAAGTTTAAGTTTTGCAGTATATAAATAGATTTTAATTTAATGTTTTGTGCTAGTTTCCCAAACTAACCTACAAAGGCGGCCTCTGCAGTAACCATTTGGCTGGCCAAGCCTGAAGACGATTGTTACATACAATATATTTATTCGCTTTTTATAAAACGTAGCATAATTCTGTTAAAGCGGATAACACTGGTCGACACTAAAATGTCAATTTTAAATAACACATTTTTTATTAGTATTTTTTGAAACATTGAAACATTATTTTTGTTGTTTATAGTTCGACAATGGGCTAATAAACTTTACATATATACTAACTTAGGCTAAATACATTAAAAGAAAAAAATAGAAGGCTTACATCGCCTCCGCCGATGCTTAAATACCCTTGCAGTTTTTATACACTTGAAAAGTGTATATTAATTTTGCCCAGGAGTTTGTAACGCATAGAAATATTCATTTCCGACCCCATAAACTATATATATTCTTGATCAGGACGACGAGCTGAGTTGAATTCCGTCGGTCCGTCCGTCCGTCTGTCTGTCTGTTTCTACGCAAACTAGTCCCTCAGTTTTAAAGCTATCAAGCTGAAATTTCGCACAGAAATTTCTTTTTACTGCACGCAACTAATATGTCAAAACCGGCCGGATCGGATGATTATATCATATAGCTGCCATAGGAACGATCGGTCTAAGAACTAGTTCTAGTTAGAAAAACTTTTTTGTTTTCCATCGTAGCGTCACTAATCTTGGTATATGTTAGTTTTATATGCTTCCACTTAATTCTGAAAATATTTATCAAAATCGGATGACTATAGCATATAGCTGCCATAGAAACGGTCGGTCAAAAAACTAGTTCTAGTGAGAAAAACTTTTTTGTTTTCCATCGTAGCGTCACTTATCTTGGTATATGTTAGTTTTATATGCTTTCACATAATACATTAAAAATTTATCAAAATCGGATGACTATATTAAATAGCTCTCATAGAAACGGTTGGTCAAAAAACTTCTTCTAGTAAGAAAACCTTTTTTGTTTTCTATCCTAGCGTCCCCAATCTTGGTATATATAAGTTTTAAATGCTTTCACATAAATTTGAAAAATCGGATGACTATAGCATATAGCTACCATAGGACCGATCGGCCGGAAAATGTTTTTACTAAGAAAAGTTTTTTTTATGGTATCAAATTTTTATTATCTTTGATTTAAAAATTTAAAATATCTGATATCTATATCCTATATATATTTTACCGGCTAAATCAGTTGGAGTAAAGTTTTTCAAGTGTATTCGGCAGTGTACTTCGGCACAGTCGACGTTAGCTTTGCCGTCTCGTTTTTATTTTATATAAGAATTGGTTTTCCTGATTATTTAATAACGAGAAGGCAAAGCTAACTTCGACTGTGCCGAAGTTTTAATACACTTGAAAAACTTTACCCCAACTGATTTAACCTATAAAATATAGATAGGATATAGATATCAGATATTAAAAAATTTTAAATCATTGATAATAAAAATTTGATACCATAAAAAAAACACTTTTCTTAATAAATCACATTTTCCGACCGATCGGTCCCATAGCAGCTATATGCTATAGTCCTCCGATTTTGATAAAATCTTCCAGAATTCTGTGAACGCATATAAAACTAATAAATACCAAGATTGGTGTTGCTACGATAGGAAATAAAAAAGTTTTTCCCACTAGAACTAGTTTTTTGACCGACCGTTTATATGGCAGCTATATGCTATATTCATCCGATCTTAATAAATTTTTCCACAAATATGTAAAATCATCTAAAACTAATATATACCAAGATTGGTGACGCTACGATGAAAAATAAAAAGTTTTTTCCACTAGAACTTGTTTTTGACCGACCGTTTATATGGCAGCTATATGATATTCATCCGATTTTGATAAATTTTTCCACAAATATTTAAAATCATCTAAAACTAATATATACCAAGATTGGTGACGCTACAATGGAAAATAAAAAGTTTTTCCCACTAAGACTTATTTTTCGACCGATCGTTCCTATGGCAGCTATATGATATAGTCATCCGATCCGGCCGGTTCCGACATATTAGTTGCGTGCAGTAAAAAGAAGACTCTGTGCAAAATTTCAGCTCGATAGCTTTAAAACTGAGAGACTAGTTCGCGTAGAAACAGACAGACAGACAGACGGACAGACAGAAAGACAGACGGACAGACAGACAGACGGACGGACGGACAAGCGGAAATGAACTCGGCTCGTCGTCCTGATCAAGAATATATATAGTTTATGGGGTCGGAAATGAATATTTCTATGCGTTACAAACTTCTGGGCAAAATTAATATACACTTTTCAAGTGTATAAAAATTTATTTTCGCTTAGAACCTGTTCCAAGCTGGCCAACAGATTGCGCCACATTCCGTGACCATTTGGCTGACCAAGCCAGAAGCCGATTGTGGTATGGGAGTTATACGATATATTTATCTGATTTTTATCAAACCTGCCAAAAATGTGTTGAAGTAAATAATATTGTCGATTAACAAGTATAAACAGGCTATCTTTGATAAGAAAAAAGTTTATAACACTAAAACTCGATTTTTATCCGATCGTTCTTATGATAGCTATATGTTATTATCATCCTATTTTGATCAAAACTAATGAATACCAAGTTTGGTGACGCTACGATGGGAAACAAACAAGTTTTTCTCACTAGAACTAGTTTTTTGGCCGATCTTTTCTATGGTAGCTATATGATATAGTGGCCCGATCCGTCCGGTTCTGACAAATGTGCAGCGTATAGCTTCAAAACTGAGGGAGGAGATAGCATAGAAACAGACAGACGGACCGACGGACAGACGGACGGACAGGGCTAGATCGACTCGGCTATTGAGGCTGATCAAAATTATATATAGTTTATGGGGTCGGATTTGCTTCCTTCTATGCGTTACAAACATCAGCACAATTTTAATATACCCTCTGCAAGGGTATAAAAAGACGAAAACTCGAATGAGAATAGATAATATAGTAAGTTATAATTAGGACAAAGGCAGCGGAAGGGTTCGTAGGAAGCAAAGTTTGAGGAGCGTGGCGGTAAATATATAGGTAAATAATTTCTTATTCAACGGACAGGAGATTAGGAGATTACTAGAGTCGATTTCACCCAGCAATAGTTTGTGAAGGAAAACTATTCCGTGGCACATTCTTCGATTTACGAGAGATGACAGATCGATAAGTTGCAATGGTTGCTCATAAGGGGGAAGATGAGAGTTGATTTCCCAGTTAAAGCTTCAGAGAGCAAATATTATAAATTGTTTTTGAACAGATTCAAGTTGATCTTTATATTTCTGGTATTCGTGGCTGACGATCTAGGTATACGTTTTGAGCCAAATTTATGCTTCAATAGCCATATCTCAATTATATGCAATAAAGCAACTGGAGTACTTGCGTTCATTAAAAGATGGTCAAAAGAATTTAATGATCCCTTTGTTACCAAACATTTGTACGTCTCATTAGTTAGGCCCATCTTGGAATATGGATCTTGTGTCTGGTCTCCCATGTACCAGAAATACAAAGATCAACTTGAATCTGTTCAAAAACAATTTCTAATATTTGCTCTACGAAGCTTTAACTGGGACGTTAACTCTCATCTTCCACCTTATGAGCAACGATTGCAACTTATCGATCTGGCATCTCTCGTAAATCGAAGAATGAGCCATGGAATAGTTTTCTTTCACAAACAATTACTGGGTGAAATTGACTCTAGTGATCTCCTAAACAATATAAACATTTGTGTGCCTGCCCGTCGAACACGAAATTACTTACCTATATATTTGCCGCCACGCTCTTCAAACTATGCTTCTTAAGAGCCTTTCCGCTGCCTTTGTCATAATTATAACTTACTATATCACCTTTTCTCATTTGATCTTTCGTCTAACTTTGTAAAGAATCAAATAATCCTACATATAAATAGCCTGCGTTAAATTACTTAATTCATCTTGTATTACTTTTACTTTGTATTTTTATACCCTTGCAGAGGGTAAATTAAAATTGTCACGATGTTTGTAACGCATAGAAGGAAGCATTTCCGACCACATAAAGTATATATATTCTTGATCAGCATGACGAGCTGAGTTCATTTCCGTTTGTCCGTCCGTCGGCTGTTTCTATGCTATTTCCTCTCTCAGCTTTAAAGCTATCTTGACCAAACTTTGCAAAATGCCTTTAAATACAAATACGCTGCACATTTGTCGGAATCGGCCGGATCGCATGAATATAGCATATAGCTGCCATATAAACGGTCGGTCCAAAAACTAGTTCTAGTGAGAAAAACTTTTTTGTTTTCCATCGTAGCATCACCAATCGTGGTATATATTAGTTTTATATGCTTCCACACAATTCTGCAAAAAATGATCAAAATCGGATGACTATAGAATATAGATGCCATATAAACGGTCGGTCCAAAAACTAGTTCTAGTGAGAAAAACTTTTTTGTTTTCCATCGTAGCGTCACCAATCGTGATACATATTAGTTTTATTTGCTTCCACACAATTCTGGAAAAATTTATCAAAATCGTATCACTATAGCACATAGCTGCCATAGGAACGATCGGTCTAAAAACTAGTTCTAATGAAAAAATTTTTTTGTTATCAATGGTAGCGCCTTTTAAAAACTGCAAGGGTATTTAAAACATCGGCGTAGCCGATTTTAGCCTTCTATTTTTTCTTTTACTTTTAATGTATTTAGTTAGTATATAAGTATGTACAGTTTAACAGCCCATTGTCGAACTATAACTGAATAAAACACAAAGTACTTTTTGTGAGTGACCCGCTCCAAATGACGAAGCTGAATGATCTTTATTTGAAAGTAGGTCTCTTTTTATACATTTTTGTTGGTCCCATGCAACGCCTCACATAGCTTTGCGTTGCATGGTTTTACTTAATGCTAAACATATGTGTCCCTTTTTTTAGGGTTGCAGTTATTTTTAGTCGCCCAGCGTACTTGAGCCCCTCCCGCATTGCAGGTACCTGGACTCAAATGCACTGTTCAATTATCTTTGAACATATTGCCCAGGGCGACAAATTTCCTTTTATTTTTATTATTTTTCTTTTCGATAGTGGACTGTATATTTTTGAATTTGTATTGTTTTTTGCTCAAGTCTGTTTTCTGATTTTAACATATTATTTATAGTTTTGATTTTCATTATATTTTATTACAATTGTTTTGTTTGACTTAAATAATGCCATGTTATTAAAACATCTTGCGCCGGCAAAAAATGAGTGTTTTTTTTTAACGTTAGTGTATAATACATACGGAAAATTTTTATACACTTGAAAAGTGTATATTAATTTTGCCCAGAAGTTTGTAACGCATAGAAATATTCATTTCCGACCCCATAAACTATATATATTTTTGATCAGGACGACGAGCTGAGTTCATTTCCGCTTGTCCGTCCGTCCGTCTGTCCGTCTGTCTGTCTGTCTGTCTGTCCGTCTGTCCGTCTGTCTGTCTTTCTGTTTCTACGCAAACTAGTCCCTCAGTTTTAAAGCTATCGAGCTGAAATTTTGCACAGAGTCTTCTTTTTATTGCACGCAACTAATATGTCGGAACCGGCCGGATCGGATGACTATATCTTATAGCTGCCATAGGAACGATCGGTCGAAAAATAAGTCTTAGTGAGTTAAACTTTTTTATTTTCCATCGTAGCGTCACCAATCGTAGTATATATTAGTTTTATATGTTTCCACACAATTCGGAAAAAATTTATCAAAATCGGATGACTATAGCATATAGCTGCCATATAAACGGTCGGACAAAAAACTACTTCTAGTGAGAAAAACTTTTTGTTTTCCATCGTAGCATCTTCAATCTTGGTATATATTAGTTTTATATGCTTTCACATAATTTTGAAAAAATTTATCAAAATCGGATGACTATAGCATATAGCTGCCATATAAACGGTCGGTCAAAAAACTACTTCTAGTGAGAAAAACTTTTTGTTTTCCATCGTTGCGTCTCCAATCTTGGTATATATTAGTTTTATATGCTTTCACATAATTTTGAAAAAATTTATCAAAATCGGGTGACTATAGCATATAGCTGCCATATAAACGGTCGGTCAAAAAACTACTTCTAGTGAGAAAAACTTTTTTGTTTTCTATCGTAGCGTCTCCAATCTTGGTATATATCAGTTTTATATTTTTTTACATAAGTTCGAAAAAATGTATCAAAATCGGATGACTATAGCATATAGCTGTCATTAAACGGATCGGTCGGAAAATGTGTTTTACTAAGAAAAGTTTTTTTATGGTATCAAATTTTTATTATTAAATATTAAAAAAGTTTAAAATATTTGATATCTATATTCTATATATTTTTTACCGGTTAAATCAGTTGGAGTAAACTTTTTCAAGTGTATTTAAACTTCGGCACAGTCGAAGTTAGCTTTGCCTTCTCGTTTTTTTTTATGTTATTGCAACGGCGCAAAACCGCCCATTGTTGCAGCGGTGCCACGTGGGCACTCTACTTTTATTATTTAGTTTGATTTTTTTTTTTATAGATTCGTACTCAATTGTAGGACATTTCCATACTTCCGAAAGGACTCTGGCGTCTCTGGTGGTGGAGAAAGACTCTGGCGTCTCTGGTGGTGGTGACAGTTGATTAACTCCAGGAGTTCTGATCTCTCTTGTTGTAGGCAATCCTTCGTCTCCTCCTTTTGTCTTCCTTCCTTCTCTGCTACACTTTCGGGCGGTTGTGAGCCTCAGCCCTGGTAGTTGTAGCTTCCTTCTTTGCTGCTGCACTTACTTTCGGGCGGTTGTAAGCCTCAGTCCCGATTTGCAGCTTCATCTTTTTTTTTTTCTCCGCACGTAGGGCATTCCCTATCGATTGGCTAGTTTTAGCGATTTTTTTTCTCGCTCAATACCTCCTCACGCAGCAGGGCAACCCTAACGCTCGGCAGGCCAATGCGACTGGAGATTTTCTCCCCGAGTCACTTCCTTAGGCTTTCCTCGCAGGCAATACGCTGCCGTTGATCTGGAATGCCTTTTTTTCGACCTGAGCAAATGCCGTTCATTTTAGCAACTTTGCCTTTTCAGGGACGAAGGACCAATGAATAAAACACAAAGTACTTTTTGTGAGTGACCCGCTCCAAATGACGAAGCTGAATGATTTTTATTTGAAAATAGGTCTCTTTTTATACATTTTTTGTTGGTCCCATGCAACGCCTCACATAGCTGTGCGTTGCATGGGTTTACTTAATGCTAAACATATGTGTCCCTTTTTTTAGGGTTGTAGTTATTTTTAGTCGCCCAGCGCACTTGAGCCCCTCCCGCATTGCAGGTACCTGGACTCAAATGCACTGTTCAATTATCTTTGAACAATAACCAACAACAATAATAATAAATCTTTTAACGAACGCAAGTACTCCAGTTGCTTTATTGCATATAATTGAGATATAATTGATCGATACTATATTCGAAAATATATGGTTTGGTACATATAAAAGTTATTGATTTGCATTTAACTGAGTTATTGGAAGAAGGTTCAAAGAGCACCAGCTGTTATATGATGACAAATCTTCCTGTAATAAAAGTGGATAGACAGGGTCATTATATGATAAGCAGAGTTTAACGTGGTCTGCATACATCAATGCCCAACTATAAGTCAGTGTTTGCGAAATATCGTTTATAAATATAACGGAAAGAAGCCGACCAAGGTGACTTCCCTGAGGAAAACCGAAAGTTACTGATATGGATTTTGCAAGTGCTGTTCTAAATACGACACGCTAAGATGGCATATAAAGATAATAGCCGATCCAAGAAGAGATAGTGTATGTAAAAGAAGTTGATGATTGACAGAGTCAAATGTCTTACTGAAGTCAGTATACATTACGTCGGTTTGATAACCACAAAGAAACCCCAAATTGACTAAGGATGTGAATTCAAGAAGGTTGGTTGTTGTAGAACGTGTAGCGACAAAAAAAACCCCGAGATTTAGGGAGAGATTGAATAGAGTAAGGAGGGGTTGAAGGAGGCCTTTAGCACAGTATCTCAATGCACAACTTGAAACATTGTCTTTTCCAGGGGAGAATGAGGGCTCTATTGAATCCAGATGAGATAATGTGGTGTTTGCGTGTGTGTGCAAAACAAACCTCTAGAGAACTGTTTTACAAAATGTTTGTACATCCTTGCAGAGGGTATATTAAAATTGTCACGATGTTTGTAACGCATAGAAGGAAGCATTTCCGACCACATAAAGTATATATATTCTTGATCAGCATGACGAGCTGAGTTCATTTTCGCCTGTCCGTCCGTCCGTCCGTCTGTCCGTCTGTTTCTATGCTATCTCCTCCCTCAGTTTTTAAGCTATCTTGACCAAACTTTGCAAAAAGTCTTTACATACAAATACGCTGCACATTTGTCGGAATCGGCCGGATCGGATGACTATATCATATAGCTGCCATAGGAACGATCGGTCCAAAAACTAGTTCTAGTGAGAAAAACTTCACCATCACTATCGCAGCGACACCAATCGTGGTATATATATGTTTTCTATGCTTCCACACAATTCCGGAAAAATTTATCAAAATCGGATGACTATAGCATATAGCTGCCATATAAATGGTCGGTCCAAAAACTAGTTCTAGTGGGAAAAACTTTTTTGTTTTATATATTAATATCAAAATCGGATGACTATAGCATATAGCTGTCATAGGACCGATCGGTCCGAAAATGTGTTTTACTAAGAAAAGTTTTTTTTTATGGTATCAAATTTTTATTATCAATGATTTAAAATATTTAAATATCTGATATCTATATCTCATATATATTTTACCGGTTAAATCAGTTGGAGTAAAATTTTTCAAGTGTATTAAAACTTCGGCACAGTCGAAGTTAGCTTTGCCTTCTCGTTTTTATTTCAAAAGTAAAACACTTTAAAATCAAAATGGAAACAATTTTAAAAATTAAAAGTGGAAAACATTTATTTTTAAAATGAAAAATTATTGGATGAAAAACAAAATGGAAAATTGGCGAATTTACCAATAAAAAATGTTGGATAAACCAACGATTAATTGTTATGTAAGCAATGTTGCCTCAAACCAAGACCAAAGATTTTGAAGGCAATCCAAGCCCCAAATCAAAAAGGCACTGGCGCTGGGCACTATAAAAAAATAGACTTAGATTTCTGCACATACGCTAACACAAATTCGTACCGGGCCAAAACTTAATTTAGACAATTCACTGTTTCGGCTTCCGATCTTGAACCCAGGGGAATGTAAAATATTTCGTTCTCGATATATATATATATATCAGGGCTGCAAACCCCTCCAATTTCGACAGGGGTTCGGTTCGGGGTTCGAACCCTTACCCTACGCTAGGGGTTCGGTTCCACAACCGGTTCCCTTTAAATTGAGAACCGAGGTTCCGGTTCGGGTTCGGGTTCCAGATTGCATTATATATATTAATGTACATAATAAATAATTTAATCGAGTTTGAAGAAGAGATGCCTTATAAACTGCAGCAGTTTTTGGCAGTAAAGCACATAAATGATCTGTCTAGATTGACTAGACAATCAGACATTATATTTTTTTTTTATGCGCGATACTGCCAACTTGCACTCTCAGCGAAAGTCATTTCTCTTTCACAGTAGTGGGATTCCTGAAACTAATGTGCTTTTTGTGGCCATGAAACCTGCAAAAAAGACGGCCATTTTTGGCTTATAAATAAGAGATGACCTTTATCGGCGTATCCGTGATTTAGTAACTGTGATTGGCCATATCGTCGTAACTGTGATTAAGTCACAGTGACTTGTAGTCACCAAATCACTCTGTTGCTTTTTATATGCAGTCACTGTGATTTGATGATTGCCAGTGACAGTGACTTAATCACAGCTACGCCGGTATGTCTCATCCCTAACTTACAGAGTGGCCGAACACGTTTATATATTTCCGCGAATTCCAGTCAGAGCTATTTTTTCCAGGAATGGGACCGCCACAACACGGCTTTGACTGGCATATTGTGAGAGTGAAATGCTAAAAGTATTTAAAGTGTGACTTGGGTAAAAAATGAAGAAATTTATATGACTTACAACTTTTCCTTGTATTCACCGTGACGTTGCATCTCCGTAAGATCAAAATAATACCCAGAAATACGGTTTCGGATGCAAATTGAATTCCCTTGCTTGAGGTTGTGTTATTTTGTCCAGTCTTTTGTCGCCGTCCATACATAGGCATATGAATGGATATATTTTTTTTCATAATTATGAAATATTTTTTTATCATCAAAGTGCCAAAATAAATTCTGTTCTTACAATTTTTTTTTAGAACCGAACCCCATCAATTAGAAATTTGGGTTAGGTTCGGGTTCGGGTTCTCGTGATTATTTTCAATGGGGTTCGGTTCCCGGTTCGGTTCAGGCATAACCAGAACCAGAACCGAACCGGTTCTGAAGGGTTCGGTTCCGGACCGGTTTGCAGCCCTGATATATATATATGGATTCCAACTCCGATTTGGCTAGTTGGGTCATATGTAATTTCCGCGTGGCTTAATTTTCTTTTTGGAAGCTGATAACGAGCAGGTCAGTTAAATACGTTGCGCTCTGCACAAACAACATTTGCTCACTGTCTGTACTTTCACTAAGCTATGCTTGCTTAAGCTGCCTTTAGCTTAATAGCTCATCATAGATTCTCTTTCGAGTAGTTTGACAAGCAACTTTTTAAAGATATATGATAAGTGTAAAGACCTCTCTAAGCCGATGCTAGCTTAACGAAGGCGACGTCAGATAGGAACGGTGCAATCGTATGATGCGCTGATGCTTATCCAAGGTGACCTAAGAGTAATTGCTAAGGGCCTCGTTCTTCTAACGTTAGATCAAATAATTAAAAATCAAAGCAAAAGTAGTAAGACGAAATTTGACTTGCGTCCCAGGAGGAAACTGGACACTACGCAGTTCCCGGCTAATATTTTCGAAATCTGCCATTCGAAAGCAAAACTTTGGAACACTCAAATTAGAATATTGCACACTCACAGCAACATCAATGATCATATTAATGTGCAAGGTAGGATGATAATTATCTTTAGGAGTGGATAACGGTTCGATCCTGGTATCGCATATGTTATGAGAGTCATCAACAAAGACTAGATCAAGAAGTCGGTCGGAATGAGCATTCAACATATTTCTATTGTGTCGTTCTCTAGATAAATATCGTCGCTTATATTTTTTATACTCTGTACCGAAGGTACACAGAGTATATTGGGTTTGTGCAAATGTATGTAACAGCCAGAAGGAGGCATCTCCGACCCTATAAAGTATATATATTCTTGATCAGTATCAACAGCCGAGTCGATATAGCCATGTCCGTCTGTCCGTCTGTCTGTCCGTCTGTCTGTCCGTATGAACGAAGAGATCTCAGAGATGGTATGAGATAGAGGTTTGAGGTGTATGGAACATATATTTCTTATACTTGCAGGCAGATCAAGTTTAGTTTTAATTTTTGCCACGCCCCCTGCCTCCCCCGCAAATTTGAAAAAACGAAATAACTCCCACAATTTTCAAGAACGATAGTTCGAACATTCTAGACATATATTCTACTACTTATTTTAAATCGACCCGCCATACATCGTTTTTCGATGAACGATATTAGAGAACGTAAAAGAAAATAAAAACCAACGCCAACAACAAGACCGTTGCCATTGGTAGAACTTACGAGAACGAGAGAGCGAGAAGGCAATAGCTAACTGGTAATTTCCCAATTGGACCTTGCTATGAGAGGAGCGATGTAATTGAGATGGCCTGCGGTCAGAAATCATGCGTGATTCCCGCGTGACTAATATAGTTACGCTTATGTTAATAGGAAATTATATACAAATTTTATTATTTTACGGGTTTGTACTGAATAATTCTACTCATCATTACTTATCGAAACCCCATACATCGTTTTTCAACCAGATGAACGATAGTTGAAAGAGTTGCCACCCCCAGATTTTGAAAAAACCTCACACTTTAAAGTTATTAGTTTCGTACAAACAGGTACAGAGTATATTACAGTCGGGCTTGACCGACTTTCTTACTTGTTTTTTTTTATATTTTTAAAAGGATAGGTACATATAATCTGTTATAACCAGTCACAAATCAACTCTCATAGAGAACGGACTTGCCTTACCGATAATCACAAAACATCAAAACAAACAAACACAAAGCAGAACCGAATAACTCCACAACAACAACTACTGATTCAACTGATAAGAACTAAAACTCAAGCATCTGAGTAGCGGTAAACTCCGCGACAAGTGCAAAGAACGATGGGAGACCCTCCCGATCGAAACAAACAACTGCAATTCACCATTGACAAAACTAAACGACTCAAGTACATATCACAAGGCCCAAAATTCTTAATAATTACAAGAACAGACAGTAATGAAACTGTCGAAAATATCTCCCCCTTTTTGGTACAAAAAGTAATCGACAACATCTGCGGAGGAAAAGTCAACAATGTCGAATCAATACGCTATAACGGAACTCTACTTGTAGAAACTAAAAACTTTAGCCAAGCTGCCAAACTTATCACACTCACTTCTTTCACTAACACAATCAAAGTAAACGTCACCGAACACAACACCAAGAACTGTTCCAAAGGAGTCATTTATTGTAACAGCCTCAGAGACGTTCCTGAGGAGGAAATTACAAATGAACTAAAAACTCAAAACGTAATTGAATGCAAAAAAATTCTGAAAAAAGACGTAAACACCTTAAAAGAAACCGGCTTAATAATCATCACGTTCTGTGTTTCTCAACTACCTGAAGACCTTTCTATTGGCTACCAAAAAGTCTCCATACGTCCATATATCCCTCAGCCACTACGATGCAAAAACTGCGGTAGACTTGGTCACCCAACAAAAGCTTGTAGAGCAACCCACTCTGCGTACATTGCGGCAACCCAGCCCATATCGACCCAGAAACAATGGAACCATGCAACAACCTCCACTCCTGTATTAACTGCAAAGAAAATGGACTTGCAAATTATCAGCACAATTCACTCGATCGCAGATGCCCTTCTTTCATAAAAAACAAAGAGTTTCTTGCCATAAAAAATCTCGAAAATACCACAATGAAAAACGCCGTATCACTATACAACGAACGTCATCAACTCACATCAACATACTCTACTGCCGTCCGTGGAACCCAACAAAACACTACAACAAACACTAACACCAGCCAAGCCAAACCCATCGACTACTCTGACCTACTATCCACTACGAATGTCAATTCCATTAAAGGTAATAGCACAAATCTTGATCAAACCGCCAAAGATATGGAAGTGGACCAATCCAAGGATAGTTCCTCCGATATTGAACTCCAGTCTTCACCCAAAACCGAATCAAAAATCACTATCTACCCTAAGAATAGCAACACATTAAAAACATAATTTAAGCCTAAACGCCCGACCAAACCTAAAATTAATAATGTAAATTAAAAAAAACTAACATAAGTATACCCCGATTGGGCTGCAACTTGGTTTATCTGAGCGCACGTATTATGTTGGTCTTAGGCGTTCGCGGCAATATCTCCAGCCACCAACATCATGACACTCCTCAGGTAATCCGGGCTGCAGCCCAGCAGCAACTAGTACACATATCAGAGATGCTTGGTTCATGGATTGCCGACATGAGCAGCATCTCTCAACTGTAAATGTAACTGATCTATTCTGACCCTAAATCAAACTCTAAATCCTAAAACTTAATTCTTACCTTTACCAATAATGTCTCTAAAATTAATACAATGGAACATAAATGGATACAACAACAATTACGATCAGTTACAAATGTTAATAAAAGAAAACTCACCAATAATTATATGTCTACAAGAGACCCACCTACATCATCACCACATTTACCCAACCCCAATTAACTACACTGCATATCACTCTAACTCATCCAACAATTCCTATGGAGGAACTGCCTTATTAGTCCATAATTCTATGCAACAAGAATCCTTTACTCTTAACAACGACTTAGACTCAGTAGCCACTCTCATTCAATCCAAAATTAAATTTATCATAATCTCCACATACATAACCCCAAATAAAAACTTTACTATCAACAATCTCAGAAACATGTACAACAACTTACCCCACCCGATTCTGATCGCCGGTGACTTCAACAGCTGGCATACTAGCTGGGGATCACAGACGAACAATTCTCGCGGCAACACAAGTTCCAAGTTCATTAACCAATCTTCCTTAACCACTCTTAACGACGGCTCCCCAACCCACTTCTCAACGCGCCACACATTCACCCATATCGATATATCCCTTGCATCGCCTCAACTCTCCATCTATGCGAAATGGAAGACAGACTCCTCCTTATCAGGAAGCGACCATTTTCCAATCCACATAGACCTTTTCGAACAACACAACAATAACTACACAGACCTAAAACCAAAATTACTCACAAATAAAGCTAACTGGCCACTTTTTAGCGAACTCACACAGAAATTCAATGCTGAATTACAAAGCGCCAATCAGGCCATCCCACAAACCTCTCCGAAAAAACATTTTAAATACAACGTGCCTTGGTGGGACACCTCACTGCAGGAATTAAAAAAAAGGAAAATTGAGGAATGGAAAAAACTTAAAAACAATATCAGTCAGGACAACATCTTAAGCTACAAAAGAGCAAATGCTCTCCTTAAACGAGAAATCAAAATAAAGAAACGTCAATCTACATTACTTTTCACCTCCGAAATTAATCCTAACACGCCCATATCACAGATTTGGTCAAACATTAACAGATTCTGCGGCTTAAAAACCCGACTCAGCACCCACTGCCTTATCGACTCAAATAATCCATCTCAAGCAATTACAAACCCAACTGAAATAGCACAAAACTTCTGTGAACACTGGTCAAACTCAGCGTCTGACGCTAACTTCTTAAACACTTTCATACAACACAAACAACTCACAACCTCTTCCATATCATACAACCCTTCTTCGGAAGCAATGCACCTCGAAAATAAAATAACTCTAATCGAACTAAAGTCCGCTCTTATCAAATTAAAAGGAAAAACCCCCGGCCGAGACCGTATCACTTACCAAATGATTCAACAACTACCATTAGCTGTTACTTTACGCATCCTTGAACTCTTTAACAATATACTCGACAACCACATACCGCAGCAATTTAAGACTAGCACCATCATACCCATCCTAAAACCGAACGCAGATAAAACCTCGCTTAACTCCTACAGACCAATCTCTCTAAACCTATGCTTGGCTAAACTAATGGATAAAATTATATCTAATCGACTTTGGTGGCTTGCTTCAAACGGCAAGTACCTAGACAGTCGACAAATGGGCTTCAGAAAAGGGAAATCGGTTGCTGACGCTCTAGCGGCAATAGACTATCAGACCACCTCAGCTCTCTCTACAAAAAACCATATCTCTATACTATCTCTTGACTTCGCTAAGGCGTTCGACAGAATAGGCATCCACACGAACTCAAGAACTGGAAAATAGGCCAACAAATTCTCAACTACATAAAAAGCTTTCTCACCCACAGAGAAATATCCGTACAAGCCACAAACTCCTACTCACCATCAAAACCGCTAGAAAATGGAATCCCCCAGGGTTCCCCTCTATCCGTAATACTCTTCGCAATAGCCTACAATAAATTAAACAAAACAATATATCTAAACACAAAGAATTCGAATTTACAGCCTACGCTGACGATTATACGATAGTCAATAAAATTAAAAGAAACACTTACACACTCAATATTAACAACCTCTTCACAGACATCAATTCATGGTGCGACTACTCAGGTGCCTCACTCTATATACCCAAATGCAAACACCTCCATATATGCCGTAAAAAGCTCTGTACATTCCAACTCGAGTCCAATGTTTTCTCACTTGAATCCGTGAAATCCCTTAGGGTCCTAGGACTCACAATAGACAGCAGATACAAATGGAACAAACACATAGATAACCTCTTACTTCAACTCTCAAAAAGACTCAAAATCATCAAATGCCTTTCAAGTTACAAATACAACTGCAGCACCAACTCAATAATAAACGTAATTAACTCCATCAACTCAACTCATTTACCACTCAGCACTTAGACTGGCTTTCGGCGCACTTCGCACCACCCCAACTCACAATCTTTTACATGAAGCCAACCTTATGCCAATCGATGTCAGGACTACCCTTGCCATCTACAAAAACTCAAAAATTATCCTAAACTCAAAACACTCGCCAATAGAAGCCATCTACAAAAAATCATGAAATCTAAAAAAAATCCAAAACTTCCCTCAGTGTTACACAAAACAATCAAACTCTGCAAGATACACAACTTACCAATAGCGCCGCTCAACTCCAAAAGTCACTCTACTCCACCTTGGGCCATCAGGCCCCCTCGCTTAATAACATCCTTACATACCACTCTAAAAACAGAAACCCCACCTGAAATATACCGCTTCAAATTCTTGGAAATACAAGACTCCTTAAAAGACCACACATTCTTATACACCGACGGTTCCAAATCTAGCTCAGGCACATCTTACAGCGTTACTACTACAAAATCTATAATCTCTACTCAACTTCTCACCCACTTCTCGTCAATCTTTACGGCAGAAATTGCAGCCATTCTGACTGCGTGCAAATACGGAATCAGCCAAAGAGGCAAATTCGCAATATGCTCAGACTCGCTATCCGCTCTTAAAGCAATAGCCAACTCCAACAATACGGACTTCTATCCTAGTGCTATAAGAAACCTTCTTAACTCCAATTCCTTATATGGGTCCCCGGGCATTGCAATATCCTAGGGAACGAAATGGCTGATCAAACAGCGAAAAAGGCTCACACATTTCCTCTAATAACAGAAAACAATAACAACATATATGACTTACGAAAACACTTTAAACTAAAAAATCTTAAATACAAGAACTCTATATTTATGAACTCTTCGATGCACTACAAAACGATTAACCCTAATAGGACAAACTCGCAAGATCTCAAAACACTCAAACATACACCCTCTCGTCTCGACTGTATTAAATTCTTACGCATACGACTAGGCCATACCCTTGCAACCCATAAACATATTTTTAACAAAAATGCACCACCTATCTGCCAACACTGCAACACTGCTTTGACTATACTCCACATCACATTAGAATGCACAACACAAAGAACCCTATACCTAGATCCTGTCCCTATAGAACCCTTCTCATATCAAAACTTATCTCAAATGATTAAATTCATTAAGTATATAAACATTTACCACGATATATAAAAAAATATAAAAATAAAAAAAAAAACACACTTAAACTTCAACAAATATGTAAACCAAATCTTACTTACTCTTAAGCCCAACAATTATCTTATATTAAAAAAAAAACACATTCACAAATTTAAACTTAAGCAAACCATTGTAATATACCCATTTATATATATTATCTCTAGCCTAAGGCCTAAGATGCTATGGCATTCTAATTGTACACAATTTGTAATTGTGTTTCAATATTTTCAAATAATAATAATAATAAAATCTGTTAGAACATATGAACCATTAATTCGATTTACGCTATCTATCCATCAAATGAAAGAAAACAGATCTTTCCTCACATTCTTCATACATTGTTATTTAATTGAACAACGTAATTAACGTTCGTACAGTTGAAGTACCTCAAAGAATATTTAATTTTCATGAAAAAAAAAAGAAAAATGTCAAAGGAAAATTTTTGATTGTTTAACAATTTTAAAAATTTGTTTTTCGTTTGATTATTGTGTTTTCGATTTTTTCAAATATTTCGAGCTACATCCCAACAATATAGGGATTTTGTGACATAAACAAATCATTAACAATCCCCATTTTCTAAAAATGTTTGATTTAGTTGTCATTTGAACCTAAATATCTCGTTATACTCAAGTAAAGTAAATACAGAATCATCATTTATTTAAAAATATTTTATTAGATCACAACATGCCCAAATTGTGGGAGATATGAGTTTTTTTCCAAATCGCGGGGGTGTCAACTTTACTATAGCTCATCTGATCGGGAAATGATGTATTGCGGATCGATAAGTAATGATGATTAAAATATATGTCTAGAAGGTTCTAACAATCTATTTTCAAAATTGTGGGAGTTATGAGGAATTTTTCAAATTGCGGGGGCGTAAACTTTTCTATTGTTCATCTGATCAGGAAATGATGTATGGCGGGTCGATAGGTAATAATGATTAAAATATATGTCTAGAAGGTCCAAACAATGTTTTTTCAACGTTGTGGGAGATATGGGGTATTTTTCAAATTGCGGGGGCGGCAACTCTACTATCGTTCATCTGATCGAACAATGATGTATGGCTGATCGATAGGTAATAATTATTAAAACATATGTCTAGAAGGTTCAAACAATCTATTTTCAAAATTGTGGGAGATATGAGGTATTTTTCAAATTGCGGGGGTGGCAACTCTACTATAGTTCATCTGATCGAAAAATGATGTATGACGGATCGAGGTAAATGTTTAGTATGTAACCCTTACGCCCAAAAATTTTTTTTTAAAGGCCTTCGATGTACCGCAAATTATCAAGAATTATCATGCAGAAACTATTTCCCGGAAAGACATGGTTCTTTTTTAATTGAATTTGAAAGTTTGCGTTTTACCCATACAAAATTAATTTCTCTGTAATTGCTGACTATTAGTGAAAATGAACGTGTGTACTGGGTGCAAGTATAATTGTACTTCCTTTTTGGAAATGAGCACAGACGAATTGCTCCAATTTTTATGGCAACATAATGTCATTCTTTTGGAAAAAATTTGTCCCAAGTGTGGAATCATGTGCAAACTTTCAGTGATTAATTAATTTTCTGAAGTCTTTTAAAACACACGGAGAGAGAATACATGAGATTTTCCTGGCCATTGGACGTCTTTATGATCCAACGAAGGAAAATTTAATTAATGAAGATGTCCATTTCTCGGAGGTAAGCTTATAATACACTACAGACGAAAACAAAGGGTAGGTTTGCGCCGCAGGAAAAAAAAAATTAAAAAAAAAAATTGCGCGATTTTTTTTTTAAATTTTTCCTGCGGCGCAAATCTACACTTTGTTTTCGTCTGTAGTGTATTCATCACATCTAACAAACTACACAGGACGAAGAAGAGAGGGAAGCGGAGGACGCTCAGGAGGATTCAGAAGTAGATTCATAAGCAAGCGTATCCTGTGTGCGCGGTGTGTATGTTTTTATACCCGTTACTCGTAGAGTAAAAAGGGTATACTAAGTTCGTGCAAATGTATGTAACAGGCAGAAGGAAGCATTTCCGACTCCATAAAGTATATATATTCTTGATCAGCATCAATAGCCGAGTCGATATAGACATGTCCGTCTGTCCGTCTGTCCGTCCGTCCGTCTGTCCGTATGAACACCTAGATCTCAGAGACTATAAGAGCTAGAACTATCAAATTTTCAGTGTAGACTTGTATTGTTTGCAGGCAGATCAAGTTTGTTTCAAATTTTTGCCACGCCCCCTCCCGCCCCCGCAATTTGAAAAAACCCTCATATCTCCCACAATGTTGAAAATAGACTGTTCAAACCCTCTAGACATATATCTTAATTCTCATTACCTATCGATCCGCCATACATCATTTTTCGATCAGATAAGCGATAGTAGAGTTGCCGCCCCCGCAATTTGAAAAATACCTGATATCTCCCACAATTTTGAAAATAGATTGTTTGAACTTTCTAGACATATATTTTAATAATTATTACCTATCGATCAGCCATACATCATTTCCTGATCAGATGAACGATAGAAGAGTTGCCGCCCCCGCAATTTGAAAAAAAAAACTCATATCTTGCACAATTTTGAAAATAGACTGTTCAAACCTTCTAGACATATATCTTAATCCTCATTACCTATTGATCCGCCATACATAATTTTTCGATCAGATGAACGATAGTAGAGCTGCCGCCCCCGCAATTTGTAAAAAACCTCATATCTCCCACAATTTTGAAAATAGATTATTCGAACCCTATAGACATATATTTTAATCATCACTACCTATCGATCCGCCATACATCGTTTCCTGATCAGATGAACGATAGAAAAGTTGACGCCCCCGCAATTTAAAAAATACCTCATATCTCCCACAATTTTTAAAATAGATTGTTAGAACCCTCTAGACATATATTTTAATAATTATTAACTATCGATCAGCCATACATCATTTCCTGATCAGATGAGCTATAGTAGAGTTGCCTCCCCCGCAAATTGGAAAGAAACTCATATCTCTCACAATTTGGACATGTTTATATCCTGAGTAACGGGTATATCGAAGTCGAGCAGGGCCGACTTTAACTTACGCTCTCGTTTCTTACAGTCGTTGTCTGTCTTCGTCATTTATAAAGTTTAAAAAAACTAGATGGAAGAGGATGATGAGGAGGATGTGGAGGATGAGGAGGATGATGTGGAAGATGGAAAATGATCATAAGCGTAGCATCTGTGCTGGTGTGTATGGTAGAACTATATTTGTACGTCCATTAACACACACATCACATTAATTTTACAGCGACCATCTCACATTGTTTAGTATATGTGGACTAGGCCTTCTGGGAAAACCACAATAAAAAAAAAACGCGCCTTGAACTTTACCTCATATTGGTGGTGTGGAAAAGAGTTCAGAAAAGTTTTATCTAATGTCACGCGTAATTTTCATAGTGGAAATCAAATCAAATCAATTAAAAAGAAGGTAAATATCAAACTAATAAAAAATGATCAGTAAATTTATATTTAAAATCAAACCAAATTTGAAAAGCATATTCGATCAACATATATTTTGTATGGGCAAAAACGCAAACTTTAAAATTCAATTAAAAAAGAACCATGTCTTTCCGGGAAATAGTTTCTGCACGATAATTCTTGATAATTCGCGGTCCATCGAAGGCTTTTTAAAAATAATTTTTTGGGCGTAAGGGTTACATACTGAACATTTACCCGGATCGATAGGTAATGATGATTAAGATATATGTCTAGAGGATTTTAACTGTCTATTTTCAAAATTGTGGGAGATATGAAGTGTTTTTCAAATTGCGGGGGCGGGAGGGGGCGTGGCAAAAATTTGAAACAAACTTGATCTGCGTGCAGACAAAACAAGTCTACACTGAAAAAATGGTAGCTCTAGCTCTTATAGTCTCTGAGATCTAGGTGTTCATACTGACGGACGGACAGACGGACGGACGGATGGACGGACGGACGGACAGACGGACATGTTTATATCGACTCAGCTATTGATGCTGATCAAGAATATATATACTTTATGGGGTCGGAAAAGCTTCCTTCTGCCTGTTACATAAATTTGCACGAACTTAGTATGCCCTTTTTACTCTACGAGTAACGGGTATAAAAATAGAAGGCTAACATCGGCTACGCCGATGTTTTAAATACCCTTGCAGTTTTCGAAAGGCGCTACCATTGATAACAAAAAAGTTTTTCTCACTAGAATTAGTTTTTAGACCGATCGTTCCTATGGCAGCTATATGCTATAGTCATCCGATTTTGTTACATTTTTCCAGAATTCTGTGAAATCATAAAAAAATTAATATATACACGATTGGTGACGCTACGATGGAAAACAAAAAAGTTTTTCCCACTAGAACAAGTTTTTGGACCGAACGTTTATATGGCAGCTATATGCTATAGTCATCTGATTTAAATAAATTTTTCCAGAATTTTGTGGAATCATAAAAAATTAATATATACCACGATTGGTGACGCTGCGATGGAAAACAAAAAAAATTTTCCCACTAGAACTAGTTTTTTAAATGGCAGCTATACGCTATAGTCATCCGATTTTGATCAATTTTTCCAGAATTGTGTGGAGGCATATAAAACTTACATATACCACGATTGGTGACGCTACGATTGAAAACAAAAAAGTTTTTCTCATTAGAACTAGTTTTTGGAACGATCGTTCCTATGGCACCTATATGATATAGTCATCCGATCCGGCCGATTCCGACAAATGTGCAGCGTATTTGTATTTAAAGACTTTTTGCAAAGTTTGGTCAAGATAGCTTAAAAACTGAGGGAGGACATAGCATAGAAACAAACGGACAGACGGACGGACTGACAGACGGACGGAAGGACAGACGGACAAACGGAAATGACCTCAGCTCGTCATGCTGATCAAGAATATATATACTTTATGTGGTCGGAAATGCTTCCTTCACTGCGTTACAAACATCGTGACAATTTTAATATACCCTCTGCAAGGGTATAAAAATCATTTTTATTTCCGCTTTGGCGCTTTTATGCATCTTTTGGTGAAAGAAACCAACAGTGATCTGCCATTATTTTGGTTCGAACATTGGTTCACAGCTTCTTAGATCGTTAAAGCAAATCGTTTAAAATTTTAAAAATAAAAGGCTAACATCGGCTACGCCGATGTTTTAAATACGCTTGCAGTTTTTGAAAGTCGCTACCATTGATAACAAAAAAGTTTTTATACCCTTGCAGAGGGTATATTAAAATTGTCACGATGTTTGTAACGCAGTGAAGGAAGCATTTCCGACCACATAAAGTATATATATTCTTGATCAGCATGACGAGCTGAGGTCATTTCCGTTTGTCCGTCTGTCCTTCCGTCCGTCTGTCAGTCCGTCCGTCTGTCCGTCTGTTTCTATGCTATCTCCTCCCTCAGTTTTAAAGCTATCTTGACCAAACTTTGCAAAAACTCTTTAAATACAAATACGCTGCACATTTGTCGGAATCGGCCGGATCGGATGACTATATCATATAGCTGCCATAGGAACGATCGGTCCAAAAACTAGTTTTAATGAGAAAAACTTTTTTGTTTTCAATCGTAGCATCATCAATCGTGGTATATATTAGTTTTATATGCTTTTACACAATTCTAGAAAAATTTATCAAAATCGGATGACTATTGCATATAGCTGCCATATAAACGGTTGGTCCAAAAAATAGTTCTAGTGGGAAAAACTTTTTTGTCTTCCATTGTAACGCCACCAAACGTGGTATATATAAATTTAATATGATTCCACACAATTCTGGGAAAATTTATCAAAATCGGATGACTAAAGCATATAGCTGCCATATAAACGGTCGGTTCAAAAACTAGTTTTAGTGAGAAAAACTTTTTTGTTTTCCATCGTAGCATCACCAATCGTGGTATATATTAGTTTCATATACGTCCACACAATTCTGGAAAAATTGATCGAAATCGGATGACTATAGCATATAGCTGCCATAGGAACGATCGGTCAAAAAACTTATACTATTGAGAAAAACTTTTTTGTTATCAATGGTAGCGCCTTTCAAAAACTGCAAGGGTATTTAAAACATCGGCGCAGCCGATGTTAGCCTTCTATTTTTATACCCTTGCAGAGGGTATATTAAAATTGTCACGATGTTTGTAACGCAGTGAAGGAAGCATTTCCGACCACATAAAGTATATATATTCTTGATCAGCATGACGAGCTGAGTTCATTTGCCTGTCCGTCTGTCCGTCTGTCCGTCTGTCCGTCCGTCTGTCCGTCCGTCCGTCTGTCCGTCTGTCCGTCTGTTTCTATGCTATCTCCTCCCTCAGTTTTAAAGCTATCTTGACCAAACTTTGCAAAAATCTTTAAATACAAATACGCTGCACATTTGTCGGAATCGGCCGGATCGGATGACTATATCATATAGCTGCCATAGGAACGATCGGTCCAAAAACTAGTTCTAATGAGAAAAACTTTTTTGTTTTCCATCGTAGCGTCACCAATCGTGTAATATATAGTTTTATATGCTTCTACACCATATTGAAAAAATTTATCAAAATCGGATGACTATAGCATATAGCTGCCATATAAACGGTCGGTCCAAAAACTAGTTCTAGTAGGAAAAACTTTTTTGTTTTTCCATCGTAGCGTCACCAATCGTGGTATATATTAGTTTTATATGCTTCAATCAAATAAGCTGATACGGTGGTCAAACTAGTTCTTGAGAAAAACTTTTGTTTCCGTCGTAGCGTCACAACGTGGTATATATCGGTTTATATGCTTCCACACAATTCTGGAAAAATTTATCAAAATCGGATGACAATAGCGTATAGCTGTCATAGGAACGATCGGTCTAAAAACTTTTTTGTTATCAATGGTAGCGCCTTTCAAAGACTGCAAGGGTATTGAAAACATCGGCGTAGCCGATGTTAGCCTTCTATTTTTCTCACTAAAACTAGTTTTTTGACCAACCGTTTATTGGGCAGCTATATGCTATAGTCATCCGATTTTGATAAATTTTTCCAGAATTGTGCGAAAGCATATAAAACTAATATATACCAAGTTTGAACTAGTTTTTTGACCAACCGTTTATATGGCAGCTATATGCTATAGTCATCCGATTTTGATAAATTTTTCCAGAATTGTGTGAAAGGATATAAAACTAATATTTATCAAGTTTTGTGACGCTACGATGGAAAACAAAAGAGTTTTTCTCACTAGAACTAATTTTTTGACCGACCGTTTATATGGCAGCGATATGCTATAGTCATCCGATTTTGATAAATTTTTTCCGAATTGTGTGAAAGCATATAAAACTAATATATACCAAGTTTGGTGACGCTACGATGGAAAACAAAAAAGTTTTTCTCACTAGAACTAGTTTTTTGACCAACCGTTTATATGGCAGCTATATGCTATAGTCATCCGATTTTGATAAATTTTTCCAGAATTGTGTGAAAGGATATAAAACTAATATTTACCAAGTTTTGTGACGCTACGATGGAAAACAAAAGAGTTTTTCTCACTAGAACTAATTTTTTGACCGACCGTTTATATGGCAGCGATATGCTATAGTCATCCGATTTTGATAAATTTTTTCCGAATTGTTCGAAAGCATATAAAACTAATATTTATCACGATTGGTGACGCTGCAATAGAAAACAAAAAAGTTTTTCTCGCTAGAACTAGTTTATGGACCGATCGTTCCTATGGCAGCTATATGATATAGTCATCCGATCCGGCCGATTCCGACAAATGTGCAGCCTATGTGTATTTAAAGACTTTTTGCAAAGTTTGGTCCAGATAGCTTCAAAACTGAGGGAGGAGATAGCATAGAAACAGACGGACGGACAGACGGACATGGCTATATATACTCAGCTCGTCATGCTGATCAAGAATATATATACTTTATGTGGTCGGAAATGCTTCCTTCACTGCGTTAAAAACATCGTGACAATTTTAATATACCCTCTGCAAGGGTATAAAAAGGCTCGTCTTTAATTTTGTTTTTACCAAGCTATTTGTTGAGTCAATTAACAGTCGTCTGGCTCACATTTAGTATTAGGGTGATTTATAATAACAATAATCGAAATGAGGACACGCTCTGTTGGCACATGGGCTTACTATTTTCAGACGGTCTTAAACATAAGGAGAAAAGAAATACAATTTTTACGGAAACCAATAATGTTGAATAAGGAGAAATTTAATGAAATTTTATTTGATAGACAAATTCAAAAATAAAATATGGGCAAAAAAATTAAACTTATTAATATTAGAAAAACTATAAATATAAAACTATATAAAAATTTACTTATACTTCCGGACTGGCCGGTCACTTACTGGTACAAACTGGTACACAAAAAAGATAGCCTCAGGAAGAATAATGAACTACCACTCCAATCAACCAATAGCCCAAAAAATAAACACAGTAAGAAACATAATAAAAACAGCATACACATTAAGCGATGAGCCTTTTTAAACCAACAACATACATAAAATTAAAGTCCACTTTCTTAAAAAATAGCTACCCAGAGCACTTGATCGACACCCTCATATGGGACGTAACAATCCAAAGGAAAACGGAAAACAAAAACATAAACAAATTAAATACAGAGAAACCGCGACAATTCATTAGCGTCCCTTATGTTGACAATTTAACCAACAAACAGACGATTGCGAAAATAATGCCAGAAAACAACAACAAAATAACATATGCTTATAAAGCGCACACAAGTACAAGAAAATTGTTAACAAATACCAAAGACAAAATTGAAAAACAACAACAACATAACGTCATATACGAAATCAAATGCTCTGGAAGAGAGGGAGAGAACTGCACTGGAGTCTACGTGGGAACTACAAGGAGAGCACTCTCAACACGGATAGCGGTACAAAAAAAAGAGACGCCGAAAAACAAAAAACTAGCACTGCATTGTCCCAACACCTAACAGAGACGGGACACTCAGCTGTTTTCGATCAAGTGAGAGTACTTGACATAGAGAGAAGAGAGCGAACTAGGATGACACTAGAAAGCTTAAGAATCCAACAAAAAGGTAAACACGCAATTAACCACAAGGAAGACGTGGAACAAACAAATTTTATTTATGCGGCAGTACTACCAAACAATAAGTGGACAAATCAACAGATGACAAGGAAACACTCAACCAACTCAAAGACAGACGATGGATAAAACCAGAAGGATGAAACGCGGCAATTTTAATGTATATAATACATAATTGCTGCGTTAAATTTGTCGCACAAGACATTCGCCCCTTTGAGACCGTAAACGGTTCGGGCTTTAAGGATCTTGCGCGATGCTTGGTTGATGTGGGAGTCAAGTTGGGGACCAAGCAATATTCTTTCGAAGATATTTTACCGCATTCCACTACAGTTAGTCGCAGATTGCTTAAAGTGCACGTTAGTGAACGCGATGTTTTTATACAGAATCTGCGACATTTTGTTGAAACAGGTAATTTTGCATCAATTATTAAGAATAATTTTTTTCTTTAAATATATCTTTAGGTAAATGCGGAGGTACAACCGATTTGTGGACTGATAGCAAAAAACAACGCAGTTTTTTAACCCTGACAGTGCATTAGATTGACTCGTCTTGGAGCTTCCATACAACCCTCGTAATCGAAGGAGACACGGATTCCGACTATACATTCCGTCATGCTGCAAATGCATATCCTAAAAAAAGAAAATTAGGAAAATTACAACTTCGCTTGAAATCCGTGCAATTGCTAAACACTGTTTAGAAGTATTTGACGAAAAACTAAAAATCAGCCGAGAACATAAAATTGCACCTGAATATAAACAGCTACGCTATTTACAGGAGGAAGAGCGTGGGGAGATATATAATCTCGTTAAACAAGAACTTTTTTTATATCTGAGGCATCGTTCGAAACGTCGGACAGTCAATTCAGCCTTGGAGAACTGGGAGAACGTGAGGAAAGTATAATGGACGATGACATAATAGAAGACGATGATATGTTAGAATATAAAGATATTCAGGTGTCAAACAGACAAAACTCTGACAGCGTTATAAATGTCCAGCTTGAAATGTACAAAGATGCTTTCTACCCAGAAAAAAACATTTTAAAGTGGTGGAAGATACATGGAAAAGAATTTCCCCTGCTTGAGAAGTTAGCAAAACACATATTATGTATACCGGCATCTAGCGCATCTATTGAGAGATGCTTTAGTTCGGCTAATCGAGTCTTGGAAGACCGGCGAACAAATCTGAAGGCCGAAAACTTGGATGCTGTTCTATTCTTACACTCACAACGTAAAGAACAGAATTAATTAAAACATTTTTTGTACAAATGCACATAAACCTAAATAAAAAAATATTCCAATGTATATTCTCTTACTAAATTGTTTATGTATGGAAATCTAATAACTCCGAAAAATTAACCCTTTTGTAGATGCCTTCAGCTTAAATCGGGTCCGGCTTAGATAATAGCATGGATCCAAATTCAGCCCAAAGTATTAGTATATGATTAGCTTAAGAATGCGCAGCGAAGACCATTTTCGTGCACCTTGATCTGAAGAATTCACGACTGCATTATATTAATTTTTGATTAAAAACGCGATTTGCAAGGTCATGATGGACCATCCCAAGAAAGACACTTAATGAATATACACGATTGTGACACACCAAAATATAGCAATAGAAAATACTGTTTTTTTTTTAAAGCCATTCCGCGAGTTCTTCAAATAAAAATTATGAAATTAGTTTACACTTGGCCAACTGTCGATTTTAATCAATATTTAGTCAAAAAAAAAAACAAGCAATAAATAGCGACTTCTTCAGATAATCTTGTCGAACATGTCATTCGTAAATAAAACCGGGAAATTTATGTACTGTTACCCACTGAACGATATTAATTATTATTGTTTTTTTGTTAGATTATTCACTGACGATTCCACGATTATAATCGTACGGTGCCACAATGCCGATTACTACTCGTAATCATGAAAATGATTACCTGTTACAAAAAAAAGTAACTGTAATCGTAAAAATTAGTATTTTTACTCATGATTCCGGCATCGTGTAATCACTCGTGCAGGTCTCTAGTATGTATGTATATGTGAAAATAAGCGTTTTATGGCGATAAGTATATGTGAACATGTTATTCCCTTTCTTTGTTTGTTAATAAATGCAGGCTCCCTGAAGAAGACGTTAAAATCATCGAAACGCGTAGGAGAAAAATGGAAATAAAAAACAATTCATTTTTTATTTCACATGAACTACACTGGCTAACATAACACACAGTATGTAACACATCAACAATTCACACAAATTGGCCCAATACAAATATCACAAAAAAAAAATTTTATATGCACACATTGACACAGAAAAAGAAAAAAAAATTGTATAGGCATTAAAAGGGCATTTTAGTTCGTTTTTTAATAAACTATTTAAAATTTTTGGGTTTTTTAAACATGAGCGTTCAATTAACATACTATCGAAAACTATCGCGCACTATCGATGGTTCCTAAAAAACGATCGTTGACTATCGATGGTGCTGACTGTCGATAGTTCTCCACCTCTAGTCCCTACCGAGCTCCTGCGGTAGGGAAGAAGACTGAGTCGAAGAGGGCACATCCCTCCCCCCAACGGCTAATCCGCCTCCCTCTGGAGGACAACGGCCACCTCCCTCTTGGGAAGTATGCCCCAAGAAGGCTTTCCTGCCTCCAAGAGGATAGCCAGATGGATCGAGGGACAAATGGTACTTGTGATACCTAAGTAATGGCCAGTAATTGCACAACGACGACGTCGAAAGATGAATCGGCAAGTCCTCTCCAACAGGCCCCAAAGAGTAGCCTGGACGACGGACCCAGTACGTCCTAGGAGGCGGCACAGGCAAGCAATAGCAGCGCAAGCGTAGAGCGCCCATACTGGGTACTCATTCCACCCAAAGCAACACTTGCAGAAGTTGTGAAAAAGTTGAGGGTAGCGGTAGTACCTTAGCTAAACCTCAGTCATGAGGAACTAGCTGCTCTCGAGGATACGATCCTGGAGAAGGTCTTCCCAGCATGTTGGGATACGCCCATCAGCTTCGCGGGAATGCATTTCCGACCGGGTCACTTAATCATCGACTGCAATGATGAGACGACCGCTTAGTGGCTGATGTGCAACGTGTCAAGGTTGACAAAATGGAAAGGCGTACCCCTTCTTGGTAAGATGGGACAGATTATCCCCTCACCCCATTGCATTACCTTCTTCCTCCCAAGGTGTGCTGAGAAGGCAAGCGAATGGCTTCTTACACTGTTGAGGAACCAGATTAAGGTCGTGACTGACGCGTGAAGAATCATCTCCCGGAAAGATCACAGAGGCGGGGCCCTCGTGTCCATTGGCATTAACGAAGGCTCAATGCAGACCATCGTCTCCATGGGCCATCAGCTGAATTTCCAATACGGGAAGGTCCCCGTACTTGGTTTCAAGAAGACCGCAAAGGATGTTGTAATGAACAAGTCCTTCAGAATAGTCTGAAGCAGATGGTGTCAGGAGAAATTTAGTTTCGGAGAAGCGCGTCATTCGGGAACATCGGAAACGGCAAGCAAAACAGCCTGGGGGTGGGGGGGGGTTTCCCTTCTCTTCACCTTCTCCTAACTAACATATTTATTTGATGTATCCCCAGCCAATAGACAAATAGAAAGAATAAAAAATAGAATTTGGGAAAGAGTATAGAATGACCAAGAGTACTCCTACTTGCCTTCGAAGTGTTGCTAAGATGTTGATGCAACACGGCGTCTTTACCCTCCCTACCTTTGAGTTCTCATTCCGCTAAAGTTATTTGGAGAACTCCCTAAAATGCATTTACCCCTTCCTCTTACATCCAGGAAACGACAATAAAAATTTAACTTTCCATTTTTAATTCACAAAAGGTTCAACTAAAGATAATTACAAGAAGAGTTTTATACTGAATATTCATGTTTTTCAAAAGAATATTAAAGTTAATTAATATTTATAAACCAGGGCATATTTGTTTTAATCCAATAGCTGATTTAATGAATTTAAATTATATTAGATAAGTATTTCATTTTTCTTTTAACTAAGGCTAAGGATATCTAATTATATTTTTTATGGCCTAATGAGAAGAATGTGCAATATTATAAAAGTAGATTTAACATTTTGTTTTAGATTAAAGTGTAAATAATTCAAATTTAGTTTGCCTTCTTCATTTTGTGTTTTTAAAGTTTTTATCCACTCAGCATTGTTTTTTTAAAATAATAAGAATAAACCAAAAAAAATTCAAAGTGTTAAGTCATCGAAAGATTCAAGCAACTCAATCCGATTTAAAGGGTATCAGCCTATCAGCTGTTATGTTTGGATGACTTAAACACCAAATTAACTCAAAGAAAGCGAAACGGAGTGCAATGAACGGATTCTCTCATTTATATGCACTATGTGAACTTTTCACTCATGTTTGTTAATTGCACTCGCGCTCAAGCATACACACAAAAGAGACACAAAAGTCACTCAAAGATATTCACTCAATTTTGTTACTGTAGCTTGCCGTATGTTTTAATTAATGTTGCTCGTTGCTAAATCTTACGAATTCAATTTCAACAATGATGATTTTATTAGGTTTGTTTTGGTTCTCATGTTTTGTTTTCTTCTTTTAGAGCACTCTCATGTTCAATGTTTAATAACACTTTTCAGGCCAAAGCCAGGTTTCACTCACCCAAACAACGTCGATGGAGGCCTTCTCGATGATGGTCGATGTGATTTAGGAGCTAAATATTAGCAGTTAAATTACAGAATTCGTAAAGCATAAACGTGAATATATATTTTTTTTGTATTTAAGAAATATAATTTAAATTTCCCGTCAGGCATAAACATAGTATACTTTTACTTGCACACACTTAAATGTAAGTACACTAAAAATAAAGCAAAGTTTACTTATACTGACACTCAACTATGTTAAAAAATTTAAAACAGACGAGGTGTGCTCTGAAATCTGCGAATAGCGTCGTCAAATGGTAACCAAAATTATTGGGACCACCTGTGTTTAACGTAGAATTGAATGGACTTTTACCATAAAGTTTAAGAAAAAATCGCTTAGAACGAAATAGTTAAACCAATGGTGTGTAAAGTTGAAATTTTATAAAAAAGGGTGAAATTTCCATATCTGTAACCCGCATTTCTCAGCCATCGCGTTGAATCTATATAACCACTGACTACAATATATTAGATTCATTCCGTTGTTATCAGAACTTTTAAGGTTTGAAACAATCGGACGGTCAATTCGTGAATTATTTCAACTTAATGGAGTAAAAATAGAAGGCTAACATCGGCTACGCCGATGTTTTAAATAACCTTGCAGTTTTTGAAAGGCGCTACCATTGATAACAAAAAAGTTTTTCTCATTAGAACTAGTTTTTAGACCGATCGTTCCTATGGCAGCTATATGCTATAGTCATCCAATTTTGATAAATTTTTCACGAATTAGGTGAAAGCATATGAACCTAATATATACCACGATTGGTGACGCTACGATGGAAAACAAAAAAGTTTTTCTCACTAGAACTAGTTTTTTGACCGACTGTTTATAGGGCAGCTATATGCTATAGTCATCCGATTTTGATACATTTTTTCAAAATTGTGTGAAACCATATAAAACTAATATACACCACGATTGGTGACGCTACGATGGAAAACAAAAAAGTTTTTCTCACTAGAACTTGTTTTTGGACCGACCGTTTATATGGCAGCTATATGCTATAGTCATCCGATTTTGATAAATTTTTTCAGAATTGTGTGGAAGCATATAAAACTTATAGATACCACGATTAGTGACGCTACGATGGAAAACAAAAAATAGAAGGCTAACATCGGCTACGCCGATGTTTTAAATACCCTTGCAGTTTTTGAAAGGCGCTACCATTGATAACAAACAAGTTTTTCTCACTAGAATAAGTTTTTAGACCGATCGTTCCTATGGCAGCTATATGCTATAGTCATCCGATTTCGATAAATTTTTTCGGAATTGTGTGGAAGTTTATGAAACTAATATATACCACGATTGGTGACGCTACGATGGAAAACAAACAAGTTTTTCTCACTAGAACTAGTTTTTGGACGACCGTTTATATGGCAGCAATATGCTATAGTCATCCGATTTTGATAAATTTTTTCAGAATTGTGTAAAATCATATAAAATTAATATATACCACGATTGGTGATGCTACGATGGAAAACAAAAAAGTTTTTCTCACTAAAACTAGATTTTGGACGACCGTTTATATGGCAGCTATATGCTATAGTCATCCGATTTCGATAAATTTTTCCGGAATTGTGTGGAAGTTTATAAAACTAATATATACCACGATTGGTGACGCTACGATGGAAAACAAAAAAGTTGTTCTCACTAAAACTAGATTTTGGACGACCGTTTATATGGCAGCTATATGCTATAGTCATCCGATTTTTATAAATTTTTCCAGAATTAAGTTGGTTGAGCTTGTGGAGAAGCATATAAAACTTATATATACCCTCTAGGGTATTTGCTTCTTTAAAAGCTTTTCTCATTTATCTCTTATGCTAAATTTTCTCAATAAGCACATGCTCTTTTCGAGGGACTAACACAAATTCTTTAGTTTGTTTCAATAGATATAAACGTTTTAGGTAAATTTATGGAATGAGTGACGATTTGACTTTCTTTTGGCTTTAAATTTTTTTGATCACACACTTTGCTTCCCTATGTGAGTGCGGGCGACCCGAACTGGCTGATGAAATAAAGATAAGAAATGATGAAAGCTGCGACCGCTGCTTGGAATGAAGTTTAGAGCTGACTTGAGTGTTCTGGTTCACTAAAATTTGGCCAGCTGCGTAGAGGCGACTTTCTCTAAGCCTGTGAATATGGCTCTTGCTTCAACCCCTTTGAGCAGACTTGGATTTTGAAGTGGGGTCTTGTCGAGATTTCTCCTTCCAGATCGACTGGCTGGCTTCCGAGGCAAACCTTGTGGCTTTGCCGTAGGCTGCCGCCCTCTCAAAAAGTTCACCAAAGGAATGTTTTTCCGTCTCGCTTTCACTGGTTGGTCTCAGGAAGTAAACGCAAAAATGTGCACACTCCAGACTCGAAATAAATGAATAATTCGGCCAAGTCGGGATTGGCTCTCGAAGCACAGGAGGTAGATATATGAAAATAAGGTGGGATGCCTTTGAAATTATTAGATTATTTTATGCCACATGCCATGAAAAAATTCAGAAATTTACCTAGACCAAGGAGAGACGTCTACTCAACAACAAATTGAAAACGGAAAAGAATGCGATTCTCTCCATTCCTTTTTTATACGCACATACAACTCTCCACAAAAGCATAACGTCTCCTACTGAGCGCTGGGCAGTGACAGAGGAGATGCTGAACGCTTTCTACATCCTCAACTGAGCAACAACTTCTACAGTAAAATTTTTTTCAATACCAAGCCTCGCGGCATAAGACAGTGACCTGGAGAATTCCTACATTCTGCCTGCCTAAACGTAGTAGCGTCAATGTTCTTTTAAGATTAAGAGTTGGCCAGGTAAGCCTGGAGATTCCACAGGTGTGGATTAGTCTCCAGCGGTTCGTGGTCATGTTGTAGGTAGTTTCCCTTGTTTTTAGTTTACATGTCGTAAAAGGCACCCCTATAGTGCTCTTATCCGGTAAGAGCCGGGTGGTAGTGCCAAGTCTAGCGAGTCGGTCGGCTGTCTCGTTACCATCAATGTTGCAGTGTCCAGGCACCCACACGAGACATATTTTGAAGTGTTGAGCCATCTCATTCAGAGATTTGCGGCACTTGGTTATTGTTTTAGCATTGATAGTATTTCCGTCAAGGGCTTTTAGTGCAGCTTGACTCTCCGAAAAAATAAATACATTTCCCCCTTTGACCACGAGATCTTTTAGATGGTTCGTAGCTTCCAGGATAGCTACGACCTCCGCTTGGTAGACACTACAGTGATCGGGAAGACGAAAGGACATTTCTATGCCAAGGTCTGGACTGAAAACTCCTCCTCCCACCCGACTTTCCAGTTTCGAGCCATCTGTATAGATGCTGATCGCGTTTGGTTTGTCATGGGGAAGCGAGTTCCAATCCTGGCGGCTTAAAATTATGACCTCGTACATGGTATTAAACTCTAGAGTGGGTGTACAGTAATCTATATTTGTTGGTGGCGCCACTTGACTATTCAGTATAGCCGAGTGGCCATGGGAGCCTGCACAGAAGGAAGCTGTTTCTCTGAGCCTGAGAGCAGTATTACTTGCAATTTCTCGGGCTAATAAATCTAGTGGTACTATATGTTGCATAATGTTAAGGGATTCCATAGGAGTGGTTTCCTGGTAAAGAGCACCAGTTCCGTTTTTGTTGGATTGACCCCGAGGCCACATCCATCTGTCTACTCTGAAAGAGTCGCTAGCGCATCCTGCATTGAGTTTGCGGAAATTTTCCTCTGATTATAATAGCAACATCGTCTGCATAAGCGATCACCGTATGTCCTCGATTACTGTTACTACCCATAGAAGGGGCGAGAGAACACTTCCCTGAGGAGTGCCCCTGTTTACATATCTTCGTGCGCAGGCATTCCCTAATTGAGAGTTAACTGCTCTACTGGTGAGCGAGAGTCGAGTGAACTCTACTAGGGGTGCGTCCACCTTCAGATCTGTCAGGACAGATGTAATTACGCTAGGAAGAAAGTTATTGAACGCTCCTTCGATGTCAAGAAATGCCGCTAGTGTGTATTCTTTAATCTCTAGTGATTGCTCTACTTTTGAGACTAGGGAGTGAAGTGCTGTTTCGATGGATTTGCCTTTGCTATATGCATGCTGCGCAGGAGAGAGAAGGGATGGGTTTATGATTTCTCTTAAATAGACGTCTAGCAATCTTTTCAACTTTTTGAGGAGGAAAGATGATAGGCTGATTGGTCTAAAATCGCCGGGTTTGACATGTGAGGACTTGCCTGCTTTCGGTATAAATACCACTTTAACTTTCCTCCACTGAGTAGGGATGTAGTTGATTTGAAGGCAGCTTACAAAAATTGTTTGTAGCCAGCCTATGATGTATTGTAGAGAGTGCTGTAGTTGAGCGGGAAAGATTCTATCTGGTCCCGGGGACTTGTACTGTTTAAAGGACTTAACGGCCCACGTTATCCGTACTTTTGTGACTATTTTATTTATATTGCTAACAGGGTCATTTCTGGGTATTTTGATGGTTTCTTCAGAACATGAGCACCCGGGAAAATGAGTGTCAAGTAGAAGCGTCAAGAAGTCAAGACTGGATTCAGCACAGATTCCATCAGCGTTTTGTAGGAGACCTAGGGGAGTAGGTGATCCAGCTAGAATTTTGCGAAATCACGATGATACAGATGTTGATTCAATGGTCTGGTATTAATGGGGGGATAACATCTATCTCTTTCTTGATGAGTCTAGTAAATTGTTTCCAATTAGTTTTCTTAAAGTTTTGCACCCTGTTAGGCCCAGGGCATGTTTCCGAAAGTTTTATCTCTATGTATCTGTGATCTGAACAGGAATGTTCTCCCTTCGGGATTTGGTTATAAAAGTTGGGTCAGTTTCGCGTTTGCAGATACTTAGTTTGGTGCTTATAATGTAATCGTTAAGTAACTCACCCCGATCGTTAATGTCCGTGATGGACCATTGTGTGTGATTAGCGTTTGCATCGCCTCCCATTAAGAGTCTTTTATTGCTTTGTTGACTGTTATGCACAACGTCTTGGAACAGCCGGAATGGTGCTGGCACTGAGCTATCATGAGCCAGATAGAAGGACGCCAGCATGTATATATGTTTCCCCAATTCAAGGCTTACTACTGTGATGTCTCCATCACTGAATTGGGGAAGTAGAAATGCATTAATTTGTTTTTTTTGCTAATATACATGTTCGGGGCTTACCCGTGCCTTTATTAAAAATTAAATTATATTTTGGCGTTCTCAAACCACAGATTTTATCGGTGGAAATCCATGGCTCTTGGACTAATACAATGTCTACCTCACCTGTTGCCTGTAGAAGCAGAAGAGCTGCGGAAGCAGCCTTACTATGGTGCAGATTTATTTGCAAAATCAGCAACATCTTGTTTGGGTAACCCCTCCGTCAGAGTAACATCGGCCTCTATATCTACCTCTTCATGAAGAAGCTCTTGCTCGGAGTAGAGCCGTCCCAGACTCTGACCGTAATCGGACCCGGAGGAGATGTATCCTCCCGATTCTTTTTGGAGCGGGGTATGCTCCGTCTCTATTTCTACATCGCTTGACTCTTCTGCCTCAGCGCTAGCCGCAAGGGTGGCCACCGCTGTGGTGTCCGTCTTATGTACAACCATGCGAACTTTTTTGAAGGCATAGTCGAGCAGGCCATCGGTTTTTGACAGGTAATCAACCGAGTCTTTGTTGATCTGAAAGACCACTTGAGTGTTGGCGTTAGGAGATTCTTCCACTCTGATAATCGCTGCCGATGCCTTGGGATTGAACACTGTCATCATTCTGGAGAATATCAGCTGGTTCGCTGGGTTTCTTGGGGAGCCAGACTCTAGCCCTTGGATACGAGGGTATGTCCTTAGCATCCACAGCTTTGAGTTGGGCGCCAGGATACACTTCTCCAACTTTTGAGTTGGCTTCTAGCAGCATCGATAACACCCAAAATCTTCTTACCCTTTGCTACATCACCAAAGGAGACGGAATGGGGCACCATGGGTTTTAGCTCTTTTGGGAGATACACGAGTAAAATTTTCTGATAAATTTCCATAAAATAGGGATGTTAGGTTATTTGTTTAAGAAGTTTGATTTGCTACGGTAATACAGTAATATTAAGTAATTGCCTCTGAAAATAGCCAGATCTGGCGATTAAATTGATTAAGGATTGGTTTACTTCACACACAAATTCTTCATTTATTCCGATACCATTTTTAATCACTCAAAATCTTTATTCCACGACGCTTTGCATATATAATTTAATAGAATTGGACCCAATATAGTAGTGTTCAAGCCCCATCCCTGTTCGCTTCTTGATAAGCTTAGGTACTTAATGTACGCTGGCTGCAATGGTTCTCAACATGCTTGCTTCTCCCAAAGCTCGGTTGTACCCCTTTAGTCTTTGGCCCCTGAATCAATCCACATTTCTACCTTTCCATTGTTGATTCTTATTATGTTCTTTTGACTTGCACAGAATTAATTCGAATTATAATGATTTTTTTATTGGCAAATATTATTTAGAAGTGTTTAGGGGTTAGTAATAAATTTTTATTTTTTTAGCTTTTGTAGCTGCGGTGCTGATATTTTGACTTTGCCTGGGATATTTCTTGCTAGGAATTCCTCTTTGATGCTCTTTAGTAAATCTTTTTCCCGGTTGTTACAAGTTTTGTCTTTAGAGAAAATGTTGAGTGCTAATTTTGCAGCTTTTCCACGTTTTCCAGTTCCTGGGGTAAGTTTCACCTTGAATCTACAACGATAGCAATAAAGTATATATTAATGAATATTTTGTTTAATTACGTCTTTGTGTCAAAATCGATTTGTCAATTTGATTTTGTTTCAATCCGGTTCCTAAAGTACCGCACAAAAATAAGTCTATTAAATTTTTAAACTAAAATTGGTAAAAAGTGTACTTAAATGAATAAATTAAAATCGCAAAGCGTCTTTATAATTATATTAGAAACGAGAAGCCGAGTCGACTCGGCTGTTTATGCTCGATCAAGAATAAGTTAAAGTTAATAAGCCCCCAATGGGGCCAAGCTTAGCTTCTCTTAATCTCTTGGCTCGTATGACTTTAAATTTTCGCTCAAGAAAAAGTTTAAAGCCGAATCCGAACGGCAAAGTTTTTGAGAAGCTTTTCCATGTCTACATACTCTCCACAAACTGGCGCCAACAGCTGTAAAGGTGACCTTGTGCGTAAAAGATTTTAAAGAAAAAAGTTTTTTAATTAGATGTTCCGAGGCGGGATCGAACCCACAACCGCCCGCACTGTGCCACACAAGGCCAGTGATCAAGATTATTTATACTTAATAGGGTCGGAGATGCTTCCTTTTCACTGTTTCATACATTTGCACAACCCCTATATACGATTTGTACCTTCGGTACAGAGCATTAAAACTTAAAAATGTGTTGAGAATTTGACTGTGCTAGCAAAAACCAATCGGATAAAGCAAAAGTAGGTTCGACTATTCTATTTTCAATCGTTTCTCCTGTAAGTACATCAACCGCGTATGTTCCCTCTAAGTACTCGTTTGGAACAGTGCTTCACCATATGTAAAATGTAAGCAATTTCACTCGAAATTGAGAAAGAAAAAAAACCGAGTCTCTATTGGTTCGGTTTACTTTCAAAAAGGAAAATTCCAAACCGCGGTTTCGGTTCGTTTCGAAGGTTCACTGTTATTATGATATCAGGTCAGTTCCCAATATTCGATATGTACCCCTTCTAAGAATTTTGTGTTGTTTTCATACACTTGCAAAGAGTATATGATTTTTGTCTGTTTATACGCGAACTAGTCCCTCAGTTTTAAAGCTATCGAGCTGAAATTTTGCACAGAGTCTTCTTTTCTTCTAAGAACTAGTTCTAGTAAGAAAAACTATTTTTAGTTCTCCATCGTAGCGTCACAAATCTTGGTATATGTTAGTTTTATATGCTTTCACATAATTTTGAAAAAATTTATCAAAATCGGATGACTATAGTATCAAATTTTTATTATCAAAGATTTAAATATCTGACATCTATATCCTTTATATATTTTACCGGTTAAATCAGTTGGAGTAACGTATTTCAAGTGTATTAAAACTTCGGCACAGTCGAAGTTAGCTTTGCCTTCTCGTTTTAAGATGCATTGGTATGAGTTCTGTAGCATAGGACGCAGAAATTCTAGAATTCTAGAGTGTCAAAAAATCAAGAAATGCGTTTTTCCGCCATACACAAAACACGGTAATTATCTATCTTAAGCAAACTATAAACAATGCTTCAAAGCGCTAAATTGAGAAGTACCTTTTTAGTACCTTTACCTTTGTGCTGAAAAATGCAGTTACCATTTCCTAGGCAGGGGTTTTGACATTTAGGGCCGTTTTCTCACGTTGCCGTTTTTGCAAATCTAGGTGGATTTGCTGAATTTGATTTTCTCATGTACACGAAAAACACCTAGATGGATTTCGTAGCCATCTACTTCATCCTCATGGATCTGATAACGATGTAAATTGTTTTGCTTGGTATTTAGGTATTTTTATGCCTACGCACGTACGGTCACACCGACAATTGCAGCCGCAAAAAATTTGGTAATTTAAATTACTGTCATTGTAAAAAGAAAACAAAAAATGGAAAATATTGGACGGGCATTTTATATACAGTCACTTGCAGACATGGCTAAAAAGACGGAAGGGCAGAAGGAAAGTTCACTGCAACGATAGTTCGCACCGATAAGGATTTGATAGCATCTGCGGACTGCAAGGGGACAAATGGATCGGGTGGCGTGGAGTTAAGATGAATAAGATTGCACCAAAACCCAACCCCACGGCTTTTTCATATTTAATTGGTAGAAGTAGCTGCTGCTGGCCAGGCAACTCAGAAACAGTTTATTGGCCAAATCATTGCAATACTTCTTAACATTTGAATTTGTGCACTAACTTCTTTGCTAGTTCTGACTTGGACTTTCGTTTCATTGAGAAATCCTGTCACTCGCGCTAAATGCCCTTAATCTCCTTAACGAAATCCACAGTAATCAGCTCCTGCTCCACCGTAAAATGCTTGCTTCTTTTTTTATTTTCCTTGTTCGACATTTGTGATTTCAATTGGCGCTCAATAATCAAAAGAAAAAGAGCTTTATTTACCCGTGCTGCCAACCTATAATTAGTGCCTTTGCAGCCCTGTCGGTGTGACCGTAATCTAATCTAATATCTAAAGCCAAAATCCATCTACATGAGAAAAGCAACTGAACGAAATCCACCTACATGAAAAAAGTAGATGGATTTCGAAATCCACCTGAATTTTGCAAGCCGGTCCTAATGTCTCAAATGTAAAACAAACTTTATTTGCGTTTGGTATACTACTTCCAGGTCAAAGCACGTGGCTCTATCACTTCCCTGAGATCGACGCGTTTATACAGACGGGCATGGCTATACCAACTTTATTGTGCTTCCAAAGATAATTTGTAATCAAAACAGCATTAAACAAGTAAGAAAGTCGGTCAAGCCCGACTGTAATATACTCTGTACCTGTTTGTATATAACTAATAAATTTAAAGTGTGGGGTCACACAAACTGTGCAAGTGCTGCCCATGACGATTACGGGCAGTGCTGCCCAGCGTAATTATATGATTTACTTATAATTCGAATATCGTTCATCTGATCTGGAAACGATATATGGTGGATCGATAAGTAATGACGATTAAAATATATGCCTTAAAGGTTCAAAAAATATGTCCTTAAAATTGTGGAAGATATTCGATTTTTTTCAAATTGCGGGGGTGGCAACTCTACTATTGTTCATTGGATGGGAAAATGATGTATGGGGGCTCGATAAGTAATGATGAGTAGAATATATGTCTAGAAGGTTCGAACAACCTAACTCAAAATTGTGGAAGATATTAAGTTTTTTCATTTTGCGGAAGAGGCAGGGGGCGTGGAAAAAATCAATACTAAACTTGATCTGCCTGCAAGTATAAGAAATATATGTTTCATACACCTCAAACCTCTATCTCTTACCATCTCTGAGATCTCTTCGTTCATACGGACAGACAGACGGACATGGCTATATCGCCTGTTGATGCTGATCAAGAATATATATACTTTATAGGGTCGGAGATGCTTCCTTCTGGCTGTTACATACATTTGCACAAACCCAATATACTCTTTGTACCTTCGGTACAGAGTATAATTAATCAAGTCTAGTATGGAAAACGATGTTCACGGTATGTAAAATAGATATTTGCAGTCGTAGGTAAAAATATGTTGGTTTTGTTGTTGTTCTCCACTCTTTTAAATATTGTCTTTTTAATACAAACATAACAAATGGAATTGTGTTTCATGGAGTATTACGTTTTTAGCGCATGTAAGCGCAATCAACTAAAAATGGCAAGTTGTTGGTTATGGTCCCTTGTGTATAATATTATTAATCTTTTTTCTCATTTTTGCTCTTTTCGATGTTTGGGACGGACTTGCTTTGGACTGCTCGGATCGTTTATTATACAGCTTGCGTATAAATGAGCGATCGGCAAGAATCCCTATCCAAAAAAAGGAACAAGTCATTTAGAAATGTCGACCCCAGAAATAAGTTCTTCGCTATGTGGATCAAATCCTATTCATATGATGAAAAAGATTTCGTTAAAGACAATTCAATTACACTGTTCAACAGCCGAAAGTATCCCGAACATTTTAAACTAATTACTGTTCGTCTTCCCATGCTGAATACGAGTTGATAAGCCAAAGTCATATCTTAGTTTCCGTTTCCAAGAAATTGCGGAAAAAGCATATTTTAGATTTTTTGACCTATTCGAATTTTTGGAGGCCTCACTAACCAAAAGTTGAAGGGTTTATGAAGCCGATTTGATAGTGAACATGTCAATGCAACTGAGAAACATCAAACACGCGGTAAAAGTAAAGCCAAAAGAGTGGAAAATGACCTGTGAAGTCAAGTTTTTCTATATTTATAGCGATTGTGTCAAACTAAATCATCTGCTACAAGCCAGTAGATTGGTCGGATATTTTTTGCAACCACATAATTATATAGTTTATCATATGCACTAATTATGATAATTTTGTTAAATTTATGACAGGTAAATTGGCAACGTAAGAGCCTTTTTAAACCTAAAATCAACATTAAATTTTATGGGAGGAGGATGAAGAGAAAATACAAAAAATTTGTTTACCATATTATAAAAATATATTGAAAAAATATAATTCATTTTTCATAAACTATTCCAAATATAGCTCTATTAATTAGATGGGAATGGGATTGCGGTTGGAATGACAGGGGGCTTGGTTAATATACATATACATGTATCGATTTGTTAAATGTGACAAGTTTTACTATGATTTGTTATTATGTGTTTTATAATATCAGTCTTTTTCAAGTAAGTGGCGCTTTTTGTTTTTTCTAATTTGTGTCTATTCAGTTTTCTTCTCGAGATCTATTGTTCTCAGAGGGTGGCTGAGGGACTTGTTCGGCTTGATGCTATAGAATTTTTCTACGGTGGTCTTTCTAGTTTAATTTAGAGTGTATTTACTTACATAGGGAGTAAATATTAAAGAAAAAAAATTAAAAAAAATTTGTTTCGGGCGACTGGAGCTACGTCTTTGGCAAAGTGTAAGTTAGGGATATAAGTTTTTATCGATCTGATTTAAATTTAATTTAAACATTTTTATAAACATAAGGTTCGGGTGTTTTTTCATGTGTTTTGTTGTTGTGTCGTCTTGGAGTTATTTATTTGTGAATAAATGTATGCCAAATATATTGATTTTGGTCCATACCATTTCTGGAAGGGCGGAAAGTCAAGGCGTGGCCCAATTGACGAAATTTTTTGTTTGAAACTCTAGTTTAATAAACGTAGAGTTCACACAAAAAATTTCAAGTGTCTAACAAATCGACCATAGTGAAAACCCCTAAATTAACCATTTATTTTGGTATTGGTTACGTAACTGTTATATTGTTTGTGATAATAACGGTAATGGAATTTCGGTTAAAAATATTTTACTATTAATATCGGTTAACAGTTCCGCCAACGGTTTTAATCTCTGCTTGTTTCAACTATTGTTGATCAAGCACCATACTTTGACTCTACAAAACTGAAGTCCACAAATTCTTTCAGGGCCAGCAGCAAATGAGCAGGACAAAACTATTAAAGATCTTCGAAAACGGCAGCTATGCCAAATACAGTCGATGTCATCCGTGAACTGGCATAAACTTCTCCACCACGATTTTAAACTCAGTTTTTTATACAACCCAACTTACTTGTATTGCTGCAAGGCTTGGTACGGAGCCACCACAGGAATGGCAAACAGTAACTCATCATCGTCAAGAGGCTGCCCAGTGAGAGTGTTCAGCATATCAACATCAGCTCCTGTAGGCATTTCATCGTTTTCATCAAACTCCAATTGGTTTTTAGGAATAGGATTTTTATCAAATTTAACATCCGCTTCTTTTACAGCCATCGGTTCTTCAATAACTTTGCTATTGTTCATCTGCGACCTTTCTTTACCAGATGAACTTAGTATCATCATTCGCATTTCCCTTTCCTCATCATCTTGATCCTTGTATTTCAGTTTAATTTTTTTTAGTTTTCCCTTTTGACCTCTTTTAGCTTGGGACGAATTTTTAGGCTCTGCTTCAGAGGATTCGGTTTGGGTTAACTTAACTTCTAGTTTACCGCTCCTGCCTTTATCTTCCTTTCGTTTTTTTGCATTTTGTTGTTGCTTTTTTCGGGCTGGAGCCGCTGCTATTATTGTTGTTTCCTCATCAATTAGTTGATTTTGGATATTGTCATCAGTAGAAGTTTCATAAGTCTCACGTAATGAATCCGATCTTATTGTTATTCGGCCTGTATCATGCTCGATCTTAACTTCAGTGTTAGGAAAGCTTTTGGCTGAATGCTCAGCATTGTCATCACCAATGCCGGTAAACGGCTGCTCTTCGCTATCTTCACTAATTTCAGCTGAGCTTCCATTAGGAATTTCACTTTGTTTCGCATCAGTTCCATTAGCATCATCCTCAATACTTCGAATTTTGCGTTCCCCCGCATGCCTCTGTACAAAACTATCTTCCAGTTTAAATAGAAAGCTAAGTCCCATAATAAGATGGCAAGAAGGAAGGAAATTTTTCTTTCCACGAATCATAAAACTGCCAGTTCCCAAGTATTCACCTGTTGGTGCAGTTTTACTAACTTGTTCACTTGTGACCCAATAGGCGTTTGTTACAACCTTTGCATCCCATGCTACACTATAAGAAATAGCCATCGTTCCAGCTTCTAGTAATGTTTTGGGAGGAATGCCTTCTCCTGTTGGATTACGTACTATCACACTTGAAGCTCCTTGAATCTCGGCATGTACGTATATGTCTTTTGGGCGCATATATCTAAAATTATAAAAGCAAAAGTAAAAAAATATTATTTTTTAAAACAAGTAAGAAAGTCGGCCAAGCCCGATTGTGTGGATTTTAATCGTATAGCTCTAGCATATATTTATTTGATTTTTATGTTTATGAAACAATATTAATAATTGCAGTAATAAAAAACAATTTCTTACAAAGACCAATGTTATAGTCACTTGATTCATTCATTTTCGAGTTTTTTTTCCTTATACTTTGATTAATTAAAAAATTAAACGTATAATCAAACTACATTCAAGTCTTTTTTTAAACGAGAGCGTTATTTAAAGTAGGCCCGACTTGGATTGACCCGTTACTCAGGAAAAGGATAATATAACGAGAAGGCAAAGTTAACTTCGACTGTGCCGAAGTTTTAATACACTTGAAAAACTTTACTCCAACTAATTTAACCGGTAATATATATATAGGATATAGATATCAGATATTTAAAATTTTTAAATCATTGATAATAACGAGAGCGTAAGTTGAAGTCGGCCCTGCTCGACTTCGATATACCCGTTACTCAGGGTAAGGTATATTTAAGAATATTTTATTAGATCAAAACATGCCCAAATTGTGGGAGAGATGAGTTTTTTTCCAAATTGCGGGGGTGACAACTCTACTATAGCTCATCTGATCGGGAAATGATGTATGGCGGATCGATAAGTTATGATGAATAAAATATATGTCTAGAAGGTTCAAACATTCTATTTCCAAAATTGTGGGAGATATGAGGTATTTTTATACCCGTTACTCGTAGAGTAAAAAGGGTATACTAAGTTCGTGCAAATGTATGTAACAGGCAGAAGGAAACATTTCCGACCCCATAAAGTATATATATTCTTGATCAGCATCAAGAGCCGAGTCGATATAGACATGTCCGTCTGTACGTCTGTCCGTCCGTCTGTATGAACACCTAGATCTCAGAGACTATAAGAGCTAGAGCTACCATTTTTTCAGTGTAGACTTGTATTGTCTGCACGCAGATCAAGTTTGTTTCAAATTTTTGCCACGCCCCCTCCCGCCCCCGCAATATGAAAAAAACCTCATATCTCCCACAATTTTGAAAATAGATTGCTCGAACCTTCTAGACATATACTTTAATCATCATTACCTATCGATCCGCCATACATCATTTTTCGATCAGATGAACCATAGTAGAGTTACCGCCCCCGCAATTTGAACGAGAGCGTAAGTTAAAGTCGGCCCTGCTCGACTTCGATATACCCGTTACTCAGGATATCAACATGTCCAAATTGTGGGAGATATGAGTTTTTTTCCAATTTGCGGGGGAGGCAACTCTACTATAGCTCATCTGATCAGGAAATGATGTATGGCTGATCGATAGGTAATAATTATTAAAATATTTGTCTAGAGGGTTCAAACAATCTATTTTCAAAGTTGTGGGAGATATGAGGTATTTTTATACCCGTTACTCGTAGAGTAAAAAGGGTATACTAAGTTCGTGCAAATGTATGTAACAGGCAGAAGGAAGCATCTCCGACCCCTAAAGTATATATATTCTTGATCAGCATCAATAGCCGAGTCGATATAGACATGTCCGTCTGTCCGTCTGTCTGTCTGTCCGTCTGTCTGTCTGTCCGCCTGTCTGTATGAACACCTAGATCTCAGGAACTATAAGAGCTAGAGCTACCATTTTTTCAGTGTAGACTTGTATCTTCTGCACGCAGATCAAGTTTGTTTCAAATTTTTGCCACGCCCCCTCCCGCCCCCGCAATATGAAAAAACCTCATATCTCCCACAATTTTGAAAATTGATTGTTCGAACCTTCTAGACATATAATTTAATCATCATTATCTATCGATCCGCCATAAATCATTTTTCGATCAGATGAACGATTGAAGAGTTACCGCCCCCGCAATATGAAAAATTCCTCATATCTCCCACAATTTGGGCAACCTTACCCTGAGTAACGGGTATATCGAAGTCGAGCAGGGCCGACTTTAACTTACGCTCTCGTTTAAATTGCGGGGGCGTGAACTTTTCTATCGTTCATCTGATCAGGAAACGATGTATGGCGGATCGATAGGTAGTTATGATTAAAATATATGTCTAGAGGGTTCGAATAATCTATCCTCAAAATTCTGGGAGATATGAGGTATTTCCAAATTGCGTGGGTGGCAACATTACTACCGTACATCTGATCGGGAATTGATGTATTGTGGATCGATAGGTAATGAGGATTAAAACATATGTCTAAAAGGTTTGAACAGTCTATTTTAAAAATTGTGGGAGATATGAGGTTTTTTTCAAATTGCGGGGGTGGCAACTTTTCTATCGTTCATCTGATCAGGAAATGATGTATGGCTGATCGATAGGTAATAATTATTAAAATATATGTCTAGAGGGTTCAAAGAATCTATTTTCCAAATTGTCGGAGATATGAGGTATTTTACAAATTGCGGGGGCGGCAACTCTACTATCGTTTATCTGATCGAAAAATGATGTATGGCGGATCGATAGGTAATGATGATTAAGATATATGTCTGGAAGGTTTGAACAGACTATTTTCAAAATTGTGGGGATATGAGGTATTTTCCAAATTGCGTGGGGGCACATTACTACGTAATTGACGGGAATTGATGTTTGTCGATCGATAGGTAATGAGGATTAAAACATATGTCTAAAAGGTTTGAACAGTCTATTTTCAAAATTGTGGGAGATATGAGGTTTTTTTCAAATTGCGGGGGTGGCAACTTTTCTATCGTTCATCTGATCAGGAAATGATGTATGGCTGATCGATAGGTAATAATTATTAAAATATATGTCTAGAAGGTTCAAACAATCTATTTTCAAAATTGTGGAAGATATAAGGTATTTTACAAATTGCGGGGGCGGCAACTCTACTATCGTTTATCTGATCGAAAAATTATGTATGGCGGATCGATAGGTAATAATTATTAAGATATATGTCTACAAGGTTTGAACAGTCTATTTTCAAAATTGTGGGAGATATAAGGTTTTTTTCAAATTGCGGGGCGTGAGGGGGCGTGGCAAAAATTTGAAACAAACTTGATCTGCCTGCATACAATACAAGTCTACACTGAAAATTGGGTAGCTCTAGCTCTTATAGTCTCTGAGATCTAGGTGTTCATACGGACGGACGGACAGACGGACAGACGGACGGACGGACAGATCTATATCGACTCGGCTATTGATGCTGATCAAGAATATATATACTTTATGGGGTCGGAAATGCTTCCTTCTGCCTGTTACATACATTTGCACGAACTTAGTATACCCTTTTTACTCTACGAGTAACGGGTATAAAAATACCTTATATCTCCCACAATTTTAAAAATACATTGTTAAATCTTTCTAGACATATATTTCAATTATCATTACCTATCGATCCGCCATACATCACTTTCCGATCACCGCAATTTTAAAAATCCCTATCTCCTTAATAGACATATATTTCAATCATCATTCCTATCGATCCGCATATATCTTTCCGATCAGATGAACGATAGAAAAGTTCCCGCCCCCGCGATTTGTAAAAAACCTCATATCTCCCACAATTTTGAAAATAGATTGTTCGAATCTACTAGACATATATTTTAATCATCATTACTTATCGATCCGCCATACATCATTTTGTGATCAGATGAATGATAGAAAAGTTCCCGCCCCCGCAATCTGAAAAAATCTTCATATCTCCCACAATTTTGAAAATTGAGTGTTCGAACCTTCTAGACATATATTTCAATCATCATTACCTATCGATCCGAAATTTATCATTTCCTGATCAGATGAACGATAGAAAAGTTCCCGCCCCCGCAATTTTAAAAAAAACTTCATATCTCCCACAATTTCGAAAATAGATTAATCAAACTTTTTAGACATGTATTTTAATCATCATTACTTATCGATTCGCTATACATAATTTTCCGATCAGATGAGTTATAGTAGAGTTGCCACCCCCGCAATTTGGGAAAAAAAACACAATTTGGGCATGTTGTGATCTAATAAAATATTCTGAAATAAACCTTACCCTGAGTAACGGGTATGTCGAAGTCGAGCAGGGCCGACTTCAACTTACGCTCTCGCTCAAATTGTGGTGGGCGGGAACTTTTCTATCGTTCATCTGATCAGGAAATAATGCATTACGGATCGATAGGTAATGATGATTAAAATATATATATATCGTTCAAATTGCGTGGGTGGCAACTCTTCTATCGTTCATCTGATCGGAAAATGATGTATGGCGGGTCGATAGGTAATGATGTTTAAAATTTTTGTCTGGAAGGTTCGAATAATCTCTTACCATAATTGTGGGAGGTTTTTTTCATATTGAGGGGGCGTGGCAAAAATTTAAAACAAACTTGATCTGCGTGCAGACAATACAAGTCTACACTGTATTATGTGAAAGCATATAAAACTAACATATACCAAGATTAGTGACGCTACGATGGAAAACAAAAAACTATAGGAGCTATATGATATAGTCAGTTTCCGACATACAAGTTGCGTGCGGTAAAAAGAAGACTCTGTGCAAAATTTCAGCTCGATTGCTTTTAAACTGAGGGAATAGTTCGCGTAGAAACAGACAGACAGACAGACGGACCGACGAACAGACGGAATTGTATGAAAACCTTACATTAAATCCCAAAACGTTCATATTCAGAGGTGCAACAGAAGCAAGAGCAAATTAAAATAATCATTTCTGCGTTTTTATTCATATATTTAGATGTAGGAAAATTAGTTTCGTTTTTTAATACCCGTTACTCGTAGAGTAAAAAGGGTATACTAAGTTCGTGCAAATGTATGTAACAGGCAGAAGGAAGCATCTCCGACCCCATAAAGTATATATATTCTTGATCAGCATCAATAGCCGAGACGATATAGACATGTCCGTCTGTCCGTCTGTCTGTCCGTCTGTATGAACACCTAGATCTCAGGAACTATAAGAGCTAGAGCTACCATTTTGTCAGTGTAGACTTGTATCTTCTGCACGCAGATCAAGTTTGTTTCAAATTTTTGCCACGCCCCCGCAATTTGAAAAAAACCTCATATCTCCCACAATTTTGAAAATAGATTGTTCAAACCTTCTAGACATATATTTAAATCATCATTACCTATCGATCCGCCATACATCATTTTTCGATCAGATGAACGATAGAAAAGTTCCCGCCCCTGCAATATGAAAAAAACCTCATATCTCCCACAATTTTGAAAATAGACTGTTCGAACCAGCTAGACATATATTTAAGTCATCATTACCTATCGATCCGCCGTAGATCATTCGATCAGATGAACGATAGAAGAGTTGCCACCCACGCAATTTGGAAAATACCTCATATCTCCCACAATTTTGATGATAGATGGTTCGAACATTCTAGACATATATTATAGTCATCATTACCTATCAATCCGCCATACAGCATTTCCTGATCAGATGAACGACTGAAAAGTTCTCGCCCCCGCAATTTGAAAAATACCTCATATCTCCCACAATTTTTAAAATAGATTGTTCGAACCTTCTACACATTTATTTTAATCATCATTACCTATCGATCCGCCATTCATCATTCCCACTCTACAACCGGTACTTTTCTGGACGACAGTAATAACTTTGTAGTGCGTGCACTGTGAATTGGGGTGATGTCTTCTTGAAAATTCCAATTAAGATATCCAATGAAGGATATCTGAAAGTTCATAAGTTCATTTTCCAACAACTGTAAATAGATCACGGCATTAGTTTAAGTTGGAGTAAAACAGATCAGAAACCTTCCTGCATATCCAAAAGCAAGGCAAATCATTAGTGATCCGCCACCGTGGTTCCGCTTATGCCGGGACTACCGTGGGTGGCGTAAATCGCGCCAGTATTTATGGCAGCCATCTGGTCCGTCTAATTTAAACTTTTTCTCATCTGAAAATACCACATTGTGGAACTCAGTTGACCAAACTTTGTATCTTTTAGCGAATGCCAAACGAGCCTTCAAATGACGTGGAAGTAGCTTTGGTACAGGCACTCGGGAAGTATATGAAATGTTTTTTTTTTTTCAACTAATTCTTGATAAAAAGGTCTTCTAGTAACATTTAGGTCTAAGTAGCGCGTTATCTCGTTACAAGACATGTCTTTCTGAACCACAAGACGACGAATTTCCCGTTTGCAGCGTTCGTCGATTATGGTTGGTCGGTCGCAACGTTTGATCTAACCATAAGAATCTGGGTTTTTCAAAAAGTTTGACATCATGTTTCTTTGTCGATTGACTCTGCCAGCTATACCTTATTAATCCGCGCTCTTCTGCCGACAAATGCATTCCTCGTGGCATTCCAGAATTGAACATATACTTATTTCCTAAGAAAATGCAGTCTCACCACACAAAATACATGATTACGGTACTTAGATCGGTGACCAAAGAAGATTTTTGCAAAAGTATTTTAAAAATAAAATACAAAAGCACACTTTTGGATACCAACAACCATTGCACCGCTAATATTATTAAAAAGAGAGAGAAACCCCAGTATGCACATATACTTATTTCCCTGAGGTATATTTTCTATGTCATATAAAGTTACAATTAAATAAGTAAATTTTACGTGTTTCTAACACATTGCAGCTATCTAAAAGATGAGAAAATCGGCAACTAATGATTTTGAAAATTTGCCATGCGTGTTTAAAATAAAATAAAAAGGAGAAGGCAAATGCCACTCCAACTGATTTATCCGATGGAATATATATAGGATATCTGATGTCTGATATTTATATATTCAAAATCATTAAGAATCTGGTTGTTGACTTCAAATCTTGCTCTCGCTATCATGAAAAACAAACACTGGCAGCGGTCAGGCGGACAGGGTTAAATCAACGTGGCATTAGCTGCTGATCAAGATTATATATACTTAATGGGGTCGAAGATGCCTCCTTCTGTCTGTTACATACATTTGCACATACTAAGTATACTCTACGAGTCACAGGGATACATATGTACATTTCGCAATATCTGGTAACAGTGGACTTGGGCTAATACATAAAATTAAATGAACTAAAAATATCATTCTACTCAAATAATAATAGATATAATCACTTACCTCTTGACAATAAGTTCATTTTGTTGCGCATCTCTTCCTCCAATAACAAGATAGTTCTCGGAACTAATAAACCAGTAAAACTTCTCAAACCAAAAAATTTTTCGGGCCTTCGCTATTGTAGATATAGTTCGCACTTCCTTGAGTGTTTGTTGTGTTTTACGCTCGGCCGACTTAAGAGCTTTTTGTGAAGCATCAACTGTTTTCTGTTCCTTTTGTGCCGCTGAACGTTTTAAATCGTAATAGCGACATGCATTGGCCCATGCTGATAAAGCCAAGTCCACATCGACAACAATCGCATCATCGGTTTCTTTATCATCGCTTTCGCTTGTGCTATCGTATGGGTCAGTTAGTATCAATGAAATGTGATTGATTTCTAATTTCAACTGTTTTATAGAACTTGCCACAACATCACCGTTGGCCTGAGCCTCTTTCACAAGCTCATGTATGTCTGGCCAGGACAGTTGGCTAGCGACCGCAGACTGGACTGCCAGAATCGCTTTATCCACCAATTTTTGATTGGACGTTATTAATTCAGCCTTCTTTTTGTCAATGCTTTGAACTTTATTAAGATCTTCCAATCGTTGTACATGATCTCTTCTTACATTCGAAAGCTTTTTCAAGGCATCGCGTTCTTGTTGCAAAGTTTTCATATCAATTTTTTGCGACTCTTGTTTCGAAAAAAACTCATCGGCAGCTGTCATGAAGGATTCATATTTGGTGAATTCAAGATGATTAAATTGGTGAAAAAGATAGGGATGAAATTCAATATTTCTTAAGAAATATTCCAATTCCCCGTTTTCTGTTGGCTTTTCTTCTTTCATTTGAATTATATAGCCAATTGAGTGACCCGTGTGACCTTCAGATACAATATCTTGAGCGCACTGCAACATTAAATTAAGAAACAAAATTAATTTAGTTTTGAAAGGTGTGATAATTTTACGTGTAAACAGTCTTTACTAAAGACTGATATACTCTGAACCAGTTTGTATGTAACTAATCATTTTTATGTGTGGGGACACACAAATTTCCAAAAACAAAATATACCGTCGTTAAATAAAAAATTGAAAGAGACACGTTTTTAAAAACTTTTTCTTCTATTTAGGTAGTTATTAAATATCACTTTATTTAGAAAGAAAAACGAGAAGGCAAAACTAGCTTCGACTATGCCGAAGCTTTAATACACTTGCAAAAGTTCCCTCCAAGTGATTTAACCGGTAGAATATATATTGGATATAGCTATCAGATATTTTTAATTTCAAAATCATTGAATATCAAAATTTGATCGCGCTACCATAAAAAAAAATCTTTTCTTAGTAAATCACATTTTCCGACCGATCGGTCCTATGGTAGCTATATGCTATAGTCATCCGATTTTTATTAATTTTTTCAAAATTATGTGAAAGCATATAAAACTAATAAACCAAGATTGGGGAAGCTGCGATGGAAAACAAAAAAGTTTTTCTCACTAGAATTAGTTTTTGGACCGATCGTTCCTATGGCAGCTATATGATATAGTCGTCCGATCCGGCCGATTCCGACAAATGTGCAGCTAATTTGTATTTAAAGACTTTTTGCAAAGATTGGTCAAGATAGCTTCAAAACTGAGGGAGGTGATAGCATAGAAACAGACGGACTGACGGACCGTCGTTAAATAAAAAATTGAAAGAGACACGTTTTTAAAAACTTTTTCTTCTATTTAGGTTGTAATTAAATATCACTTTATTTAGAAAGAAAAACGAGACGGCAAAGCTAACCGAATATATACACTTGAAAAAGTTTACTCCATCTGATTCAACCGGTAAAATATATATAGGATATAGATATCAGATATTTTTATACCCTTGCGGAGGGTATATTAAAATTGTCACGATGTTTGTAACGCATAGAAGGAAGCATCTCCGACCCCATAAACTATATATATTCTTGATCAGCATGACGAGCTGAGTCTATATAGCCATGTCCGTCTGTCCGTCCGTCTGTTTCTATGCTATCTCCTCCCTCAGTTTTAAAGCTATCTTGACCAAACTTTGCAAAAAGTCTTTAAATACACATAGGCTGCACATTTGTCGGAATCGGCCGGATCGGATGACTATATCATATAGCTGCCATAGGAACGATCGGTCCATAAACTAGTTCTAGTGAGAAAAACTTTTTTGTTTTCTATTGAATCGTCACCAAACTTGGTATATATTAGTTTTATACCCCTTCACACAATTCTGGAAAAATTTATTAAAATCGGATGACTATAGCATATAGCTGCCATATAAACGGTCAGTAAAAAAACTAGTTCTAGTTAGAAAAACTTTTTTGTTTTCTATTGAATCGTCACCAAACTTGGTATATATTAGTTTTATACCCCTTCACACAATTCTGGAAAAATTTATTAAAATCGGATGACTATAGCATATAGCTGCCATATAAACGGTCAGTAAAAAAACTAGTTCTAGTTAGAAAAACTTTTTTGTTTTCTATTGAATCGTCACCAAACTTGGTATATATTAGTTTTATACCCCTTCATACAATTCTGGAAAAATTTATCAAAATCGGATGACTATAGCATATAGCTGCCATATAAACGGTCAGTAAAAAAAACTAGTTCTAGTGAGAAAAACTTTATTGTTTTCTATTGAATCGTCACCAAACTTGGTATATATTAGTTTTATACCCCTTCACACAATTCTGGAAACATTTATTAAAATCGGATGACTACAGCATATAGCTGCCATATAGACCGTCGGTCAAAAAACTAGTTATAGTGAGAAAAACTTTTTTGTTATCAATGGTAGTGACTTTCAAAAACTGCAAGGGTATTTAAGACATCGGCGTAGCCGATGTTAGCCTTCTATTTTTAAAATTTTTAAATCATTAATAATAACGAGAGCGTAAGTTGAAGTCGGCCCTGCTCGACTTCGAAATACCCGTTACTCAGGGTAAGGTTTTTTATACCCGTTACTCGTAGAGTAAAAAGGGTATACTAAGTTCGTGCAAATGTATGTAACAGGCAGAAGGAAGGATCTCCGACCCCATAAAGAATATATATTCTTGATCAGCATCAATAGCCGAGTCGATATAGACATGTCCGTCTGTCTGTCTGTCCGTCCGTCTGTATGAACACCAAGATCTGAGACTATAAGAGCTAGGCTACCATTTTTTCAGTGTTGACTTGTATTGTCTGCACGCAGATCAAGTTTGTTCAAATTTTTGCCGCGCCCCCTCCCGCCCACGCAATTTGAAAAAACCTCATATCTCCCACAATTTTGAAAATAGATTGATTGGACCTTCTAGACATATATGATGATTAACATTACCTATCGATCCGCCATTGATCATTTTTCGAACAGATGAACGATAGAAAAGTTCCCGCCCCAGCAATTTGAAAAATACCTCATATCTCCCAGAATTTTTAAGATAGATTATTCGAACCCTCTAGACATATATTTTAATCATCATTACCTATCGATCCGACATACATCGTTTCCTGATCAGATGAACGATAGAAAAGTTCACGTCCCCGCAATTTAAAAAATACCAAATATCTCCCACAATTTTGAAAATAGGTTGTTCGAACCTTCTAGACATATATTTTAATCATCATTACTTATTGATCCGCCATACATCATTTCCCGATCAGATGAGCTATAGTAGAGTTGTCTCACCCGCAATTTGGAAAAAAAAAAACTCATCTCTCCCAGTTGATGCTGATCAAGAATATACTTATATGTGTGATTCCATGAAAGTTGAAATATTTTTGAAAAGTAGAGAGTATGTATTTTTAGGATCTTCCCGATATATGACTAATTCACGGTCAAACGTTTTGTTCAAGATTAAAGATTCACAAAATTTTAATTTTTATAATTGCTTGCTACGGAAAACCGTTGGTAAAAAAATATGTGAAACGAGAAGGCAAAGCTAACTTCGACTGTGGCGCAGTTTAAATACACTTGAAAAAGTTTACTCCAACTGATTTAACCGGTAAAATATATATAGGATATAGATATCAAATATTTATAATTTTTAAATCATTGATAATAAAAATTTGATAGAAAAAACAGAACAGAAAAAAAACTTTTCTTAGCTAAAAACATTTTTCGACCGATCGGTCCTATGGCAGCTATGTGCTATAGTCATTCGATTTTGATAAATTTTTTCAAAATTATGGTAAAGCATATAAAACTAATATATGCCAAGATTGGGGACGCTGCGATGGAAAACAAAAAAGTTTTTCTCACTTGAATTAGTTTTTGGACCGACCGTTTATATGGCAGCTATATGCTATAGTCATCCGATTTTGATAAATTTTGTGTGGAAACATATAAAACTAATATAGCCTACGATTGGAGACGCTACGATGGAAATCAAAATAGTTTTTGTAACAAAGACTTATTTTTTGACCGATCGTTCCTATAGCAGCTATATAATAAAGTCACCCGATCCGGCCGGTTCCAACATATCAGGTGCATGCAGTAAAAAGAAGACTCTGTGCAAAATTTTAGCTTGATAGCTTTAAAACTGAGGGACAAGTTTGCGTAGAAACAGTCTGACGGACGGACAGACGGAATTGAACTCAGCTCGTCGTCCTGATCAAGAATATATATTGTTTATGGGGTCGGAAATGAATACAAACTTCTGGGCAAAATTAATATACACTTTTCAAGTGTATAAAAATATGCAAAATTGCATTGGATCCGAAACTTATAAATTACTCCCACTTTAAAATTATACTAATTTTCTTTGCCATCCAAATCGCTAAAATTTGTAAGCAAAAATTAAATTCCGCAAAAAGATATATTTTTTTCTTAATTTTTTATACTCTGTACCGAAAGTACACAGAGTATATTGGGTTTGTGCAAATGTATGTAACAGCCTGAAGGAAGCATCTCCGACCCTATAAATTATATATATTATTGATCAGCATCAACAGCAGAGTCGATATAGCCATGTCCGTCTGTCTGTCCGTATGAACGAAGAGATCTCAGAGATGGTAAGAGCTAGAGGTTTGAAGTGTATGGAACTTTTAATTCTTATACCTGCAGGCAGATCAAGTTTATTATATACTTGAAAAGTGTATATTATTTTGCCCAGAAGTTTGTAACGCATAGAAATATTCATTTCCGACCACATAAACTATATATATTCTTGATCAGGACGACGAGCTGAGTTCATTTTCGCTTCTCCGTCCGTCCGTCTGTCTGTTTCTACGCGAACTAGTCTCTCAGTTTTAAAGCTATCGAGCTGAAATTTTGCTCAGAGTTCTCTTTTTACTGCACGCAACTAATATGTCGGAACCGGCCGGATCGGATGACTATATCATATAGCTGCCATAGGAACGATCGGTCTAAGAACTAGTTCTAGTTAGAAAAACTTTTTTATTTTCCATCGTAGACCCACTAATCTTGGTATATGCTAGTTTTATAAGCTTTCACATAATTCGGGAAAAATTGATCAAAATCGGATGACTATATCATATAGCTGCCATATAAACGACCGGTCAAAAAACTAGTCTTAGTGAGAAAAACTTTTTAGTTTCCCATCGAAGCTTCACCAATCATGGTATGTATTAGTTTTATATGCTTTCACGTAATTCTGAAAAAATTTATCAAAATCGGATGACTATATCATATAGCTGCCAAATAAACGGTCGGTCAAAAAACTACTTCTAGTGAGAAAAACTTTTTTGTTTTCTATCGTAGCGTCCCCAATTTGGTATATATTAGTTTTATATGCTTTCACATAATTTTGAAAAAGTTTATCAGAATCGGATGACTATTGCATATAGCTGCCATAGGACCGATCGTTCGGAAAATGTGTTTTACTAAGAAAAGTTCTTTTTTATGGTATCAAATTTTTATTAATAATGATTTAAAAATTTTAAATATCTGATATCTATATCCTATATATATTTATAGTAAGCAAGCGTAGCGAAGCGCTTAAAAAAACTTTTTCTTGACGCCCGGCTTATGTGTACTCAACTCAACTAACTTGCCGACGGTTAAATGGAAATTTCGGCGGTAGCAAGGATCAATAAAAACTGCTTATTAAATCACAAAATGTTAGTAGCCATAGTAGCCACTGATTTGATTGTCAAATAATATATATATATATATATATATATACTAGCATACAACCCGGCGCGCTTCGCTTCGCCACCATCAGTATAGCCGCCAAAATGATGAACAAAAAACGTTCGGCAATGATACCACCCCCGCCCCCCTTTTCCGACCTTCAGAAATGATAAAATTATTTTCCACCTATTTGGCCCATTGAGCGTACAAACGCTGAAACCACCCCCGGCACCCAATATCCGACCTTGAGGGTGAGTATGCGCAAAGCTAAAAACTTTATCCTATTTAATAAGCCCATGGAGCTTTCAAACCAAATTTAACACATATCGGCTAAAAATCCACCCCGCACCCATATTCCGACCTTTGCAGTGAACTTCCCGAAATTAAAAAACACGTGTTTCCATTTATTCTGACCCTAGAGCTTACAAAACGAATTTTATTCAGATCGGCTCACAAATAGCCATTGTTACTGAACCGAAATACTCCCACCATTCTTCTTGCCTGTGGGTGGAAATTCCACCACCGAGAAATGAAATGTCTAATTATTTTCTATAATGTGTTCACAAACCGATTTTGAAGCCAATCGGATTAAAAATAGATTTACCATATAGAATTTCCCAGGCATTTCCCCACTCTTGGGGCGAATTTTCAAAAATCGGAAAATCTCATGTCAACTTATTTTGTATACTATCGCTACAAACCGAGTTTGAAGTCAATCGGATCAAAAATAGTTTTTCATATAGAATTTTCCCGGTATTTTCTTTGTGGGCGGATTTTTCAACATTTGAAAATCTCATGTCCAATTACTTAGCATACTATCCTTACAAACTGAGTTTGATTGGCGGATTTTCCACCATCGGAAAATCTTAAGTCTAATTATTCTGCTTACCATCAAACCGAGTTTGAAGTCAGTCGGATGAAAAATAGTTTTTTTCATGAAGAATTTACCGGCCATTTTCCTTGTGGGCGGATTTTCCGAAATCTGGGAAACAGGTGTCCAATTATTTCGCTTACTTTACTTACAAACCAAATTTCAAGTCAATCGGATGAAAAACAACATTTTCCCCATAGTAGCTTTTCGGGAGTTTTCCACCATTAGGGGTGGAATTTTCCAAAACCCCGCCTTAGTGCCCACTTTCAACTCATAAGCAAACTTCTGTGAAAATTTCAGCTTTATATCTCCTACCGTCCAGGCTCTACGTAGATTGCCAATCAGTATCAGCTTATATCTCCTTTTACATTGTCATAAAATTTGTACCATAAAAAACTTTCTAGTAAAACAAAACAAACAAATTTTCTCATAGAACTTGTTTGCCGTCTAAGTCATCCGTGTAATTTTTGTGTGGGAAAATAAAAATAAATTATACGAGGTGACCAGGAAGTCAAAAGAGTCTTTTTCAGTGAGTGACACATCCATTTTGATACATGTAGCCACAAATATGTAGAATCATCTAAAATTAATATATACCAATATTGGTGACGCTACTAAAATAAAAAAGTTTTTCTAATTATTCGACCGACGTTCCTAGGGCAAATTAGAGTTCCGGGGTTCGAAATTCAAAAAGAGACTCGGCAAAATTTCGGAAGTTGGATAGCTTTAAACTGAGAGTAGTTTTTCTAAGGACGGTAGGTGAACTAGCCGTTTCTGATCATATTATTTATGGAAAGAATATTTCTATGCTTTACAAACTTGCAAAATTAATATACACTTCAATTATAAAAATTCAAATAGAGTCAGAAATATAAACGGGAGATGTTATGATTGCTCCCATTGCCCTTAAATCTGTCTTACAGCTAAAATAAACGAATCAAAAATGAAAGGAGAGCAAACAAGTATCAGTCTACGGATATTTTTAATATTCATTTAATAAGATTCTTATGACACGTGCGTAGCCTTATAGCCTAGTTCCACTTCTATATGGGTCAAAATTTTATTTTTTTAAGATAGTAATGTTTTTTTTTTAATTAAAAAAAAGGTTACGGAAACTTTAAAATTTTTGATTGAAGTATGACAAATGTTTAGTCAGTTGCAAGACAAACTTAATATCACATCAATCAATGGTTTCAACAATTTAAAAGGTCTGAAAATGTTTTTTTTATTATAACCTAGAAAATAAGCCAGTCAGAAAAAAATGTCATTCTTAATGTAAGTATGTCCGTGATGAAATTTAGACTGTTATGTTCCTTAAATTTTAAGATAGTTTTGTTCTTTTTTCTTAGACCGCATTTACACGATGAAGCAAACTTCATGAAGTTTCTCAAAAAGCTTTTGTTTGAAGGAAAGAGGTGTGGTGGGGTGGCTTGCCCCTCTTCGCCTCTTTCCCACAAACTAAAGCTTTTTCAAGAAATTCATGAAGAATGCTTCATCGTGTAAATCCCGACTTACATTCCGCATGAAAACATCTAAAATTTTAAAACGTAAGATTAAGATATATTTTTCAAGTTACAGGGACTTTAAAATCAAAAACGAACTAGAAATGAGAATTTGGTTTTTCGATTGGGAAATGCGGAATTTAGTAATCTTTTGAGATCGTACTTATACATATATCCTCAGTTTAAGTACGGTATTCTGAAATATTTTATTGTCGACATTGGAGCCGCAAGGAGGCCGCAAACAAAAATGACTTAAGGCCTTAGGGCAATTTTTTCATTATCAAATGAACAATACGTTGTGGATATTGGAAAATCAAAAGCGATAGACCAGAAGACATACATAAATGATTATTATGCGGACCGGAGAGAAGAAGTCCGGAGTCAATGAAAATTATACATATTTATGCTCAGCTACCAATTCCAGAAATGATAACAGAGTCTCAAGATGTGGAAAAGGAATTATTGATGACTCCATTGTCATTTTCACCAAAAAGCGAAAGAACAAAGTAAAATAAAAACAAATTCAAAGCATTTGTGGAATGAAATATATAAAACCAACCGCAGCATATTAAAATCTTCTAATTATTTAACTGCAGATGTTTTTCAAATAATTTGATTACGTTTATTAATAAAATAAACAATTAAACTGACATTTTTCTATTGTTTTTATAAAATGACTCAGCTTTTCTAGTTAACCTGAACAACCATTCGTCTTATCAAGTTCGGATTCAAATGCGCCGGTACAAGATTACTTCACACAGTTGAGCAGATCTCCTTGAAAATATTGCACGCATCAAACAAGTAGCCAATACGGTACTACATAGAAGACCCTAAAGGGAACAGTGCTTTGGCAATGTGTTTTTTAAAAGGATTGCATGGACTACCGTTTGAGCCTTTTTATACACTTGAAAAGTGTATATTAATTTTGCCCAGAAACTATATATATTCTTGATCAGGACGACGAACCGAGTTCATTTCCGCTTGTCCGTCCGTCCGTCTGTCTGTCTGTCCGTCTGTCTGTCTGTCCGTCTGTCTGTCTGTTTCTACGCGAACTAGTCTCTCAGTTTTAAAGCTATCGAGCTGAAATTTTGCACAGAGTCTTCTTTTTGCTGCACGCAACTAATATGTCGGAACCGGCCTGATCGGATGACTATATCTTATAGCTGCCATAGGAACGATCGGTCGGAAAATAAGTCTTAGTGAGAAAAACTTTTTTATTTTCTATTGTAGCGTCACCAATCTTGGTATATATTAGTTTTATATGTTTCCACACAATTCGGAAAAAATTTATCAAAATCGGATGAATATAGCATATAGCTGCCATATAAACGGTCGGTCAAACAACTAGTTCTAGTGGGAAAAACTTTTTTATTTTTCATCGTAGCGTCACCAATCTTGGTATATATTAGTTTTATATGCGTTAACACAATTCTAGAAGATTTTATCAAAATCGGAGGACTATAGCATATAGCTGCCATAGGACCGATCGGTCGAAAAATGTGCTTTACTAAGAAAAGTTTTGTTTTATAGTATCAAATTTTTGTTATCAATGATTTAAAAATTTAAAATATCTGATATCTATATCCTATATATATTTTACCGGTTAAATCAGCCGGAGTAAAGTTTTTCAAGTGTATTAAAACTTCGGCACAGTCGAAGTTAGCTTTGCCTTCTCGTTTTTTTGTCATTTGTGGTAGCTTTGCAACAATATAAACGAGAGCGTAAATTGAAGTCGGCCCTGCTCGACTTCGATATACCCGTTACTCAGGGTAAGGTTTATTTAAGAATATTTTATTAGATCACAACATGCCCAAATTGCGGGGGAGGCAACTCTACTATAGCTCATCTGATCGGGAAATAATGTATGGCGGATCGATAAGTTATGATGATTAAAATATATATATGTCTAGAAGGTTCAAAAAATCTATTTTCAAAATTGTGGGAGATATGAGGTATTTTTCAAATTGCGGGGGCGTGAACTTTTCTATCGTTCATCTGATCAGGAAATGATGTATGGCAGATCGATAGGTAATGATGATTAAAATATATGTCTAGAGGGTTTGAATAATCTATCTTCAAAATTGTGGGAGATATGAGGTCTTTTCCAAATTGCGGGGGGGGCAACTCTACTATCGTATATCTGATCGGGAATTGATGTATTACGGATTGATACGTAATGATGATTTAAATATATGTCTAGAAGATTCAAACAATCTATTTTAAAAATTGTGGGAGATATGAGGTTTTTTTCATATTGCGGGGGCGGGAACTTTTCTATCGTTCATCTGATCAAAAATGATGTATGGCGGATCGATAGGTAATGATAATTAAAATATATGTCTAGAAGGTTCGAACAACCTATTTTCAAAATTGTGGGAGATATGAGGTTTTTTCATATTGCGGGGGCGGGAGGGGGCGTAGCAAAAATTTGAAACAAACTTGATATCTGCGTGCAGACAAAACAAGTCTACACTGAAAAAATGGTAGCTGTAGATCCTATAGTCCCTGAGATCTAGGTGTTCATACAAACGGACAGACGGACATGTCTATATCGACTCGGCTATTGATGCTGATCAAGAATATATATACTTTATGGGGTCGGAGATGCCTCCTTCTGCCTGTTACATACATTTGCACGAACTTAGTATACCCTTTTTACTCTACGAGTAACGGGTATAAAAACGATTTGGCGCTCCATTTTAAGGCTTTCTTTGAACATGTCGAGGTTCATTGTGGGCACTTTAAGTGTATGACACCAAAAATGATCTTTCAATTGACGTTCTGTGTACCTGCTATCCCAAAACAACCGTTAGCTTCTGCTTGTATAAAGCTTTTGCTTGGATGGCCACATGTTCTTTGCTTTTGATTAGGACCAGAGCATAGGCAATAAGATTTTCATTCACATAAATTTTTACTTTTATCAAAAAAAAAATAAAAGAATTTAAACTGTCAAGACAGTTTCGCTTGTTGTGCTTAATGTAAACATTTTTATACCCGTTACTCGTAGAGTAAAAAGGGTATACTAAGTTCGCGCAAATGTATGTAACAGGCAGAAGGAAGCATCTCCGACCCCATAAAGTATATATATTCTTGATCAGCATCAACAGCCGAGTTGATATAGACATGTCCGTCTGTCCGTCCGTCTGTATGAACACCTAGATCTCAGAGACTATAAGACCTAGAGCCAAAATTTTTTCAGTGTAGAATTGTTTTGTCTGCACGCAGATATCAAGTTTGTTTCAAATTTTTGCTACGCCCCCTCCCGCCCACGCAATATGAAAAAACCTCATATCTTCCACAATTTTGAAGATAGATTGTTCGAACCTTCTAGACATATATTATGATCATCATTACCTATCGATCCGCCATACATCATTTTCCGATCAGATGAACGATTGCAGAGTTGCCACCCCCGCAATTTGAAAAATACCTCATATCTCCCACAATTTTGAAGATGGACTATTTGAACCTTCTAGACATATATTTTAATAGTCATTACTTATCGATCCGCCATACAGCATTTCCCCGATCAGATGAGCCATAGTAGAGTTGCGGCCCCCGCAATTTGGAAATGTCCTCATATCTCCCACAATTTGGGCATGTTGTGATCTAATAAAATATTCTTAAATAAATCCTGAGTAATGGGTATATCTAAGTCGCGCAGGGCCGACTTCAACTTATGCTCTCGTTTAGGTCTCAGTTTGTGGCAGTGACTTATGGCCTCTGTGTAAAAGGGAAATAAAACCACCTTAGCCTTAATGTGCCCAAGTTAAGTAACAAAAAGCAGCTGTCGTTTTAGCATCAAAGCTTAATAGTAAAAGGGCTTAAAAACGAGAAGGCAAAGCTAACTTCGACTGTGCCGAAGTTTAAATACACTTGAAAAAGTTTACTCAACTGATTTAACCGGTAAAAAATATATAGAATATAGATATCAAATATTTTAAACTTCTTAATATTTAATAATAAAAATTTGATATCATAATAAAAACTTTTCTTAGTAAAACACATTTTCCGACCGATCGGTTCTATGGCAGCTATATGCTATAGTCACCCGATTTTGATAAATTTTTTCAAAATTATGTGAAAGCATATAAAACTAATATATACTAAGATTGGAGACGCTACGATGGAAAACAAAAAAGTTTTTCTCACTAGAAGTAGTTTTTGACCGACCGTTTATATGGCAGCTATATGCTATAGTCATCCGATTTTGATAAATTTTTTCCGAATTGTGTGGAAACATATAAAACTAATATATACTACGATTGGTGACGCTACGATGGAAAATAAAAAAGTTTTTCTCACTAAGACTTATTTTTCGACCGATCGTTCCTATGGCAGCTATAAGATATAGTCATCCGATCCGGCCGGTTCCGACATATTAGTTGCGTGCAGTAAAAAGAAGACTCTGTGCAAAATTTCAGCTCGATAGCTTTAAAACTGAGGGACTAGTTTGCGTAGAAACAGACAGACAGACAGACAGACGGACAGACGGACAGACGGACAGACGGACAGACAGACAGACAGACAGACGGACGGACGGACAAGCGGAAATGAACTCGGCTAGTCGTCCTGATCAAGAATATATATAGTTTATGGGGTCGGAAATGAATATTTCTATGCGTTACAAACTTCTGGGCAAAATTAATATACACTTTTCAAGTGTATAAAGAGCTTAAATGCATGCTTGTAACACTCCTAGGCGTTAGAAATAAAGCTTGTATTATTCTGAAAACAAATTAAAAAAAAATTATTATGACTGGCCTGTCGGCGTCATATTTTGGAAATTGTACTTTAAGCCGTTGTTAATTTAACTCAGGGTCCTTCAAGTGGTCTTAATATTGGAATTTTTAAACAAATTAACAGTGAAAATAAAGGGAAATGACTTCAAAAAAGTTTTTCCTAAGTTGGCATAAAACTGTTAATATATCAACCACGAAATGTATACAAGAAATTACTTTACCTCATTATTATTTTCTTGGATCTTTGTCATTTGACGCTTCTGAAGGCTACCATCGCACTTATTGGATGGCCTTATCAATTTATTCCTTGAAAATCTTTCTATTCTGGGATAAATTTACAATGTTAAAAGAACTTAAAAGAATAAAAAAAACGATAGCATAAGTTGAAGTCGGCCCTGCTCGACTTCGATATACCCGTTACTCAGGGTGAGGTTTATTTAAGAATATTTTATTAGATCACAAATTGTGGAAGATATGAGAGTTTTTTTCCAAATTGCGGGGGTGGCAACTCTACTATTGCTCATCGGATCGGGAAATGATGTATGGCGGATCGATAGGTAATGATGATTAAAATATTTGTCTAGAAGGTTTTAACAATGTATTTTCAAAATTGTGGGAGATATGAGGTCTTTTCCAAATTGCGGGGGGGGGCAACTCTACTATCGTTCGTCTGATCGGAAAATGATGTATGGCGGATCGATAGGTAATGATGATTAAAATATATGTCTAGAAGGTTCGAATAATATATTTTCCAAATTGCGGGAGATATGAGGTTTTTTTACACTAAAAAAACGGTAGCTCTAGCTTTTCTCTGAGATCTAGGTGTTCGGGGGGGGGGGGGGGGAGGAGGATATTTTTTTTTTTTTTGTTTTTTTTTTTGTGTATAATTAATATTTTTTTTTTTGGGGGGTGGTGGTTTTTTTTTCTTTTTTTTACATTTTCACATTACCCTTTTCCACCCGGGAAAAGTGGGGGCTCAATTTTAAGTTTCTTTGAACATGTCGAGGTTCATTGTGGGCACTTTAAGTGTATGACACCAAAAATGATCTTTCAATTGACGTTCTGTGTACCTGCTATCCCAAAACAACCGTTAGCTTCTGCTTGTATAAAGCTTTTGCTTGGATGGCCACATGTTCTTTGCTTTTGATTAGGACCAGAGCATAGGCAATAAGATTTTCATTCACATAAATTTTTTACTTTTATCAAAAAAAAAATAAAAGAATTTAAACTGTCAAGACAGTTTCGCTTGTTGTGCTTAATGTAAACATTTTTATACCCGTTACTCGTAGAGTAAAAAGGGTATACTAAGTTCGCGCAAATGTATGTAACAGGCAGAAGGAAGCATCTCCGACCCCATAAAGTATATATATTCTTGATCAGCATCAACAGCCGAGTTGATATAGACATGTCCGTCTGTCCGTCCGTCTGTATGAACACCTAGATCTCAGAGACTATAAGACCTAGAGCTAAAATTTTTTCAGTGTAGAATTGTTTTGTCTGCACGCAGATATCAAGTTTGTTTCAAATTTTTGCTACGCCCCCTCCCGCCCACGCAATATGAAAAAACCTCATATCTTCCACAATTTTGAAGATAGATTGTTCGAACCTTCTAGACATATATTATGATCATCATTACCTATCGATCCGCCATACATCATTTTCCGATCAGATGAACGATTGCAGAGTTGCCACCCCCGCAATTTGAAAAATCCCTCATATCTCCCACAATTTTGAAGATGGACTATTTGAACCTTCTAGACATATATTTTAATCGTCATTACTTATCGATCCGCCATACAGCATTTCCCCGATCAGATGAGCCATAGTAGAGTTGCGGCCCCCGCAATTTGGAAAAGTCCTCATATCTCCCACAATTTGGGCATGTTGTGATCTAATAAAATATTCTTAAATAAATCCTGAGTAATGGGTATATCTAAGTCGAGCAGGGCCGACTTCAACTTATGCTCTCGTTTAGGTCTCAGTTTGTGGCAGTGACTTATGGCCTCTGTGTAAAAGGGAAATAAAACCACCTTAGCCTTAATGTGCCCAAGTTAAGTAACAAAAAGCAGCTGTCGTTTTAGCATCAAAGCTTAATAGTAAAAGGGCTTAAAAACGAGAAGGCAAAGCTAACTTCGACTGTGCCGAAGTTTAAATACACTTGAAAAAGTTTACTCCAACTGATTTAACCGGTAAAAAATATATAGAATATAGATATCAAATATTTTAAACTTCTTAATATTTAATAATAAAAATTTGATATCATAATAAAAACTTTTCTTAGTAAAACACATTTTCCGACCGATCGGTTCTATGGCAGCTATATGCTATAGTCACCCGATTTTGATAAATTTTTTCAAAATTATGTGAAAGCATATAAAACTAATATATACTAAGATTGGAGACGCTACGATGGAAAACAAAAAAGTTTTTCTCACTAGAAGTAGTTTTTGACCGACCGTTTATATGGCAGCTATATGCTATAGTCATCCGATTTTGATAAATTTTTTCCGAATTGTGTGGAAACATAGAAAACTAATATATACTACGATTGGTGACGCTACGATGGAAAATAAAAAAGTTTTTCTCACTAAGACTTATTTTTCGACCGATCGTTCCTATGGCAGCTATAAGATATAGTCATCCGATCCGGCCGGTTCCGACATATTAGTTGCGTGCAGTAAAAAGAAGACTCTGTGCAAAATTTCAGCTCGATAGCTTTAAAACTGAGGGACTAGTTTGCGTAGAAACAGACAGACAGACGGACAGACAGACAGACAGACAGACAGACAGACAGACGGACGGACGGACAAGCGGAAATGAACTCGGCTAGTCGTCCTGATCAAGAATATATATAGTTTATGGGGTCGGAAATGAATATTTCTATGCGTTACAAACTTCTGGGCAAAATTAATATACACTTTTCAAGTGTATAAAGAGCTTAAATGCATGCTTGTAACACTCCTAGGCGTTAGAAATAAAGCTTGTATTATTCTAAAAACAAATTAAAAAAAAGAATTATTATGACTGGCCTGTCGGCGTCATATTTTGGAAATTGTACTTTAAGCCGTTGTTAATTTAACTCAGGGTCCTTCAAGTGGTCTTAATATTGGAATTTTTAAACAAATTAACAGTGAAAATAAAGGGAAATGACTTCAAAAAGTTTTTCCTAAGTTGGCATAAAAACTGTTAATATATCAACCACGAAATGTATACAAGAAATTACTTTACCTCATTATTATTTTCTTGGATCTTTGTCATTTGACGCTCCTGAAGGCTACCATCGCACTTATTGGATGGCCTTATCAATTTATTCCTTGAAAATCTTTCTATTCTGGGATAAATTTACAATGTTAAAAAAGAACTTAAAAGAATAAAAAAACGATAGCATAAGTTGAAGTCGGCCCTGCTCGACTTCGATATACCCGTTACTCAGGGTGAGGTTTATTTAAGAATATTTTATTAGATCACAAATTGTGGAAGATATGAGAGTTTTTTCCAAATTGCGGGGGTGGCAACTCTACTATTGCTCATCGGATCGGGAAATGATGTATGGCGGATCGATAGGTAATGATGATTAAAATATATGTCTAGAAGGTTTTAACAATGTATTTTCAAAATTGTGGGAGATATGAGGTCTTTTCCAAATTGCGGGGGGGGCAACTCTACTATCGTTCGTCTGATCGGAAAATGATGTATGGCGGATCGATAGGTAATGATGATTAAAATATATGTCTAGAAGGTTCGAATAATATATTTTCCAAATTGCGGGAGATATGAGGTTTTTTTTACACTAAAAAAACGGTAGCTCTAGCTTTTAGTCTCTGAGATCTAGGTGTTCATACGGTCGGACGGACAGACAGACGGACATGTCTATATCGATTCGGCTATTGATGCTGATCAAGAATATATATACTTTATGGGGTCGGAGTTGGTTCCTTCTGCCTGTTACATACCTTTGCACGAACTTAGTATACCCTTTTTACTCTACGAGTAACAGGTATAAAAATTGTTGCGGGTATAATAAGAAACAAAATTCAGACATTTACGACCTGCGGATGGATTTTCACAAAATGGAGGATCATTTTTAAATTTCTTTTCCCCGTAGAAATTAGAAAACGAATTATTCATACAGTGGCTGAAATCGCCGTTTTCCCTATAACCCAGTCTCCGCGTTTAAGGCGTAAAACTCAACTTGAAAGACAGTTTTCATCTATTTGTCCCTTAGCCCTATGTTCTCACATAGGAGGTGGATTTCCTAAATTGGGGAATTTGTTTGGCTGATGGAACTTACAAACAGATTTGCATTCAGAGTGGCCTTAAAATAACGTTTGGTCATGAAAACACCTTCGGCCCCAATACCGACCTTTGAAAAGGATTTTTCAAAATTTAGAAATTATTCTTCCATTTATTTGGACCATACGGCTAACAAACCTATTTTTAAATTTATAGGCACAAAAATAACGATTTGCTTTATGTGCGTAACGGGTATATCGAAGTGGGGCAAGACCTTCTTTTATTTATGCTCTCGATTTCTATGCAAATGTTTGAGAAAATGTCAGGTCAAAATGTAGGCCGTTGACCGGAGGATATGTGTATATAATTAAACATTTATATTCAGGAAAATTCCGTTTTTCACTTTCGAAAAGATTTGTCGTATTTTAATGTGGTACCAGCATTGTTGTTTTAATTCGATTCAGTAAATCGGTTTAAAACCTTTATGTCGAGTCCGTGGAAAAAGTAAGGCGCTAATTAAAAAAGTAAACATGTACCATATTCGATATCACTAACGTGAAAACCGGAACAGCCTGACATATATAATCGTTTAAATTATAAGGCTAACTATGGAAAAGGGTACCAACCTTTACAGCCATCATTAAAGTTGGCATATCGCTCTCCATATCAAAAGGCACTTCATCAGACTTCGGCGCTTGTTTATTTCGCTGTTTACGTTGCTTTTTTGTGCTTTGAGGTTTGGCCGACGTGTCGTCCTCAGTTTTTTCATTGGCGTCCACAGATGCTATCATCGGACTAACTCGATTTGCCAGGCCATGTAAAAGAAGAACATGTTCAATTACCGCTGGACCACAATCCAAAATTTGCATCATAGTTCGCCGAATATTTTCTCCAGGTGGCGCGTTCTCCACTCGATTGCGAATGTCAGCCAGCGATAATTCGTCATTCGCCAGTTTAGCTCGATCGATAGGGTATTTCTCGCGTACTGCAAAGCGAAGAGTTTCTCCCTCTGTGTGTGGCCGCAAGATATATAATATGGTGTGCTCAAAGTCAGTTAAGATCACATTGCCCCTGTCATAGAGCTCGAGCAAAACATGATATGCTGCATCACCAGTGCCAAATTTAAATTGCACAATCCGATCTGCACCTAACTGCTTAATTTCCTCCAGACGCTTGTTTTTTAAGTGTTTTCTTAGCTTCATGCTAAAACCAGAAGGCGCTACATTTTTGGGCCACTCGAATGCGGTTGTGTGGAAACGTGTCCCGGACTCGATTAGAAGTGTGATCTTTTCTGCTCCAGCACCTCCCTGAAGACGAATCAGATACGTCTTGTTGTCAATATCATAAATCTGGTTTACACGCAAGCCGACCAATCTGTAGCCAAAGATAATATATGCGGTCATTTATATATACATATGTATGTAAGTGCATACAAAGGTATGTAGGGACTCTCTTACATACCTTTGAAGTTCCGCCACTCCGCAAATAATATCGTAAGTACTGAAACGTGTTTTCATGTTGTTATTTGCTCTGAAAAGGTTGCAATAATAAAATTGTTATTCTAATCAGGATTATAAATTGAAGAATGATAAATACTTTCAGAATTATCAAATCTAGTTTATGCAGGCATATGTTTATGTATGTATGTATGTACGTTAGTAAGCAAGTACCAAAGTTAGTTGCAATTTATTTGACACTTAAGACTAGAGCAGTTATGTCCATATATATGCATGAACCTTTTTGCCTCTTAATAATGTATAACTTACTTTAAATGATTTCTTACTTTATTTAGATTAGTAGATAAGGATGAGCAATACCAGAGTATCCGGGTACTCAGTCGCAGCTACTCAACTATCGATACATATACAGATATCGATAGTTATCGAAGTCATATATTCGATGCTTCATTTAGCCTATTGTTACATGATGGCATATTCTTTTAAACAAAATAATTAAATGGTAATATAAATTTGAAGTTAAATGTTTTTTAAATTAAATTTTTAATATTACACTAAAATGTAATTTATTTGTTTATTTGACATCCACATTAACGCCAGCAAGAAACAATAGACCGTCATAATGACAAGAATGTCTTGTTGTAGCTAAACATTCATTCTTCTAAATGTTAACATTCTTTCTGTATAAATCATCGTGAGATAATTTTCATTTCGTAAATATATCCGTGACGATAGTTTTCGGTACTGTTCCCATATCCGTGATTCGGTCGTGTACATTTAGCCTTTTTCCGCTAGAACGCTAGATTTATTATCGATATATTATCGAAGAGTAAATGGAAATTAGTGCTGGTCCCGAAATTTTTGAACTAGCTCAAGTGAACAATGGCATTTTATTTGGTTATCTCTTCCGGTTTCACGACTTGAAAGATTTATTTGTAGACTTGTTAAGTGTTTTTATATCACAATAAAAATAATTATTTTTCTAAAGCGTTAAAATGTTTCCAAAATGCCAACCAAATCGAATTCACATTTTTTTGGATGTATGTGAAATTGGAAATATGTGAAATTTACGAAATGTTGGAAATTATATTGCATATGGTTGTCGAAATAGCTTTGTTATTGGATAAAATCGTTTTATTTTTCAATTATCTGTAGATAAATACTAGCTCGGTATTGTTTAAGAGAATTTGAAATAAATTTAAATTTATATGTAAACAATTGATTTGTAAATCGACCGAATGCATTACAATAATGAGGTGCAAAAATAGATATTAGGCGACGGCGACACGAAAGGTTAAATAAATACTCAGGCTATATTTTATTGAAAAGGTGACAAGATTTATTGGATTCGAATGTGGTACACGGGTTGTTGTGTAATATTGATTGAGTAAATCGGACTTTGAGCGTTTGATGTCAAATCCGTCGAATAAAAATTAAGTAAAAACTTTAGTTTTTATACCGATTACCTTAAACGTTTATTAGAAAATTGAACAATAGGTAATTTTTTCCATGGGGAAAATTTTGTTTTTCATCCGATTGACTTGAAATTTGTTTTGTAAGTAAAGTAAGCGAAATAATTGGACACCTGTTTCCCAGATTTCGGAAAATCCGCCCACAAGGAAAATGGCCGGATAATTCTTCATGAAAGAAACTATTTTCCATCCGATTGACTTCAAACTCGGTTTGTGAGGATGTTAAGCAGAATAATTAGACTTGAGATTTTCCGATGATGGAAAATCCGCTCGAAAAGTCTGGAAATTCCCGGAAAATTCCAAAGGGAAAAAACTATTTTTTTCCGATTGGCTTCAAACTCGGTTTGTAAGGATAGTATGCAAAATAATTAGACATGAGATTTTCCAATGTTGGAAAATCCGCACAAAAAGTCGGGGAATTCCCGGAAAATTCTATATGGTAAAACCTATTTTTAATCCGATTGGCTTCAAAATCGGTTTGTGAACACATTATAGAAAATAATTAGACATTTGATTTGTCGGTGGTAGAATTTCCGCACACAGGCAAGAATAATGGTGGGCGTATTTCAGTTCAATGACAATGGCTATTTGTGAGCCGATATGGGCCAATTAAATAGGATAAAGTTTTTAGTTTTGCGCATACCCACCCTCAAGGTCGGATAATGGGTGCCGGGGGTGGTTTCAGCGTTTGTACGCTTAATGGGCCAACTAGGTGGAAAATAATTTTCTCATTTCTGATGGTCGGAAAATGCGGGCGGGGTGGGATCATTGCCAAACGTTTTTTTCATCATTTTGGCGGCTATACTGATAGTGGCGAAGCGAAGCGCGCCGGGTTATATGCTAGTATTTAATAAAGAAGAAGCTGCAAAGGCTTTAAAGTTTCCAATTTTCCGTTAGTTTAACTTTTTACTTGTAGCATAAACGAACTAATCTAGACTGCCTGTTTGCTCAGTCCCTCTTCTCTGCCAGCAAAGGCAGAATTTCTCTCTTTTTGAACGATTCGAGTTCGACATGAACGGTTCGTGTATGATGTGGCCTACTAATTTGTACTGAAAATTAAGGCAACAGCTGTTCGCAACCTCAGTTTGACGCAATTTTTTCTGTCAAACCATCGAACGTCAGCGTTTTTCTCTCTCAAACCATCGAATGTCAGCGTTTTTCTCTCTCAAACAATCGAACGGCAGCCTCGCAACCAAAAAAGCAGAGCAAACGTTCAGTCTAGATACCCTGCAGGGAAAGTGACCAGAAAAAACAAGTCCCTAAAACTTTTGTGTACTTTAGTTGTGTATTATAGTCTGTATATGTTTAGTTGCCTTCTAGTACAATTTCATCCCACGCAATACACATTCTACACTGGTTGTCAACCCACCCAATAGTGGTTTGTTTTCAACCCACATTAAACCGTATTATTTGCGTATTATTTAATAAAGGGAATTAAAGAAAATAAATAAAGGAATCATATGAAAGAAACATAAAATATGGAAAGCCGAATAACTTAATGGAAGTCCATGGCGTAACTCTAGTTCTGGTTCCAAATTGTTGTAGCTTAGCAGCAAACTTGAAATTTAATCTGTAAAAAATAAAATTTCATTCAAATGACTGTTTGTTACAATTTAGAAAACATTTCAAACACTTATCTTGCCCATTTCATGATTTCAACTTGAACTTGACTCACTAACACTTCAATAAGATTTGATCAGGGTGTCAAACCGGAACCCGAACAGGAACCGTATACCGAAAAGAACCGATTGAAACTCAGAACCAGAACCGGAACCGTTATTATTTATTTTTTGTGTACCGGTATTTCGGAACCTTTATTTTTGGAACCGAAATGACCGAAAAGAACCGAAACATTGTACCGGTACAGTTTCGGTTCTGAGTATTTTTTTGTTACATATCTTCTTGCTCTTCTATTATTAGGACATTTTTTTCTGAAGTAAAGTTTATTATGTTTAATTTTCCTTCTTAATAACTACTTTTTGTTGTGTAGGTTGCTACCATTTCTATTATATCTTCGGATTAAAGGATTTTTAAATTATACCGGTTCATACCGGTACATACCGGTACGTACCGGTATACTGAAATAAAAACCAAGGTACCGGTACGGAACCGAATACCGAAATAAACAAGAACCTAAACAGAACCTTTTACCGAAACATTAGTTTCGGTACGTACCAGAACCGGAACCGGAACCGAAATTCGATTCGGTTTGATTTCCTGCATTTGATCTTTTTTTTATAGTTTGTCTGCACTAAGTGTATTTTATATTAGGAATGATTACTACGAATGGCGCAAGGCAAAGGTAAAAGAAATTGTGACAACTCATTCAACTCATACAATACCACTTCTTTAGCAACCAGTTGAATTCCATTGCATTGCAACTAGTTAAAGAAGTATTATTGTTGTCGAACTCACCCAAGTCGAACTTTTTTGCAACCAGATAAGTATTAGTCGGATTATAACTAGACGTAATACAGTTTGGTTTACTGAATAGTTGACAATTTCTCTGCAGCGTATCTCTAGACTGTGCTTTCAGTGCGGACAAACCCTTATTACAAAAGTCTGGTTGGAAAATCTGGTTGGGTTTTAGCAAAAGTCCATGGATTTAGAAAAACTATATTTAACAGGAGACTTCCTTGAAACCTGAGCGGAGGACGCGTTATTCCTAAACTTTCTTTGTATAAATGTAATTTTCACAACGTTGCTGATTAGCTGCAATCATCTATGTAACAAAATTGTACTTCAACCAAAATACGTTGGATTGCTGGATGTTTTCGAAGCAATCGTCGAATAGTAGTGACAATGATTCAGTCCTTACTCAATAATGCATTCTCTTAATATTTTATTAATAACAATTAATTGTTAATCTTATGTTAAATAAAATTTATAACGTTACCCTTAGTGTTTTTAGTGACCAGGCAATGAGTTAAACTAATTTACGCTTTAAATCAGCGGTGGTCATGAAATTCCAGTTTGGAAGCAGCACAACATCAACAGAAAAAAATAGAGGGCTAACATCGGCTACGCCGATGTTTTACATACCCTTGCAGTTTTTAAAAGGCGCGACCATTGATAACAAAAAAGTTTTTCTCATTAGAATTAGATTTTAGACCGATCGTTCCTATGGCAGCATGCTATAGTCATCCGATTTCGATCAATTTTTATACCCGTTACTCGTAGAGTAAAAAGGGTATACTAAGTTCGTGCAAATGTATGTAACAGGCAGAAGGAAGCATTTCCGACCCTATAAAGTATATATATTCTTGATCAGCACAAATAGCCGAGTCGATATAGACATGTCCGTCTGTCCGTCCGTCCGTCTGACCGTATGAACACCTAGATCTCAGAGACTATAAGAGCAAGAGCTACCAAATTTTCAGTGTAGACTTGTATTGTTTGCAGGCAGATCAAGTTTTTTTTTTTGCCACGCCCCCTCCCGCCCCCGCAATTTGAAAAAAACCTCATATCTCCCACAATTTTGAAAATAGACTGTTCAAACCTTCTAGACATATATTTTAATCATCATTACCTATCGATCCGCCATACATCATTTTTCGATCAGATGAACTTTAGTAGAGTTGCCACCCCCGCAATTTGAAAAAAACCTCATATCTCCCACAATTTTGAAAATAGATTGTTTGAACCTTCTAGACATATATTTTAATAATTATTACCTATCGATCAGCCGTACATCATTTTTCGATCAGATGAACGATAGTAGAGTTGCCACCCCCGCAATTTGAAAAATACCTCATATCTCCCACAATTTTGAAAATAGACTGTTCAAACCTTCTAGACATATATTTTAATCATCATTACCTATCGATCCGCCATACATCATTTTTCGATCAGATGAACTATAGTAGAGTTGCCACCCCCGCAATTTGAAAAATACCTCATATCTCCCACAATTTTGAAAATAGATTGTTTGAACCTTTTAGACATATATTTTAATAATTATTACCTATCGATCAGCCATACATCATTTTTCGATCAGATGAACGATAGTAGAGTTGCCGCCCCCGCAATTTGAAAAATACCTCATATCTCCCACAACTTTAAAAATAGATAATTCGAACCCTCTAGACATATATTTTAATCATCACTACCTATCGATCCGCCATACATCGTTTCCTGATCAGATGAACGATAGAAAAGTTCACGCCCCCGCAATTTAAAAAATACCTCATATCACCCACAATTTTGAAAATAGATTGTTTGAACCCTCTAGACATATATTTTAATAATTATTACCTATCTATCAGCCGTACATCATTTCCTGATCAGATGAGCTATAGTAGAGTTGCCTCCCCCGCAAATTGGAAAGAAACTCATTTCTTCCACAATTAGGACATGTTTTTATCCTGAGTAACGGGTATATCGAAGTCGAGCAGGGCCGACTTTAACTTACGCTCTCGTTAGAATTAGAATTGTGTGGAGGTATATAAAAATAATATATACCACGATTGGTTATGCTACGATGAAAAACAAAACAAAATTTCTTACAACTATTTTTTTGACCGACCGTTTATATGGCAGCTATATGCTATAGTCAACCGATTTTAAAAACTTTTTCCAGAATTGTGTGCAAGCAAATAAAACTAATATATACCACGATTGAAGACGCTACGATGAAAAACAAAAAAGTTTTTCTCACTAAAACTATTTTTTGGACCGACCGTTTATATGGCAGCTATATGGTATAGTCATCTGATTTTGATAAATTTTTCCAGAATTGTGTGGAATCACATAAAACTAATATGTACTACGATTGGTAATGCTACCTTGGAAAACAAAATAGTTTTTCCCGCTAGAACTAGTTTTTGGACCGACCGTTTATATGGCATCTATAAGCTATAGTTATCCGATTTTGATAAATTTTTCCAGAATTGTGTGGAAGCATTTGAAACTAATATATACCACGATTGGTGACGCAACGATGGAAAACAAAAAAGTTTTTCTCACTAGAACTAGTTTTTGGACCGATCATTTCTATGGCAGCTATATGATATAGTCATCCGATCCGGCCGATTCCGACAAATGTGCAGCTAATTTGTATTTAAAGACTTTTTGCAAAGATTGATCAAGATAGCTTTAAAACTGAGGGAGGAGATAGCATTGAAACAGACGGACGGACGGACAGTCGGAAATGAACTCAGCTCGTCATGCTGATCAAGAATATATATACTTTATGTGGTCGGAAATGCTTCCTTCTATGCGTTACAAACATCGTAACAATTTTAATAAACCCTCTGCAAAACGAAAGCGTAAGGTAGAGTCGGCCCTGCTCGAATTCGATATACCCGTTACTCAGGGAAAGGTTTATTTAAAAATATATTCAGGCATGTTCTCAATTCCACTTCTCCACGGTTTTGTCGAAAGTGAAATTGATTCCTTTTCTCGCAACCCCAAAACGACAAAAATTGTCGGTTTAAAAAGTTTTGCTTGCTGGTCGGTGGAATGAAAAGTAATTGCCAAGTTGCGCACTCGTACGGTTGATAAAAGTATATAAAGTACATTTTAAGTAATTCGTAGTTCAATTAAAAAACTTCTCATGAAATTACATTTCCGTTCTGGCTTTTAGTTATTTACCAAAAAAATAATTTAAAATGTATTGCAAATTTGGCTGTGCTAGCAAAAGTAAGTTTCTCTTAATGCCGACTGTTCCATTTTCGATCGTTCCGCCTGTATGTACATTAGACTAGTCCAAATTTAAACAATTCTTGAAAAGTAAAAATGTACATTGTACATACCCTGTAGTTCGGCTGCACTGGTGCAAACGTAGTGATTCCGCTAACTCTTCCCTGTAGTTCGGCTGCACTGGTGCAAACCTAGTGATTCCGCTAACTCTTCGTAATGAGGACCGGATACCGACCTAACCACCCGCCATGTAATTTGCTAACGAATTTTGTATGGACATGTCCGCCAAATTCACCGAGCGGTATAAGGCTAACCACTAGCCGTTAGCGATCTGACCGGTGCAAAGGAGTTACTGCAGTAGTCACTGCAAAACTGAATGTGAAAAAATTGACTTTGCAATTTTTTTTTTTTTATATTTTGACTTGTCTTGTGTGGTATTTGAACTCTCACAACTTTGGGTAGATTGAATGCGAACGACAGCATCTTAGCGCATTCGGCTACCGACCCTCACGCGTGAGGCGCAGCCAAATGTTTTTTTTTTCTCCCGGGGGGGGCCCCCGTATACCTGTCGTTAACGACGTGACTAACGTTCAGTGATGCATGGATTCGTTAGGCTGCGTAGTCACTTGACCCCAGCAGAACTACAGGGTAGTAAACCGGTTTTTTCCTTACAAAAACTCGTTTGGAACATTGCAACACCAAAAGTAAAATGAAACCGAGTCGAAATTGCGCCCGGTTGACTTTTCAAAAAGTTGTGGTGAAAATCCACAAGAGTTTTTGTGGCAGGAAATTATTTGAGACGGGTTTGAATTATTGGTTATTAATTTATCAATTTGGCATATAAACTGGGCGTGAAACGAAAATGAAGGACAACGAAGCTGCGCTCGGATTCAAAGGTAGACGACAATTAGTTTTAATACTTCGACAAATTTCTCTAAGCCTATCTTAAGCTAGGGTGGCGAGACGGGGCGAATTCGCTCAGAGCGACGAAAAAGAGAGTTTTATTGCGCTCCCGCTCCGCAATAAAATAACTTACACTAGACTTCAAATATGTGATTTCAACTAACTTAAAAACCATCTGCATCAACAAGTAAAATTCAGAACAAAAAACCAACGTAACTATTTGTTTTGCTTAGAAGTCTTTAATCGAGTTCATCTGATCATGAAACGGTATATGGTGGATCAATAAGTATTGATGATTAAAATATATGTATAGAAGGATCAAACAATCCATCTTCAAAATTGTGCGAGATATGAGGTCTCATCCAAAGGTCTCATCTGATCGGGAAATGATGTATGATGGGTTGATATGTAATGATGATTAAAATATATGTCAAGAAACAACAATGGAAAACAATGTATGGATGGAGAAGGTTCGACTAACCTAACTTCAAAATTGTGGGATATTTGGTGGGTTTTTTAAATTGAAGGGGTGGCAACTCTACTATCGTTCATCTGATTGGAAAACAATATATGGGGAATCGATAAATAATGATGAGTGAAATAATTATATAGAAGGTCCGAACAAGCTAACTCCAAAATTGTGGGGGATATGAGGTTTTTTTTCATATTTCGGGGGCGGGAAGGGCGTGGCAGAAATTTGAAACAAATTTATTAGAAGACTAGCGTATAACCCGGCGCGCTTCGCTTCGCCACCATCAGTATAGCTGCCAAAATGATGAAAAAAAAAACGTTTGGCAATGATCCCACTCCCGTCCCCCATTTTCCGACCTTCAGAAAAGAGAAAATTATTTTCCACCTATTTGGCCTATTGAGCTTACAAACCCTGAAACCACCCCCGGCACCCATTATCCGACCTTGAGGGTGAGTCTGCACAAAGCTAAAAACTTTATCCTATTTAATTGGCCCATAGAGCTTTCTAACCACATTTAACATATATCGGCTAAAAATCCACCCCCGCACCCATATTCTGACCTTTGCAGTAAACTTCCCGAAATTAAAAAACACGTGTTTCCATTTATTCTGACCCTAGAGCTTACAAAACGAATTTTATTCAGATCGGCTCACAAATAGCCATTGTCACTGAACCGAAATACGCCCACCATTATTCCTGCCTGTGGGCGGAAATTCCACCACCGTGAAATCAAATGTCCAATTATTTTCTATACAAACCGATTTTGAAGCCAATCGGACTAAAAATAGGTTTTAGCATATAGAATTTTGCAGGCATTTCCCCACTCTTGGGACGAATTTTCCAACATCGGAAAATCTCATGTCAACTTATTTTGTATACTATCGCTACAAACCGAGTTTGAAGTCAATCGGATGAAAAATAGTGTTTTCCATATAGAATTTTCCGGCCATTTTCCTTGTGGGTGGATTTTCCACAATTGAAGAATCACATGTCTAATTATTTTTCATATTATGCTTGCAAACCGAATTTGAAGTAAATCGGATGAAAAATAGATTTTTCCATATAGAATTTTCCGGGAGTTTGCCGACTTTTCCAGCAGATTTTCCATTATTTGAAAATCTCATGTCCAATTATTTTGCATAGTATCCTTACAAACCGAGTTTGAAGCAAATCGGATGAAAAATAGTTTTTTCCATATAGAATTTTCGAGGAATTGCACGACTTTTCGGGCGGATTTTCCAAAATCTGAAAATCTCATGTCTAATTTTGCACAAACCGAGTTTGAAGTCAATCGGATGAAAAATAGTTTTTTCCATGAAGAATTTTCCGGCCATTTTCCTTGTGGGCGGATTTTCCGAAATCTGGGAAACACGTGTCCAATTATTTCGCTTACTTTACTTACAAACCAAATTTTAAGTCAATCGGATGAAAAACAAAATTTTCCCCATAGTAGCTTTTCCGGGAGTTTTCCAAAACTTAGGGGTGGAATTTTCCAAATCCCCGCCTTAGTGCTCACTTTCAACTTATAAGGAAACTTCTGTGAAAATTTCAGCTTTCTATCTCTTACCGTTCAGGCTCTACGTTGATTGCCAATCAGTGAATCAGTCAGTCAGTCAGTCAGGACAAACTCTTTTATATATAGAGAGACTAGCATATAACCCGGCGCGCTTCGCTTCGCCACCATCAGTTTAGCCGCCAAAATGATGAAAAAAACGTTTGGCAATGATCAGAAATCAGAAAATTATTTTCCACCTAGTTGGCCCATTAAGCGTACAAACGCTGAAACCAACCCCGGCTCCCATTATCCGACCTTGAGGGTGGGTATGTGCAAAGCTAAAAACTTTATCCTATTTAATTGGCCCAGATCGGCTCACAAATAACCATTGTCACTGAACCGAAATACGCCCACCATTATTCTTGCCTGTGGGCGGAAATTCTACCATTTTCTATAATGTGTTCACAAACCGATTTTGAAGCCAATCGGATTAAAAATAGGTTTTACCATATAGAATTTTCCGGGAATTTCCCGACTTTTCGTGTGGATTTTCCACCATTGGAAAATTTAATGTCTAATTATTTTGCATACTATCCTTACAAACCGAGTTTGAAGTCAATCGGAGTGTTTTCCATTTAAAATTTTCCGGACATTTTCCATGTAGGTGGATTTTCCACAATCGAAAAATCTCATGTCAACTTATTTTGTACACTATCGATGCAAACCGAGTTTGAAGTCAATCGGATCAAAAATAGTTTTTCATATAGAATTTTCCGGGTATTTTCATTGTGGGCGGATTTTCCAACATTTGAAAATCTCATGTCCACTTATTTTGCATACTATCCTAACAAACCGAGTTTAAAATCAATCGAATGAAAAATAGTGTTTTCCATATAGAATTTTCCAGGCATTTCCCCACTCTTGGGGCGAATTTTCCAACATTGGAAAATCTCATGTCAATTTATTTTGTATACTATCGCTGCAAACCGAGTTTGAAGTCAATCGGATCAAAAATAGTTTTTCATATAGAATTTTCCGGGTATTTTCTTTGTGGGCGGATTTTCCAACATTTGAAAATCTCATGTCCAATTACTTAGCATACTATCCTTACAAACCGAGTTTGAAGCCAATCGGATGAAAAATAGTTTTTTCCCTTTGGAATTTTCCGGGAATTTCCCGACTTTTCGGGCGGATTTTCCATCATCGGAAAATCTCAAGTCTAATTATTCTGCTTAACATCCTCACAAACCGAGTTTGAAGTCAGTCGGATGAAAAATAGTTTCTTTCATGAAGAATTTTCCGGCCATTTTCCTTGTGGGCGGATTTTCCAAAATCTGGGAAACAGGTGTCCAATTATTTCGCTTACTTTACTTACAAACCAAATTTCAAGTCAATCGGATGAAAATCAAAATTTTCCCCATAGTAGCTTTTCCGGGAGTTTTCCACCCCTTAGGGGTGGAATTTTCCAAAACCCCGCCTTAGTGCTCACTTTCAACTCATAAGGAAACTTCTGTGAAAATTTCAGCTTTCTATCTCTTACCGTTCAGGCTCTACGTTGATTGCCAATCAGTCAGTCAGTCAGTCAGGACAAACTCTTTTATATATATAGTGACTAGCATTTAACCCGGCGCGCTTTGCTTCGCCACCATCAGTTAAGCCGCCAAAATTATGAAAAAAACCGTTTGGCAATGATACCACCCCCGCCCCCCATTTTCCGACCTTCAGAAATAAGAAAATTATTTTCCCATTGAGCGCACAAACGCTGAAACATATTTTTGAATATGTTTCTTCCGCAGATCTTGCAAATTGAATTAACTCCAAAACCCCGCCCTGCAGTGAAATATCAACCATTCGCCATTTTTCCATGTTTTAGGAAATTTGAATTTTTTTTCTCATTTACAATATTTGGTCCATATCATACTAACAAACCATATTTTAATAAGATCTGCTAGAAGAAAAAAGTTCGGCTATGAACCCACCCCCGCCTTCCTTTTTCCGACCTTCAGAAATGAGAAAATGATTTTCCACCTATTTGGCCCATTGAGCGTACAAACCCTGAACCACCCCCGGCACCCATTATCCGACCTTGAGTATGCGCAAAGCTAAAAACTTAATCCTATTTAATTGTTCCATAGAGCTTTCAAACAAAATTTAATACATATCGGCTGAAATATAACGTTCAGAAATGAACCCACCCCCGCACCCATATTCCGACTTTTGCAGTGAACTCCGGTTTTCTCCATGAAGAATTTTCCGGCCATTTTCCTTGTGGGTGGATTTTCCACAATCGAAAAAATTTCATGTCAACTTATTTTGTATACTATCGCGACAAACCGAGATTGAAGTCAATCGGATGAAAAATAGTTTTTCCCCTTTGGAATTTTCCGGGAATTTCCCGACTTTTTGAGCGGATTTTCCATCATCGGAAAATATCAAGTCTAATTATTCTGCTTAACATGCTCACAAACCGAGTTTGAAGTCAGTCGGATGAAAAATAGTTTCTTTCATGAAGAATTTTCCGGCCATTTTCCTTGTGGGTGGATTTTCCAACATTTAAAAATCTCATGTCCACTTATTTTGCATACTATCCTTACAAACCGAGTATGAAGTCAATCGGATGAAAAATAGTGTTTTTCATATAGAATTTTCCAGGCATTTCCCCACTCTTGGGGCGAATTTTCCATCATCGGAAAATCTCATGTCAACTTATTTTGTATACTATCGCTGCAAACCGAGTTTGAAGTCAATCGGATCAAAAATAGTTTTTCATATAGAATTTTCCGGGTATTGTCTTTGTGGGCGGATTTTCCAACATTTGAAAATCTCATACTACATACATCTTGCATACTATCCTTACTAACCGAGTATGAAGTCAATCGGATGAAAAATAGTGTTTTCCATATAGAATTTTCCAGGCATTTCCCCACTCTTGGGGCGAATTTTCCAACATCGGAAAAGCTAATGTCAACTTATTTTGTATACTATCGCTGCAAACCGAGTTTGAAGTCAATCGGATCAAAAATAGTTTTTCATATAGAATTTTCCGGGTATTTTCTTTGTGGGCGGATTTTCCAACATTTGAAAATCTCATGTCCAATTACTTAGCATACTATCCTTACAAACCGAGTTTGAAGCCAATCGGATGAAAAATAGTTTTTTCCCTTTGGAATTTTCCGGGAATTTCCCGACTTTTTGAGCGGATTTTCCATCATCGGAAAATTTCAAGTCTAATTATTCTGCTTAACATGCTCACAACCCGAGTTTGAAGTCAGTCGGATGAAAAATAGTTTCTTTCATGAAGAATTTTCCGGCCATTTTCCTTGTGGGCGGATTTTCCGAAATCTGGGAAACAGGTGTCCAATTATTTCGCTTACTTTACTTACAATCCAAATTTCAAGTCAATCGGATGAAAAACAAAATTTTCCCCATAGTAGCTTTTCCGGGAGTTTTCCACCCCTTAGGGGTGGAATTTTCCAAAACCCCGCCTTAGTGCTCACTTTCAACTCATAAGGAAACTTCTGTGAAAATTTCAGCTTTCTATCTCTTACCGTTCAGGCTCTACGTTGATTGCCAATCAGTCAGTCAGTCAGTCAGTCAGTCAGGACAAACTCTTTTATATATAGAGAGATGATAAATCGGCCCTTAGTGTTTGAACTATAGTGAATTTTTTGAACTTGTCACTTTAAAAAATGGAGAAAAGTTTACTTCGGTATGCCGAATAAGGCTGAGTTCACACTGTTCGACGCATGAGACATGATAATCTAGTAGGCCCTTATGTTGTCTTGTTTTCACTGAGAATAATTTGTTATTTGACAATTAAAACAATACAACATGAAGGCTAACTAGATTATCATGTCTCATGCGTCGAACAATGTGAACTCAGCCTTAAATAACTTATACGCAGTCAGGTCCAGGGTTTAAAAAAGCTGTCATTTTTAAATTAAATATGTTTCTGACAGTGCAGTGCTGTTCACATGGAAAGCATCGACACAAAATCAAAAAATCGAATCTGTGCTAATGCTATGCTGTGAGAAGTTCGAAAGCTTTGAAAATTTGACGGTACAGCATATTAAAGCAAAAATGTATAATATGTTTTTTTCGTTATTTATTTCGGGGGGTGTTGAAATTAAGTTTTGACAGTAAAATCAAGGATTTTATTATACTCTGTACCGAAGGTACACAGAGTATATTGGGTTTGTGCAAATGTATGTAACAGCCAGAAGGAAGCATCTCCGACCCCATAAAGTATATATATTCTTGATCAGCATCAACAGCCGAGTCGATATAGCCATGTCCGTCTGTCCGTCTGTCCGTATGAACGAAAAGATCTCAGAGATGGTAAGAGATAGAGGTTTGAAGTGTATGGAACATATATTTCTTCTACTTGCAGGCAGATCAAGTTTAGTTTTGATTTTTGCCACGCCCCCTGCCTCCCCCGCAAATTAAAAAAAAACTGAATATCTTCCACAATTTTGGAGTTAGGTTGTTCGAACCTTTTAGACATATATTCTACTCATCATTTCTTATCAAGCCCCCATACATCGTTTTCCGATCAGATGAACAATAGTGGCGCTATGTGTAAAAGAAAATTTAATGCAACGACAACAACAACACCCGCAGCCACTTACGAGAAAGAGAGAGCGAGAGGGCAATAGCTTACTGGACTGCGCCGCTTTTAGTTGCCCCCTCCCTTCTTTCCAATAGATATTTGTGTAAGTAGGCAAAGACCGAGTATGGGAGGAGCGATGCAATTGAGATGGCCTGCGGTCAGAAATCACGCGAGATTCCCGCGTGACTAATATAGATATGTTTATGTTAATAGAAATTATATACAAATTTTATAATTTTACGAGTTAAGTACTAGGGTAATTCTACCCATCATTACTTATCGAGCCCGTACATTGTTTTTCAACCAGATGAACGATAGTCGAAAGAGTTGCCACCCCCAGATTTTGAAAAAACCTCACACTTTAAAGTTATCAGTTACATACAAACAGGTACAGAGTATATTACAGTCGGGCTTGACCGACTTTCTTACTTGTCAATTTTTATTAGAGCAGACAAAAAACCATTTAGCAGCCTACTTGTGTCTGAAGCCTTGAATATTGGCGGTAGTGCCCAACCTTTCGAATTTTTCGGTTTCGCTGTTGCCCTCGATATCCCGGTGGTCTTGTGGAGGTAGATGTCTGACTGCTCTAATATCTCTTGGCAAGACTTGTTGGAATCATTTACTGAAATCGAATTGAAGAATATCAAGCGACGTAATTGCAGGTCTGCATTGCGTGCTTCCTCATTATCGACTTAAACTAAGCATACCTTAAAAATGACTAATGTCGGTTAATTACACAGTACTACAAACTTTGTAGTACAAAGTCAGACCTTTTGTGAGTATCCCGAACATTTTAAACTAATTAATGTTCGTCTACCCATGCTGATCACGAGTTGATAGGCCAAAGTCATATCTTAGTTTCCATTTCCAAGAAATTGCGGAAAAAGCATATTTTCGATTTTTTGACCTATTCGAATTTTTAGAGGCCACACTAACAATAAGTTGATGGGTTTATGAAGCCTATTTGATAGTAAACATGTCAATGCAACTGAGAAAAATCAAACACGCGGTAAAAGTAAACTCAAAAGAGTGGAAAATGGCCTGTGAAGTCAAGTTTTTCTATATTTATATCGTTTTTGTCAAACTTGATCATCTGCTACATGCCAGTGGATTGGTCTGATATTTTTTGCAGCCACATTATCATATAGTTTAACATATGCACTAATTAAGGCAATTTTGCTGAATTTATGACAGGTACATTGGCAAAGTTAGAGCCTCTTTTAACCGAAAATCAACGTTTAATTTTATGGGAGGACAACTAGATTCCAACCCATTTGTATAGGAATTTAGGAAAAGGGAATTCTTACAGGGTGCATCTTATAGTTAAAATAAATTTTTTTTATTGAAATTGGGTCATTTACAATTTGTTTCGTCACCTTTGAAATTTGGCCTTAAGTTGTTGGAAGAGTGGCTGGTTTATCAGCATAAACCAGCCTTAGTCACAAAGAGCGAGGCGAAAAAGTGAGAGTGTATTGGTGTGCGAATATAATGCGACGCAAAGCGGACACTATACTTGTTGAAGGCTAGGCGAGCACTGATTGGCTTTGCTTGATTTTTACTCTCTTTGCGAAGGGCTCGGCATGTGTTCGGCTCGTGTCTGTGTGAATTTGCCGAATGTGTTCGGCCGTGTACGTCTTGGGTGACAACGTCTGGCATAAACCTTTCCCTTCATGTATCCCCACAGAAAAAAGTCAGGTGCGGTCAAATCTGGCGAACGAGCCGGCCAGTCAAAATCGGCAAACTGCTGAGCACGATGTTGGACCGAAACTTCTTGCTGCTATTGCCTCCGAACTCCGTCTGGCACCCGGTTTATTCCGTCGAGTAGAGGTTGCCAAAGATCCTGTGGCATTGAATTTTGCCACCAAAGCACGAATAGTCCTCGGAGTAGGCGCATTCTGGCTACGATACTTCGCTCTGAACGCGCGTTGAGTCAGCGTAACAGCGTGCAAAAAAAAAATTACCCATTGAAGCAATTATTTTCCTTTGGGGTATTTTAGAATGCTGAACTCAAAAATGAAATTCTAAAATTTATGTTGAATACGTTATGGAGATCGATTTTTAGTTGTTTTTTCTGTTTCTGATTTAAGCAATTAAAAACATAAGATGGAGTAAAAATGAAACTGCCTAAAATCAGGTGAACGATCATTTTCCAACCTGTTTAGTATTTTAAATGCTACAAGCTAAAACTATTTAAAAAAATTGATTATTTGATTTCAAAAATATGGTAAATTTTTGTTTCTAAAATCTATTGATCTGTTGATTTTTGAGTTCAGCACTACATAAAACAAATGACTTTATTGGGTCTTTTTGGCTGTTAAGTAAATTAAAAAAATAGATGGCTAACATCGGCTACGCCGATGTTTTAAATACCCTTGCAGTTTTTGAAAGGCGCTACCATTGATAACAAAAAAGTTTTTCTCATTATAACAAGTTTTTAGACCGATCGTTCATATGGAAGCTAGGGGATCCACGGGGGGTTTTCGGTCCGACCCCATGGGATCATATAAAATTATGCATATATCTCAAGGAAAAAATGTCTACCCCCCCCTGAAAAAAATTTTGGACCCCCCCCTTATCAAAATCCTGGATCCGCCACTGATGGAAGCTATATGCTATAGTCATCCGAATTTGATAAATTTTTCACGAATTGGGTGAAAGCATATGAAACTAATATATACCACGATTGGTGATGCTACGGTGGAAAACAAAAAAGTTTTTCTCACTACAACTAGTTTTTTGACCGACCGTTTATATGGCAGCTATATGCTATAGTCATCCGATTTTGATAAATTTTTCCAGAATTGTGTACAACCATACAAAACTAATATATACCACGATTGGTGACGCTACAATGGAAAAAGAAAAAAGTTTTTCTCACTAGAACTTGTTTTCGGACCGACCGTTTATATGGCAGCTATATGCTATAGTCATCCGATTTTGATAAATTTTTTCAGAATTGTGTGGAAGCATATAAAACTTATAGATACTACGATTGGTGACGCTACGATGGAAAACAAAAAAGTTTTTCCCACTAGAACTAATTTTTGACCGATCGTTCCTATGGCAGCTATATGATATAGTCATCCGATCCAGCCGATTCCAACAAATGTGCAGCGTATTTTTTTTTAAAGTATTTTGCAAAGTTTGTTCCAAAGTTGGTATACTTTAAAAAGGGAGGGGGAGGAAAGAAAGAAAGAGGGGAGGGGGGGAGGGGGGGGGGGGGGGGGGGGGGGGGGAAAGGGGAGGGGGGGAAAAAAAAACCAACCCGCCCGGTTAACAAAAATATATATACTTTATGTGGTCGGAAATGCTTCCTTCTATGCGTTACAAACATCGTGACAATTTTAATATACCCTTTGCAAGGGTATAAAAAACAGAAGATGTGGTAAATAAGGTATTTTAAAGTATTTTAAGGTATTTTAAAATATGGAATTTCTTTAAGTAGACTTATAAATTGCAGAATTTGCAAATGCTTATTGGCAACAAAGAGTTTTGTCTTCACGGCGAAGGTATTGGGCATAGCGCTTTTCATTTACTTAGAAACAAACTCTGAGTTATATATGCAGAACCCCAAGAGTCAGAAGAGGTGACAGTCCAAGTCTGCAGTACAGTGTATACACGACCCGTTCAAAGTGAACCACTGTAAGCTTATTTAAAATTGAACAATTTTTTTTTGGCATTATAAAACAAATTTACTTACTTTCACTATCTTAACGTAGCATTCCATGAATGTTAATTGTATATATATATAGAGTAGATTCTTTATTCGTTAATTTATATCTAACAACAATCATGGAAACTGAATCTTATTTTCTTCAGGGCATGGTATCAAAACCGTCTGCCCAAAAATTTTAAATAATTAAATTAAAATTCTATAGAAAATTTTTTTAAGTAAACAGGAGAAGTAAAGAAAATTCAGAGTGAAAAAAGTGCCCACACAGAGGTACACCACCTGACTTCCCGGTTTGTCACCAGATTTCAGATCTTTCCTCCCATGTGGGAAGTCAATTCACTATTGTAATCCTTACAAATATTCAGCCAAAATAATCCTTCTATAGTTCATTACGACTTTAATATATTCAGCCAGATTTGGCCACCCTACACTTCCATTTAGGACCTCTATCACCTCCAACTCAGACAGCTCTGCTTTATTAAGATGATGATGATCTAAATTCCCGATATATCGGACACCTTCCTATGAGATGTAACACCGATTCGACTTCTTCCATGTTGCATATTTCGCACAACCGTCTGCCACTCATTTCATTTCCTCGTAGCCAAAGAACAACTGTACGCGCTTTTAAAATATATGTTTTGGTGCTTCTAGGAGTGTCTGCGTTACAGTAAGTAGGACCAATTTGATGATCCAACAGCCGGTAAAATCTGCAGTCACTGCTTGCTGCATTAAGCTGGTACATCTGTTGTTTGCTCAATTTATGCGTGCTTGCAATATTGGTCAAGCTAGTGCACCAGTCCTTCATCGTTGACAATCAGTTTGTCCACGGTATTCCATAAGCAGTTATCTTGAGTTCGAGGACTTTGCACCAAAAATTTTTTCTTTCAAGCACTTATTTGGATAAAATATGAGGTAATCTTTCTTCCTTATAGACAAATAACGTTCTCGTCAGATACCGAAGATGTAGGTCATAGTTGTAGAAATGAGCGTCCTCTGGGCCGGCCTCTAACATTAATGCGTAGTTGGGTATATTGACTGGCAAACTCAGAATTCTCTTCACAAAGTATCGTTGCAACTGGTCTATTTCTTCAAAGCAAGTGAAACCCACGTTTCAGCCCTTTACGACTGAATGGATATGCATGCAGCCAAGTAAAGTTTCCATTTATTTTGAATCGCAATTTCATCCTTGCTGAAAAGATTTGACCAAGTTGAGTTGATGCTTGACTTCGTTTGTGAATTTCTATCGATCACATGTTACCGAAAGGAGAGTCCTGGAGTCAGAATAATGCCCAGATATTTAAACTCGTTTACAGAGTCTATTTGCTCACCTTTATATATCCACTTTTCTTCATTGTCTGGTCTGTGCCTCCCTTTCTGAATCTCACTATTTTGGACTTAGTTAAATTAACTTCCATTCCCCAGTCAAAGCAATATATCTCCAGTTTGTTTATCATTGATTGAAGCGTTCCTATGTTGTCTGCTAAGATAACAATATCATCCGCATAGAGTAATAAACGAGTATTTATATCATCCAACATTAAGCCACCACCTAAAGCATCATGCAAATCATTAATGTATAATGCAAAAAGAAGAGGAGATAACATACAGCCTTGCTTGACGCCAGTGTAAGTTCCGAAATATTAGGATAGTTGATCGCCTGACCATACTGCAGATTTTGTATTTTTGTGCATATTTTCTATAAATCTTACGATTTTAGACGAAGCACCAATTTAATAAAATTTATAAATAAAAAGATCTATGGGAATCATATCGAAAGCAGCTCGTAAGTCGACGAAAAAAGCATATACTTTTCACTTTTCACTCAATTTCATGTGAACTATAGATGCAAGATTATAAATATTATCAGCGGTAGAGTACGTTTTTCTAAAACCAGCTTGAAACTCGTTTAACTTTCCATTAATTTGTGCCCAGTTTGCCAGCCGATCGTTAATTGTCTACATTTGCATAAATATTTACTTAAGCCAATGTAATATCAAGTAGCTCTTTGATTTTCGGTTAAAAAAGGCTCTAACGTTGCCAATGTACCTGTCATAAATTCAGCAAAATTGCCTTAATTAGTGCATATGTTAAACTATATGATAATGCGACTGCAAAAAATATCAGACCAATCCACTGGCTTGTAGCAGATGATTAAGTTTGACTAAAACGCTATAAATATAGAAAACTTGACTTCACAGGTAATTTTTCACTCTTTTGGGTTTACTTTTACCGCGTGTTTGATTTTTCTTCATAAACGCATCAACTTATGGTTAGTGTGGCCTCCAAAAATTCGAATAGGTAAAAAAATCGAAAATATGGTTTTCAGCAATTTTTTGGAAACGGAAACTAAGATATGACTTTGGTTTATCATCTCGTATTCAGCATGGGTAGACGAACAGTAATTAGTTTAAAATGTTCGGGATACTTTCGTTATCTATTACGATAATTGAACTGAAAAATATTAATTTTAATAATACGTATACAAAGATAAATCGATTTAATTTTCTTGAATTCAATTAAAACGCATAAATCAGTCGAAAAATCAAACAATTTTCTTTTGTTTAAGTGAATTGAGGTTCAAAACAAAACATGTGGTTATGGGGTTCCAGAAACCGGTTCTCGAACCAAACCTCATCCAAAATATTTGAGGTTTGCAGCCTTGGTAAATAAACCTTTTGGGAATTTATTAACAGGCCACTCTAGGCTTATAAGGATGAGTTCCAAATGTGTGTTTGCCGACATCAATTCCCCCACTAACCACCTACCATATCTATGGGCAGGCTTTGCAAAAAAGTAAAAAACGAGAAGGCAAAGCTAACTTCGACTGTGCTGAAGTTTTAATACACTTGAAAAACTTTCCTCCACCTGATTTAACAGTTAAAATATATATAGGATATAGATATCATATATTTTAAATTTTTAAATCATTGATAATAAAAATTTAATACCATAAAAAAAAACTTTTCTTAGTAAAATACATTTTTCGACCGATCGGTCCTATGGCAGCTATATGGTATAGTCCTCCGATTTTGAAATCTTCCAGAATTATGTTAACGCATATAAAACTAATATATACCAAAAATGGTGACGCTACGATGGAAAATAAAAAAGTTTTTCCCACTAGAACTAGTTTTTTGACCGACCGTTTATATGGCATCCGATTTTAATAAATTTTTCCACAAATATGTAAAATCATCTAAAACTAATATATACAAAGATTAATGACGCTACAATGGAAAATAAAAAAGTTTTTCTTACCAAGACTTATTTTCCTACCGATCGTTCCTACGGCAGCTATAAGATATAGTCATCCGATCCGGCCGGTTCCGACATATTAGTTGCGTGCAGTAAAAAGAAGACTCTGTGCAAAATTTCAGCTCGATAGCTTTAAAACTGAGAGACTAGTTCGCGTAGAAACAGACAGACGGACAGACAGACAGACGGACAGACAGACGGACGGACGGACAAGCGGAAATGAACTCGGCTCGTCGTCCTGATCAAGAATATATATAGTTTATGGGGTCGGAAATGAATATTTCTATGCGTTACAAACTTCTGGGCAAAATTAATATACACTTTTCAAGTGTATAATTATTAGTTGGCCAGAGCTGCTGCTGCTACTACTGCGTGACAACTTTAAGTTCATGAAATTCTGACATAAAATTAACATTTTCTCTTAAAGACGATTTTCAAAATGCCTTAACTTTTCCCCGTCAATTGATTTTACTAAACTGTTTTTGAAAGCCACTCATTTGAGAAATCTAGGCAGCGCGTTGGCGCATTTTTTGAATATATACCATATTTTCAGTGGCAACATGCTTAAGAAAAGGGTTGCAGCTTACCTGCAATAGATCAATAGACCAAACACAACACAGTAAAATTTATTTAACTTAAAACGTCGAACATTAAGTGCAACTTTTATTATTCTGCAGAATTTTTTTTAATAAAATATACCTTTTTAATATACTTTAATAAAATATACTTAACAAATCACAAGTTGTGTAAATATTTTGAAAGAATAGTCAAACGATTATTGTAGTCAACGTTAATATCGAGTTAAAGAATCTAGGAATACAAATTATATTTAAAGCACATTGCAGGTTTTTTGGGTATAGATCATTGACCCGGATGGACATTTAAAAACTTCAGTCGCACTTCCTCCTTGGGCCACAAGCCAACCCAATCTGAAAATAATAGGACAAATATTGGGCTGTTACAAACGAAATTTCAATTAAATAAATGAATAAAATACGAAATTCGTGTATGGTCTCCGAAACCGACCAAGATAGAATCGACTGGAATAAATTCGTAAAAAAAAGAACATTAGTAAACGGACTTTAGTGTTCCTATTAGATCGACCCGAAACTTTATCCCTTTATATTTGAAATGATGTAGAACTAACTAAGTTTTGAACCTTTTTTAATTTTATAACCCACCAAAAATCATCAAGCCTGCTGGTGATGGATAAAGTCCTTACCAGTCCAGAAGTACCGTTCCCCTCCTATGATTTCTCTGATTAGAGGTCATTGGGTGAGCTGAAGAAACAACGAGGCTGAGTGCATTGTCAAGATAAACATGGCCTGAGCTTCTGACTAGTCCCGCCCAAGGAGATACCTCGACGACCTCGTGCACGCATCTGGTTGCCCAAGGGGAACTCTGATCATAACAAGGAGGTTCGTTGTCTTAGAATGATGAACCCAGTTATCAAGATGAATGACTGCCGTACATAAAGCAGAGAAAGTTTTTAAGTCAAGCCAATCATTCTTGCTATTCGTAAAATTCGCAAGCTTCCTACAGATAGCAGCTACCGATTACATGATGCGGTTCGGCTTCAGGCAAGTCAAGGTCTTTCAGGTCGAACAGGACGACCAACTAGAGGAAATCCAATATACCGTGGCGCCATTTCAAAAACGTCTAAAACGATATAGGCAGAAGATCAATGGCCATTTCATCTAAGGATACAATACGATGTACCACAACTCGTCAGGTAGGTAGGTTTTATTTCCAAACATTCCCATCCAGACATCCACACCTTCATCTGCGAAAGCCTTCGAAAAAGAGGTGAAGGTCTTCACTAACGGGTTGAACAGAGCAGATAAAGCCACGAGCACAGTGACTTACTCCGAAAAGGAATACCAACCCTTGCGGCGTTATGCTCTCTTAGAACCAAAACCAGAAAGACGTTCAACCAAAGCTACGCTACCAAAGACTGCAAGCCGCTTAAGGCTGCACTTAAGGAAAAAAAGAATGCGATTTACGCAGGCTAATATGAATCTTTTAGCAAATACTTCAAATCGATGGAGAAAATTAAAGATTCCGCCAGAATTTCCAGGAAACTGGCGAAAGGACTTGTCATCATTATAGCGCTGCTAAACAAACCAGATGGGACGGCAACAACGTCTGCTGAATAATCACCTGAGCTTCTAGTGGACACATTTTCAAAATAGGTCCACTTCGACACGCAACAATCGCCAGCGGCCGATATTATCATTAAAGAGAGGATAAAAGCGTATTTGTGATTAAAAGGAAAATGTAATGACTTATGATGCAATTTAAAAAAAATGCTGCACCATTGAAGAGATGAAATAGAGAATGGCTGCAGTCAATATTTATGGGCTGTATTAACTGATCACATGTTCCTCAGCCCTGGAAAGAAACTAAGGTACTACTAGGTGGAGTGAAAAGTAACCTCCTTGACCGTCAAAATATCCATATCTTGGCAGACATGTAAAATTTCAGCGCGATGCAGCTGATTGTTGTTGACGTGTTTGGCATCAGGTTGAGTACTACATTATTTTTTGAGACGTCTTGACGGCGAAAGAAACAAAAGAAAAGTTAGATAAATATTTTGGGGCTAATGCTTCTTCACATAGCACCGTGAAATATTGGTTAAGAGAGTTTCATGATTTCCGAAACTTCCCTGCCGGGCCTGCCGCTGCGGGTTCACAGGAAAATTTGAAAAAATACATGGCATGGTTTTGGATGACCGGAAAGTAAGGGTGCGCGACCTAGCAGATGCCATAAGGACTAGTACTGAGCGCACACTCAATATTTTGAGCGAGAATCTGCATATAAAAAGATATCCTGCCGCTGGGTGCCGCTTATGCCACGTCCATCGAAATCATGGCTCAAATTAACGATTTTAGGGGGAACAGTACCCTTGAGGTGTTTCTTTGCTCACTTATCTCGAATGGTAATCGCCACTCAAATAGGCTGTGATCTTTCTGCTCGTGAGCCGATCCATGCGCTGAGAGATCTCTGGGCATTCAGGGAATTGAGAGAGAACAGCCCCTTTAATGTCTAAGAAGGCGGCCTTAAAATAGCAGAACATAACTGAGGTGTAGTAAAGACGTAGCGTACACAGACGACGTTGTGCAACTAGTTTCTGAAAACTATGCAGTAAGCGAGAACATGACAGAAACATTTTCAATCTTTTTCTTCTTCTTCTTTGGCCTGATATATCATTACACAACCGATTGTCGGTCACGGCCGCTGCTAGTAATGCACGCCAGCCGCTTCTGTCTCGTGCGCGCTGCCTCCCGTTGTGTACACCAATATTCTTAAGGTCTTGCTGCACCTGGTCTTCCCATCTCAATTTCGGTCGTCCTTTCTGGCGGGGTCTCCCTAATTCTTTCGCCTTCCGACTGTACACCTTTTTTACTGGAGCGTTATCATCCATACGGGTGACATGTCCCAGCCAGCGTAGCAGCTGCAATTTTATACGCTTGGCTAGGTTTGTGTCCCCATAGAGCTTATACAGTTTGTGATTCATTCGGGAGCGAAATTCATCGCCAACATTTAATGGTCCATAAATCCTCCGAAGAATTTTTCTTTCGAAATCCGTTGCTGTTAATGTCCATGCTTCTGCGCCGTATTGCAGGACTGGGATGATAAGCGACTTGTATAGCGCTATTTGCGTTCTTTGAGAGAGGGCTCTTCTCTTGAATTCCTTACTGAGCCCGTAGTAGCATCGGTTTGCAAGAGTAATTCTTCTTCGAATTTCGCGGCTGATGTTTTTGTCGCTGGTTATTGCTGTTCCTAGATAGACGAAATCCTTTACAACGCTAAAGTTGTAGCCTCCCATCGCCACAGATTGTCCAAGACGCGTAGACTCACTGCGCGTGGCTAACAAGTACTTCGTCTTATCCTCGTTCACCGCTAGGCCCATTAGTCTAGACTGCTTCTCAATCTCTGAAAACGCCCTGCTTACCGCCCGTTCGTTTGTGCCGATAATATCAATATCATCGGCATACGCAAGTAGCATTACATCTTAATAGAAGATGGTGCCAGATTTGTTGGCATTTGGGCACTGGCGAATTATATACTCCATCAGCAGATTAAAGAAGTCGCACGACAAGGTGACGCCCTGCCTAAAACCTCTTTTAGTATCGAATGGTTCGGAGATGTTCTTTCCTATTTTGACGGAGCTTTGCGTGCTTCTCAACGTCATCATGCAAAGTTGATCGTACTTTGCTGGTATACCAAAAGTAGACAAGGCGTCGAAGAACTTTGACCTTATCGGCGTGTCGAAAGCGGCTTTGTAAACAACAAAAATGTGGTCGGAGTTGATACCTGTCTCATAGTGCTTCTCCAGGATTTGTCGTAATGTGAAAATCTGGTCTGTGGTGAATTTACCAAGTCTAAAGACACACTGATAGTGCCAATCAGTTTGCTCATAAACGGCTTCAGACGTTCACATAATAGGCTTGATAGTACTTTATATGCAATGGTAAGAAGACTAATCCCACGGTAGTTGGCGCAGATTGAGGTGGTCTCCTTTTTTGAAAATTGGCCAAAGTACACTTAGATTCCAACCGTCGGGCATGCTCTCGTCGGACAATATTTGGCAGAGAAGTTGGTGCATGCACCTTATCAACTCCTCGACGCCAGTCTTGAACAATTCCGCAGGCAGCTCATCAGCTCCAGATGCTTTGTTGTTTTTTAACCTTTTAATGGCTAACAAGACTTCATCTTAGTCTGGTGGGTCTATCATTATATCATCGGTTGGTGGCGAAGCTGCTTTTCCAGAGGCGGAATTGTGTTCGTCATTGCCTCCCAGCAGGTTGGAAAAGTAGTTTCTCCATTTATCCAGAGCCACTTGCGGATCTGTGACCAGATTTCCATTCTCGTCCTTGCATTGTGTGACTCCGGGCTTGAAACCTTCGGATAGTTGCCTAACCGCTTGGTAGAATTTTCGAGTCTCACTCATGCCAAATAGCATCTCGACTTCCTCTCGCATGCGCCTTTCCAGCTCCTTCTTTTTTATACGGAAAAGGCGCTTCTCCTCTCGCCTTTTCTCCCGGTATCGCTCTTTCACAGCTCGCGTTGCTCCCGACTGCAGAGTTTTTCTCTGCAGTAGCTTGGCGACACTCCTCATCGTACCAGGTTTGCTTTCGGGGAAGCTCGGAGAATCCGAGTATCTCCTTGACAGCCGTACTCATGGAGTGGGAAATATGTTTCCACTGTTCACATACACTAGAAGGGTAAGGCGAAACCCCGGAGCAGTTGGGAAAGTTTTGCATTGTAGGCTTCGCGCTAATTGATCAGGGGACTTCCATTTTGCCTTATGGATGAAGCGATGTTCAAATCTGGTACCACTAATGACCATGTTGCTGCCCGCAGCGAAATTAATTAGCCTCTCTCCATTGCTGGAGGTTGTTTCATGAAGGCTAAAACTTCCGACCTTTGGGCCAAAGACTTCTTCTCTCCCGATTTTTGCGTTGAAATCGCCTAGCACGATCTTAATGTCGTGATCGGGGCAGCGCTCATAAAGGTTTTCTAGGCGCTCATAGAATTCATCTTTAACCGAGTCATCCTTGTCTTCCGTCGGGGCGTGGGCACAGATAAGACTATCAAACTTTTTATCTGAACAAAAGCCTGTAGACAAGGCGTCAACCCAATCAAGGTGCTCCTTAGCACAAGGACTACATTTTAATCTACACTACACAACTGCCCGAAAGGGCAAAATATCTAGGAATAATACAGATCCTAATCTTTAGTGGAAATCCAAAGTCGAAAAAAAAGACCAAGAAAGCTAGCATTGCTTTTTACTCCTACAGGAAGATGTACTTTGGCACTACTCAGTGGTAGTGAGACCAATACTCACATTCGAAGCGCTAGTCTGGTGGCCTCCTCATTCTAAGAAATATAATTTCACTAAACTCAAGAAATCAGGGGGGAGTCGCGCGAGTGCAGCGGGATAAAGTAAAAATCTTCGGCAAAGTGTTCTTCTACACCGATGGCTCCAAAATGATCTGTGGCTTAAAAGCTGGAATGTTCTTGGCGAACCTGGGAGTTGGAGCGTCATTCCCCCTCGCAGACTGTGCGACCTTCAAGCTTCTAATACATTAAGACCTTTTTGACACTAAGTGTCAAATTACTTGGACAGCCGGGTTGCTATAAAATCTCAAAAAATAATTTTCTTTTAGAAAAAATTTGTATTTTCATGTATAAAAAAAAAAAATTTTCCAGCTTGTTTATTTTATTTTTTGTTAATATTTTGCGCGTAAAGAAAAATGTGTGGTATTTAACGAATACTGGACTAAGGTTTGTATTCTGTTATACCGAAACGCTGATAACGACAAACTAGTCTTTAAAACTAAGAATATTTTCACTAATGCTTAAACGGCCGATTCCTTGATATTTTTTATTTAATAACTTTCTTAACGATTTTACTGTGTGTTTTAGAACTTACATATTATCAAACTCGGCAGCGTTTGTATCAATCCCCAAATAGTTCGATTCAGCACACAGCTCTTGAGCAGAAACTAAAAAGAAAATTTGCGTTGGTGTCAGGTTAAGACCCGGAAGCCTTGCCATCCCTTTAATAGGACCAGTTAGGGATAGCATTGAATGGTATGAAATCTGCATTCCTCCAGAATGAATTAAAATATCCATTCGACTGAAATTGGAAAATATATTCACTGAGTGCGGAACACAACGCATTGCCTTGTCATCAAACGATTTTGTTATTGAACGCAAAATCTCTTTAGCAATAGAAACACCAACAGATGCATAATGTAAATAAGGAGGCAATCGTGCATCAAAGTAAGGAATCAAGATGACAGATAAAGGGACAACTGAAAATAAGAAAAAATAGATTAATTTTTATTTTTGACATATGTTAAAGAATTTTTAGCACAAACCAATTGAGTGGCTCAATGTATCATAGAATATCGTGGACACAATTGGATATGCCCATCTGAAATTGAGAAAATTTAAATTAATTTAAAAAAATATAATATTTAATTGGACCTACGCATCGTGTGAACTTGAATCCATGTTAATTACATTGGGCACTAATTTTTTTTTTTTATAAATCTCGAGAATATTTTCGAACCAGCAATCCGCTGTAATATCTAAGGATTCCAATGACTGCATCAATTTAGTAATATTAGAGAATCCTTCCCAAGTCTGTGATTGTATTTTTAGAGCTGAAAGCTTAACGAGTGCTGCACCTTTCAACGAAGGGGCCCTTTTTAAATGAGCTTTCAACGACTTGAAAACTATTTCCGCCTAAAAATAAACAAGAAGTTAGAATACGATTCCCATAACTCTATTTAAGATGTCATTACCCTTTTTATAATATCCTTTATATCGTCCGATGTATGTTGAGCTATATATAAAGCCGATGACAATTCTGGAAGTGCCCACATTGTCGACCGCGTACACACCTCAGGATTCGGATGATCCTTTGGTAATATCTCTAGCGCACTCAGCAAAAGCATTGAGTTGTGTGCTACTCTCGAAGGATATTTCGTAAGAAATTCTCCTAAAGCTTTTAGGTAATCTGCGTTCCTTACAACTATGGGTCCACTCCAATTTCGAGGAATCAACAGAGTCCAATTAAGCTGAAAATGCATAAAAAGTAAGCAAACACTATGATTAATAAACAATATCTGTGACCGGCGACGTTGAGGTTAGGGTGGTTTAGCGAATTTCTTAGAGCGTGTACTGGTTCTGCAAAATATGATCTTTGTGTTTTTATTGGATCCTCGAACCTGAACCCGAACCAGACTTTTTATATAACAAAAAAAAATATGTGAGTGTGGTTAACACTCACGAGGCTTTGATGTGAAACATGCTTATTAAAATAGTTTATATATACCGTGGGAAACGCCACGGCTGGCTTGGAAAACAGAGTTGGAAGCAGTGTCCCAGATCCCTGACCCCAGATACCAGACGCCCGATCCCTGAGCCCCCATACGAAATCCCAGATACCAGATCCCTGATCTCTGGTACCAGATCCCAGATCCCACATCTCTGATCCCTAATCCCAGACCCCCGATCCCAGATCCTTGAGCCGAGATGCCTGATCTTAGATCCGTGAGCCCAGATCCCCCATCCCTGATCCCCCATCCCAAATCCCTGATCCCCCATCCCAAATCCCTGATCCCCCATCCCAGATCCCTGATCCGAGATCCCAGATCCATGATCCGAGATCCCAGATCTCTGATCCCAAATCCGAGATCCGAGATCCCAAATCACTGATCCCAGATCCCTGATCCGAGACCCCTGATCCCCCATCCCAAATTCCTAATCCCTAATCCCAGATCACTAATCCTTGATCCCTGATCCGTGGGCACAGATCCCCAATCCCTGTTCCTAGATCCCTGATCCCCCATTCCAAATCACTGATTCCTGATCCGAGATCCCAGACCCATGATCCCCCATTCCAGATGCCTAATCTGAGATCCCAGATCACTGATCCCAGATCCCTGATCCGAGACCCCTGATCCCCCGTCCCAAATCCCTAATCCCAGATCCCTCATCCCAGATCCCTAATCACAGATCCCTGATCAAAATCCCTGATCCGAAATCCCAGATCCCTGATCCATGATCACAGATTCCTCCTCAGTGCTAAACTACTACTACTACCAAATTTAATTGAAATGACACAGTTGGCCAGGCGATTGCTTGCGCTCCAACATTGCTTTTCCAGATTGGTCAAGTGGCCATGGTCAAGTGTCCATTGACAAATGGCCATGGTCAAGTAGCCATGGGCAAGTAGCCACGGTTAGCCAGGCAATTGCTTGGTGTATACCAGTGAGCAATATGCAATAGTTATGCGTTACGCGTTATGCGTTATTTCCAAATTGAATTTTACCCCTACTATAAAATGATTTTATTAAAATCATCGTACCGAAATTAAAGATGTTTCACATCAAAAGGTTCGGTTCATGATATTAAGTTATTTTTTATTTAATAAAATTCTTAATAAAACTTTGAATGACGTTACGAACCAGAGAAGTAAAAAGGAGTGAACAAATATAAATTCGGGAAATCATTTTATAAATTTCTTCGAAAAATGTCCAAGGTAACAACATCGACAAATAAATATTATCAAATTTTTGGAAAGGTCTTAAAAACGAAGACTACCTATTTTAGCAACCCAGGTACCAGTTCAACGAGCATTTTTAACACTAGTTTCTTGCTTGTAATCTAAGAGCTAGACAAACATCATCAGGAAGATAAAGTGTATATAATCCCCAACTTGGGGATTAGACTAGGACACTTAGGCCATAAAGATTTGATCCTTTGTGATATGTCCAAAATGTGACTGAAATGTGATATTGACTTTATTTTGGAGGCTTGGATAAAACCAGATATATAGATCTAGGCGTAGTTTCAGCTGTTTCAGATTGATTCAATTAGATCAGTGACGTCTATTAGAGGATTTGAGATGTTTTTCGTTGGGTTGAGACAGAATCAGACGAAGTGGGAGACGAACTCTTTCTCTTCCTTGTCCCGTCGTCGCGACCAGCCAGTACCCTGTTATGGCCCTTAGACTCCATAGGTTTGCTTCGAGCTCGAAGATGTTTCGTAAATCGAGCCTACACGTTGCCATAGGCATACCTGCGTTCTGCCTATCGCCTCCAGGACTCGGAGGACTGGTAGATTTTAGACTACTCTGACATCTCCTAAGATTTGTTGGAATCGTTTTCTTATATCGAATTACAGAATATCAAGGCACGCTTTCTAATGGCAGCCTGACTGTAAAAAAATTATAATTTCACAAAAGGACTGTATTAAGTACTTTTTTATTTGCAACTTGAACTAGGTAAGTGTTATCCTTGAAACAAATTAAAACGTTTAAACAACAAGTCATAAAAACTAAATTTTTTTCAAGTGAACCAAGGCTTGAACCAAGAGCTGGGGTTCAGGGGTTGCAGGAACCGGTCCGCGAACCAAACCTATAGATTTCTCACGGGTTCGAGACATCCGAACCGAACCTCGTCTAAAAGGTCGAGGTTTGCAACTTCGATTGGAACAAACAAACTTTAAGCGAAGTCATCTGCCTACTCAAGGGTTATAAATTTTAAAAGGACGTGAATATATGATTTTCTCAGCCTAAATTAATGCACACTTTGGGTTTCGTCATTTAATAAGTATGTTGGGCATATGGCTATTTGGAGTTTTGATGAGACGCTCCCAAGCACCTTCCAAATATGGTGCGTCTGGGGATTGAAGCTGTATTTGATCCGGTCATACCTTACGGCGATATCATCCAAGTTAATCTTGAGTAGCTCCTCTATAACAGCCTTTTTCGTAGACTTAAAATTTGTTCCATTGTTGGATAAATTCCTCCAGGAGCACCTCGACTCGCCATAAAATTGTGGAGGCATATAATACAGGAACTTGTGTCCAAGCTGTAAGCTATCTCGAAATGTACTGCTCGATGTGTCGAGCACGCAAAAATTATTTTATATCTTTTTTGCTTATGCCTGGCCTTACCAGTATTGGACCGAAGTTATCTACACCTGTATAGGTAAAAGGTCTTGTGTAGCAGGCCAGTCTAGCTACTGAAATGCCATTTGCGGCGGATCTTGAATCGCAGCGTCTTTTTGAATTTTTGGCATGCTCTTTTTACGGACTTGTACAGAACGCGAAGTTTTGAGTTCAAATAGGAGCATTTCACGTTATTGATGACGGTTTCATGTGTCAGATGAAGATGCTCCTCATGGTATGAGTTTACTATAAGAATGGTGATGTAACATTGTTTTGGCTATATTATGTCATCTTTTCAGCAGTTCATCTCATTTGAGCTCCTTTCGACCTCATTATAATACAGGGTATATCTTATAGTGGTACCCGATGTTTTTTTTAATAACTTGAAAACCCGGTGACAGATCGCCATGTTTGTACGTTTTGGAATCGTCAGTTCAGTACAATTTTAACCAGGGCTGCAAACCCCTCCAATTTTGACAGGGGTTCGGTTCGGGGTTCGAACCCTTACCCTACGCAAGGGGTTCGGTTCCACAACTGGTTCCCTTCAAATTGAGAACCGGGGTTCCGGTTCGGGTTCCAGATTGCATTTTATATATTTATGTACATAATTTATCATTTAATAGAATTCGAAGACGAAATGCCAATTAAACTGCTGCCAGGTGCCCTTAATGTCTAGATTGACTGAACTACTAATGAATAAAGTCATTTCTCTTTCACAGTAGTGGGATTACTGAAACTGATGTTATTTTTGTTAATTAATAAGAGATTACCTTTATCCGTGATTAAGTAACTGTGATCGGCGTAACTGTTATTATTTAACAGTGACTGGCAGTCATCAAATCACACTGATACTTTAAATATGCAGTCACTGTGTGATTTGATGATTGCCCGTGACAGTGACTTAATCACAGATTCGCCCTAATGTCCCATCCCTAACTTATAGTGTGGCCGAACACGTTCATACACAATTTCCAAGAATTCTAGTCGGAACTTTTTTTCCAAAAATAAGTCCGCCACAGCCAGTTTTGTCTGGCATATTCTAAAAGTATTTTAATTGTGACTTGATTAAAAAAAATTAAGAAACTTAAATGACGTGCAACTTTCCCTTGAATTCAGCGTGCCATACTTTTGTTCGTAATACCCAGAAATACGGTTTCAGATGCAAATTGAATTCCCTTGCTTGAGGTTGTGTAATCCATACATGAATGAATCCATTTTTGTTTATAATTATGAAATATTTTTAACATCAATGGGGTTCGGTTCCCGGTTAGGTTCAGGCATCATCAGAACCTGGACCGAACCGGTTCTGAAGGGTTCGGTTCCGAACCGGCCCTGATTTTAACCATGGACCACTTTACACCGCAACAACGTGCTGAAATTGTAAAAATGTATTTTCCAAAAAACTCCTCTCTTACGCTGACTCAACGCGCGTTCAGAGCGAAGTATCGTAGCCAGAATGCGCCTACTCCGAGGACTATTCGTGCTTTGGTGGCAAAATTCAATTTTTTTTTTAATGATTTAATATTTTGGGAATTTATTACCTTTATATAGGATAACAATTCACCAAAGTATGAAGCCAATCCAAAAATTTTCATTTTTTGACTGGGATGTTTGAGAAAGAATGCCCCATATCGGAAATTTTTCTCAGCCCTATCCAAACGCCGTCATTGGGAATAGTATTCGACGTTAATGATTTCTTCAAACTCTTTTGACGTGACATGTACATGCTTTCTGAATTCCAATTTGATCTGAACTTCCCAAAATATAAATCAGATTGTGGCCATTTAATCGGGCTTGAGCCAATTTGTAGTGTTCACTGAGCTAGTGAATTTATTTGCCATGAAGGCAACATTTTTTTAGACGGGACCCATCTCAATAAACTGATGTTAGAGTTTTCTTGTACCTAGTACTCGCAATTGTTTTGGTACACGAATTGTCTCATTCGTTCTCGAGAACCATTGAACGCATCCACTCCAACTTTCGGGCTATGTGACATTTCTGCAATATTACTGCATCAAACGTTTTTGGCGTACCAGTTGTTTGCAATCAATGAGTGGTGATCGCTCAAAAATTGTGTTGATTGGCCAAAGTTTTGGAAAAGGTTGTGAAGCCTCCCAACACGACATTATTTGCAAACAAACCGTGGACCTTTCAACAATACTCCGCTCCAGCTCACAAGGCAAAATCGACTCAAATATGGCTAAAAAACCAAGTGCTGAACTTCATTTCTACGGACCCGACCTGAATCCATTGGAATAAAAACTGTAGTCCGATTTCGTGGCTATGGCTTGCTCTACTCAACGCCCAAATATTGAGTCTTTGAAGCGCGCCTTTGTCTGAGCAATGGACAATTTCCCAATGCATGTGGTGCGCACTTTGATCGATGAGAGGCCAAAGAGACTTCGGCGTTGATAGAAAGCACAAGGCGGCCATTTCGATTAAGTTGTTCAACAATTTGTACCCATTTCGTGACCGAATAAAAAGAAGAAAAAAGTTTTGAAAAATATTCATTCGTTTTAATTTTAAGCTTGGGATTTAGTAACTGCGACATTTTTTTTTTGTATGTATAATTTATTAGCGATGCTGCGCACACAAATTTTATGCTTCCAAGCTGGTACAATTAACATAATATCAAATTAAATCAGGTGACCCTGAGGTGCCCGTATAACTGCGAAATACCGCGAAATCAAAAACTCCATCTAAAAAATACGATTTGGCTCGATTTTCGCTGGTAGCTGTTTTAAGGCGTTCGAATTTTCCTTGAGCTGTCAAATCGCATATAAAAACGAGAAGGCAAAGCTAACTTCGACTGTGCCGAAGTTTTAATACACTTGAAAAAGTTTACTCCAACTGATTTAACAGGTAAAATATATATAGGATATAGATATCAAATATTTAAAAATTTTTAAATCATTGATAATAAAAATTTGATACCATAAAAAAAACTTTTCTTAGTAAAACACATTTTCCGACCGATCGGTCCAATGGCAGCTATATGCTATAGTCATCCGATTTTGATAAATTTTTCGAAATTATGTGAAAGAAAATAAAACTAATATATTCCAAGATTGGAGACGCTACGATAGAAAACAAAAAATTTTTTCTCACTAGAAGTAGTTTTTTGACCGTCCGTTTATATGGCAGCTATATGCTATAGTCACCCGATTTTGATAAATTTTTTTGAAATTATGTGAAAGTATATAAAACTAATATATACCAAGATTGGAGACGCTACGATGGAAAGCAAAACCCCCCAAAAAAAATTTTTTGACCGACCGTTTAAGGCGCTAACAAGTCCCGATTTGATAAATTTTCCGAATGGTGAAAACATAAAAACTAAAAACACGGGCGCCGAGGCAAAAAGTTTTTCTCACTAAGACTTATTTTTCGCGCGTGCGATGTCGTTGCTCGTTTAAAACTGAGGGACAAGTGGAAACAGAAGAAGAGGGGGGGACAGGGGAATCCGTCGTTGGATATAAAGTTTACGGTCGGAAGAATTTCGTACTAATAATAAATAGTCTGCTCGTGGTTGTGGTAGTTTTTTTGCGCAAATGGGGGGGTTTCCCAAAGCGGGGGCGGCTCACCCGGGGGGCGGCGGGGGGTCGGGAGGGTCGGGGGGGGGGGGGGGGCCGAGGCCGGGGGGGGTGTCGGGGGGCGGGCGGGTGGGGAGGGCAGGGGGGGTGGCTCTCGGGGGGGGGTGCGGGGTCGGGTCTCGGGGGGGGGCCAGGAGGGGGGGGTTGGGGAAGGTGGTTTTGGGTCTGTTCACACTGCTCGAACACCTGTTTTTGTTTTGGCAGCTTCTCGTGAAGCCTTGCTGGTCAACAACAACTTAGCAAGAATGCTATCAGTTTGCTTCCAAACAGTATTAAAAATGGTTTTGATATGCTTACCACAATAGAAAATGCAATGGCGACTATTAAATTAACATACAATTAGAAATTGGGACTAGCCGGCTCGAGGTCATGTAAATGTTATGTTTCCATAACATTTGAAAAAACAAGTGTACCAACAACACCAAAGTGAGCATGGTTCCTCGTACAGCTGTTTCGGAAATCACCAGATTTCCTCATCAGCGAGGTTTTGCTGACATCTCCAGAGTGTCAGTGGTCTCTCCATGCAAGTGTTGCTTGAACCAATTGGGAATTTCAAGCAACCCAAGAATGTAAAAACCGCCAAAAGCTGGAGAATGCTTTGAGTGTGTTGGTACCTTGATAACAGCTTCTATCTGTGTGAGTGAGAGTTTAACTCCCCAACTCAACAGCGGCCGTAAGGTTTTACATGCAAGCAAAGCCTGCATGTAGGAGGTAAGATGTTGTTTTTTCATGAAATCACCAGATTTCCTCATCAGCGAGGAATTGACCTCGAGCCGGCTAGTCCCAATTTCTAAGCAAATAGAAAGGTCGATAAACACTTTTAACATTAACATACAATAATACGCTGTTTAGACCGGCCGCATCATTGAAATTTTCCGTTAAACGGAAGGTGCGGAATTGTTTCCCATAAGAAACCTGTGGATAGAAGAAGAGCCGCATGTTTAATGATGCGGCAATGATGCGGAAAGAGTGACCGTATATTGACGAGTATCGAGTATTGTTTCACAGCGTCGATAGCGAGCAGCTGATTCTGACATCGAATTTCGATAAGCAACAACAACATAATTGGACCGCGTAGTTTAAAAAAATAAATGATCCGCATAAACAAGCTCTATCTTCATTTTGGTGAACGCAGTGCCGTTGCCAAATACACCGCGTGCCACATTTAAAATATTATCGCTCATAATTGTCTCTATTTCAATAAATTACATTTGTTTTATTCTTCTTACTAATTCGGTTTGTTTACGTTTGGCATGGCGAACAGCTGTTTCAATGATGCGGCTGCGGTCTAAACGCCTGCATCATTTTTTCGCATCTTCGAAAATGATGCGCCCTGTGTAATTCTGGTACAAAACACAACTTGAATTACAACCCTGTCGTTTTTTCTGGGCTAGGTGCATCCGTACGTAAGCCATCAGGTGACCCTATCCGAACAGTACTACCTTTTGTTCCTACTTATTTAGTTAATCATCCGGCAGTCAGCTTAGGGTAACCATCGGCCTACCTGATAGGCACATCAACACCAGACGTTCGCACATAATTTGTCAGCCATCCGCCAGGCGGTTTGGAGACAGCCATCGGCCAGGACTTTTCCGTCAACCATCCGGTTGCCCGATAATGGTCGCTATCGGCCTGGCTGATCGGCACAGCAATACCAGAATTTGTACACGAAATGGTAGCCATCCGCCAGGCGATTTGGAGACAGCCATCGGCCTGGACGTATCCGACAACCATCCGGGGGTCAGCTTAGGGTAACCATCGGCCTAGCCGATCGGCACAGCAATACCAGAACTTGTACACGAAATGCCAGCCATCCGCAAGGCGGTTTGGAGACAGCCATCGGCCTGGACTTATCAGCCAACCATCCGGTTGTCCGATAATGGTAGCCATCGGCCTTGCTGATCGGCACAGTAATACCAGAACATGTGCAAAAAATGTCAGCCATTCGACAGGCAGTTTCTAGATAGCCATTAGCTTGGGTATTTGTGTTAACCATCCGGCAGTCTGTTAAGGATAACCCTAAGCCTGTCTGATCCGCATGACAATATCAGAAGATTGCATATGAAATGGCCTATCTCTTTAACACAGAAGCTTGAATTGTTTGTGCAAGAAAGAGAAATACCGAAATTTCTGCGAATTTTTTAAAAGTCAACTCTTGTGAAGAAACATTGGTAAAATGGTTATGACGTCAAGACCAACGCTCAATCATCACATTAGATGCGGGCTAAAAGCCGACGATGAAAAAACACGTCTCACTGTTTTCTTCGATTAGAATAGAGAGATGCATTGTGTGTTCCTTCCAAAAGGAATTTTACCTTGAAGTTATGCGCCATTTGCGTAATGCAAGACGAAGGAAAAGTACGCTTTTGTGGCATCACAATGTTTTTTGCATCACAAAAATAAACCTGCTCATACATCGTTGCTTGTTTAGTGATTTGTTGGCAAAAAAAAAATAGTTATCATGCCACAGCTACCGTATTCCCTTTGATTCTGATTGCAAGAGCCGACTGGAAGACTGGAACATTGTTTGCAGTCGGACGTTCACAATCCGTATGAATCCAACTCAGTAGACTCCATTCAGCCGACGCGTCGTCACGTCTGATCGTTGCTTTAGTTTTCTAAAATTTGGATATTCTTTCTGTTTCCAGTTTAAAGGTTGATGAACAATAACTACAATTTGTATATTTTAAGAAGTATCCAAGTTGTAAGTTCTTACTAGGAACTTTGTTAAATTTTTATTTCAAAATTAAATAGCACATTTGGATCAATCTATGATCATAGTGGTAGTGGCGTTGAGCTAAAGCATTTGACTGTAGCACGAATAGTCCCTAGTTCAAATCCCAGTGGGGTCAAGTTTATCAATATTAAAAAAAAAAAAAAAATATGAATAACAAAAACACAGAATTCTGTTTTTTCTTTTGGTTTGGTTTTTTGTTTGATACAACCGACTGCCCGATGAACAGTCTATTCCGCCTGCCATATTCCTAGCCCAAACCGCCTGCCATACGGTTAGTCATTTCCGGCGACCGCCTGGCAGTACCTTACGGATTTGAGGACATCCCATATAAAATCTGGTATGGGAGCTGGTAAGGTGGGCGCCGGTCGCAGTCAGAACCCGGCTGCCATTCTCCAGGCGGGCGGCGACTGAAAATACTACAGGGAATAAACACTTAATTTCTTGTGTTTGCCAATTTTAGTAAGCAATTCAAACCGGCCGATCATTTGTGATGTCCCATTAACCTTTTTTTGTCTAATCTTTATCAATCACAACCACTTTTCACACTTAACTTACATTTTGCAATCAATTTTGGTTTGGCGCTAAATTTGAAGTTGACAACTGACACAAGTATTTAATAGCTGCACAATAATTCCTCAAGAAATATCAGCTGTTCAATGCAATCCACACAATTTATTGATATGACAACTCTGGAAATTGCTTGTATTTATTACTTGGCCTTCTGAGTACCCAACAAAGGAATGAGGCAAGAAATAATTCCTCAAGCTATTTTTTATATGCGATTTGACAGCTCAAGGAAAATTCCACCGCCCTCAGTACCAAGCTATACTTGTCAAAGATACCAAATAAGATAACGGTCACAGTGGTGATCAGCTGTATTATATTTTCAACAAAATCCTGTTAGTTTAACAGTGACTTACTGATAATAAATCGCCTATTAATAAACTATTACATCCTATTCGAGCTGATGTCACACAAGAAAATGTTCATGGCCCTGCTTTGTACACTATAATGATTTTAGTCAATTCATTTATCGTCCATCCACCTTAGTTTCTGGGCGACCGCCAAAATAAATAAAATCAAATAGTTTGGGCGCACAAACGAAACTCAAACCACACAGCATTATTATGAGAGGGAAAGGCGCTCTCATTTGTGGCGCTGTGGATCTTTTAAAATATGCAGCGATTTCAACAGTTGCTATAACACAGATAGGAAAACACGGTGGTAAGAGCAAGACGGACATTGTCTTGACTGTACTCAGAGAGCAATAATAACAAAAAACAGCTGATTATTTCGCTGTTAAGTTAGTGGCGACTGAGCAATCGTTCTCTCTAAAAATAATGGTTATTTATTTTATTACTCCAAATATGGGATTCACTGTTTTTTTCTTGTTAAATGTTTACGAGTTTAGTGATACAAAATTTCTGAATTCCTATGGGGTATCGTAAAAAGACTTAATCATCTTGTGCTATAATACTCATAATTATTTAAGTCCTCCGAGTTGATCAAATTGAGCACACTAAAAGTGCCGATGGGATTTATTTTGTGTTTTATGTTTCTTTAAATGTAAACTTTGCTCTTCTTGGCTGTGCAAGTGGTCTTAATAAAAAAATAGAAGGCTAACATCGGCTACGCCGATATTTTAAATACCCTTGCAGTTTTTGAAAGACGCTACCATTGATAAAAAAAATGTTTTTCTCACTAGAATTAGTTTTTTGACCGACCGTTTATATGGCAGCTATATGCTATAGTCATCCGATTTTGATAAATTTTTCCAGAATTATGTGAAAGCATATAAAACTAATATATACCAAGATTGGAGACGCTACGAAGGAAAACAAAAAAGTTTTTCTCACTAGAACTAGTTTTTTGATATGGCAGCTATATGCTATAGTTATACAATTTTGATAAATTTTTTCCAGAATTGTGTGAAAGTATATAAAACTAATAAATACCACGATTGGTGACGCTACGATGAAAAACAAAAAAAGTTTTATTCACTAGAACTAGTTTTTGGACCGATCGTTCCTATGGCAGCTATATGATATAGTCATCCGATCCGGCCAATTCCGACAAATTGCAGCCTATGTGGATTTAAAGACTTTTTGCAAAGTTTGGTAGCATAGAAACAGACGGACGGACAGACGGACCGACGGACAGACGGACATGGCTATATAGACTCAGCTCGTCATGCTGATCAAGAATATATATAGTTTATGGGGTCGGAGATGGTTCCTTGTATGCGTTACAAACATCGTGACAATTTTAATATACCCTCTGCAAGGGTATAAAAACGAGAAGGCAAAGCTAACTTCGACTGTTCCGAAGATTTAATACATTTGAAAAACTTTACTCCAACTGATTTGACCGGTAAAATATATATTGGATATAGTTCCATATACAAATAACATTATATGTTTATTTATATTGTAAGCACTACTTATCAGGGTTCGTAAAATAACACTCATTTTTCTTTACACGCATGATATTAACACTAAAGTAAAATATACAAGCTGAAAAAAATAATAATTTTCAGACATGAATATAAAATAATTTACATATGGCAAAAATTATTTTATTCATGTAACTAACACGCGCATTTTTTCCACGCCTGTATTATACTTGTGTGTGAATTATTTTTTCTGACAAATGTAAGCAAAAAATAAAAAAGATACTTGACACAAAATTTTTCACGCCCATGTGAGAAATAATGTGAATTTCGGTTTTATTTTATTCACTGCATTTGTATTGGTGTGTATGTGAGAGTCGCTTGTGCGCGGCCGTCAACGGTGGTGGAAAAATAGAATACGTCACGACGAGTCGCGATCGTCGTCCTTTTTATGAGTGCCATAAAATTTGACACTCTGCTGTTTTCGCAATGACCTGCTGACCAATGATCAAATTGCAAATCAAAGTAGGTAAGAGTTAACCCCTTTAATGAATGATAAATGTGTATATATTAAGATAGGTCAATAGCAGAACACCAGGGCATAAAAATATACGGCAGGTCAATGGAAAAGGAGCACCCATAAATTCGCATATGTACCTGCAGAATATACATTTATTCTTCATTAAAGGGGTTAACTCTAACCTACTTCGATTTGCAGTTTGATAACTAGTCTGCAGGTCATTGCGAAAACAGCAGGTAGTCAAATTGTATAGCCCTCATAAAAAAGGGACGACAATCGCGACTCGTCGTGACGTATTCTATTTTTTCCACCACCGTTGACGGCCGCGCACAAGCGACTCTCACATACACACCAATACAAATGCAATGAATAAAACAAGTAAGAAAGTCGGTCAAGCCCGACTGTAATATACTCTGTACCTGTTTGGCAGGCCATCTCAATTACATCGCTCCTCTCATAGCAAGGTCCAATTGGGAAATTACCAGTTAGCTATTGCCTTCTCGCTCTCTCTTTCTCGTAAGTTCTACCAATGGCTACGGTGTTGTTGTTGTTGTTGGTTTTTATTTTCTTTTACGTATAGCTCTAATATCGTTCATCTGATCGAAAAACGATGTATGGCGGGTCGATTCAAAATAAGTAGTAGAATATATGTCTAGAATGTTTGAACTATCTATCTTGAAAATTGTGGGAGTTATTTCGTTTTTTTTAATTTGCGGGGGAGGCAAAAATTAAAACTAAACTTGATCTGCCTGCAAGTATAAGAAAAAATACACCTCAAACCTCTATCTCTTACCATCTCTGAGATCTCTTCGTTCCGACAGACGGACAGACAGACGGACAGACGGACATGGCTATATCGACTCGGCTGTTGATGCTGATCAAGAATAATCCCTGTTACATACATTTGCACAAACCCAATATACTCTGTGTACCTTCGGTACAGAGTATAATAAAACCGAAATTCATATTATTTCTCACATGGGCGTGAAAAATTTTGTGACAAGTATGTTTTCTTATTTTTTGCTTACATTTGGTAGAAAAAATAATTCACACACAAGTATAATACAGGCGTGGAAAAAATGCGCGTGTTAGTTACATGAATAAAATAATTTTTGCCATATGTAAATTATTTTATTTTCATGTCTGAAAATTATTATTTTTAGCATTGATGTTATTTATCATGGCATGAAAATAATTTTTGTGCATTTTACGAACCCTGCTACTTATACATGTACACATAGCATAAGAAATAGAGATAAGCAGCAGATAAAGAAGGAGAAGCTTTCTTGATGGGCTTTGTACGTCAGTCGAGTACAGACCGCTCAAGAGATGGGATAACAAATATATTTGACCTAAGATATTAAACTTAGCCGATTTATTATTGGGTTTTGTTAAATTGTGGAACGGAGTCCAATACCCATAATTGTTGTGAATACAACAACGGATGAGGCAAGGAAGTCTCCTCTAACATCGGCTACCCTGGTGCTGAAACCCGGGACCCTGTTCTTAAGGCTAATCAAAGCAAGATTATGCTTCAATGTTACTGGCGACGAGGATTAAAACCACTCTAAAACACCACGGACGATGATTGTATGGATTACTTATTTTGCAGCGTTTTTCAATAGAAGTTGTCTGCCGTCCATTTGAAAGCACATGGCACAAAATTTTCCACATGTAAGTCTACCACCAGAGGTTTAATGATCATCACTCTGGACACAGTGGCTTCCCAAACTGCATGCAAGTCTTATCAGCAGAGGCTTACACATGCAGAAGGTTACACATTTGGACACCAAGCTTGTCGGTCATTATCATGTTCGCAGCATATTAAAATCATCTACTGTTTTCTTGTGTCTGAGCTGCTGCCGACAGTGGGACAAACTGTAAGAAACAAAACTGACTATCCACATAGCCATTACTGTGGAACCAAATTTATACTTTTGTTAACCTTTTTAAAATTATTCTTTTCATAATGAATTCAGAACATATAGCGGCATTTAATATTTATTTGAATTGCATAAAGGCCATACAAGATTTTGACGGTTCAGATAAAAATCAGTTACCAGATTTTCTGGAGCAAGTAGATCAACTGATTCCGGCATTTGAATCGTTTGATATACAATCAAGAAATATCTTATTCGGCTATATAAAAAGCAAATGTACCGGACTGACAGACCTGTTTTACATAGAAATGGAAACGTGGATTCTTGGGATCGACTAAGACAAATCTTGATTAAACATTTTGGCGAAAAAGAAAACAGTGACGAACAAATGGACATGTTAAAATTGTGTAGAGTTGACTGACAATAGAGCAATATTACGACAAAATCAACGAAATTGCCAACAGACTACACAACCGAATACTAACACATTCTGACAATACCTATACTACACCTGAAGTTAATCGGATTGCACTTAGAGCCTTTCGCGATAATTTACCTGAACCTACTAAAACTATGATCTTTGCGACCATCCAAAATCATTAGATGACGCGTATAAAATTATCGGGAAGCCCGACATCAAAGTTATACACTTTGGGCCTATTCGAAAAAATAAAAAACATTAAAACTAATTTTTGAACTATTTTTAGCAATGACAGTCGAATAACAATGAACAAATACCAATCGAGTCGCAAAACCAGCAACCGACTGACGATAATCCCAGCAGCTCGAATAAGCGTTATACTAAAAAGTTCGAGGGAAACAGAAATAATTCTTATAATAAAAACTCGGATAATTTATCTATTAACTCTCGTATGTCTACTAATACTACTCATACTCACCAACCAGCTATTACAAATAGCTCTCATAATTATAATTCTGCTCCAATGGACGTAGGCAAATTAACGCAAATTTTCAATCCGAGGGACCAGAAATTTACCCTATAAAAAATCAAAACCCCAAATAGAGATCTCCTTTTCATCTTTGATACTGGAGCAGATTTCAGTATCATTAATGAAAACGTTTGCCATCCAAAATGGAGACTAAATATTGATGTTGAAGTCAAAGCCATGGGAAATACTATCAAAGTAAACAAACTTTGTAGATTTCCTTCATTTAAGGAATTTGAAATAGAAGACTATTGGTGTGAATTCTTGGAATATAATTTTCACAATAATTTCGACGGCATAATTGGGGGAAATATACTAAATGATTTGCGGGCAATTATAAACTATCCCGAACAGAAAATAACATTAAACAACGTTTCTCTGGACTTGTATATACAAAACATAAAAAAAATAAATAACGCTGAAGTAAATATGAGCAATTTGCTCTGGACCAACCCGAAATGAAAACAAAAGCGCAATTTAATACTGTTCTCAACCTAGCCATTAGCTTGCCATCCGGCAGTCTGTTAAGGATAACCCTAAGCCTGTCTGATCCGCATGACAATATCAGAAGATTGCATATGAAATGGCCTATCTCTTTAACACAGAAGCTTGAATTGTTTGTGCAAGAAAGAGAAATACCGAAATTTCTGCGAATTTTTTAAAAGTCAACTCTTGTGAAGAAACATTGGTAAATGGTTATGACGTCAAGACCAACGCTCAATCATCACATTAGATGCGGGCTAAAAGCCGACGATGAAAAAACACGTCTCACTGTTTTCTTCGATTAGAATAGAGAGATGCATTGTGTGTTCCTTCCAAAAGGAATTTTACCTTGAAGTTATGCGCCATTTGCGTAATGCAAGACGAAGGAAAAGTACGCTTTTGTGGCATCACAATGTTTTTTGCATCACAAAAATAAACCTGCTCATACATCGTTGCTTGTTTAGTGATTTGTTGGCAAAAAAAAATATAGTTATCATGCCACAGCTACCGTATTCCCTTTGATTCTGATTGCAAGAGCCGACTGGAAGACTGGAACATTGTTTGCAGTCGGACGTTCACAATCCGTATGAATCCAACTCAGTAGACTCCATTCAGCCGACGCGTCGTCACGTCTGATCGTTGCTTTAGTTTTCTAAAATTTGGATATTCTTTCTGTTTCCAGTTTAAAGGTTGATGAACAATAACTACAATTTGTATATTTTAAGAAGTATCCAAGTTGTAAGTTCTTACTAGGAACTTTGTTAAATTTTTATTTCAAAATTAAATAGCACATTTGGATCAATCTATGATCATAGTGGTAGTGGCGTTGAGCTAAAGCATTTGACTGTAGCACGAATAGTCCCTAGTTCAAATCCCAGTGGGGTCAAGTTTATCAATATTAAAAAAAAAAAAAAATATGAATAACAAAAACACAGAATTCTGTTTTTTCTTTTGGTTTGGTTTTTTGTTTGATACAACCGACTGCCCGATGAACAGTCTATTCCGCCTGCCATATTCCTAGCCCAAACCGCCTGCCATACGGTTAGTCATTTCCGGCGACCGCCTGGCAGTACCTTACGGATTTGAGGACATCCCATATAAAATCTGGTATGGGAGCTGGTAAGGTGGGCGCCGGTCGCAGTCAGAACCCGGCTGCCATTCTCCAGGCGGGCGGCGACTGAAAATACTACAGGGAATAAACACTTAATTTCTTGTGTTTGCCAATTTTAGTAAGCAATTCAAACCGGCCGATCATTTGTGATGTCCCATTAACCTTTTTTTGTCTAATCTCTATCAATCACAACCACTTTTCACACTTAACTTACATTTTGCAATCAATTTTGGTTTGGCGCTAAATTTGAAGTTGACAACTGACACAAGTATTTAATAGCTGCACAATAATTCCTCAAGAAATATCAGCTGTTCAATGCAATCCACACAATTTATTGATATGACAACTCTGGAAATTGCTTGTATTTATTACTTGGCCTTCTGAGTACCCAACAAAGGAATGAGGCAAGAAATAATTCCTCAAGCTATTTTTTATATGCGATTTGACAGCTCAAGGAAAATTCCACCGCCCTCAGTACCAAGCTATACTTGTCAAAGATACCAAATAAGATAACGGTCACAGTGGTGATCAGCTGTATTATATTTTCAACAAAATCCTGTTAGTTTAACAGTGACTTACTGATAATAAATCGCCTATTAATAAACTATTACATCCTATTCGAGCTGATGTCACACAAGAAAATGTTCATGGCCCTGCTTTGTACACTATAATGATTTTAGTCAATTCATTTATCGTCCATCCACCTTAGTTTCTGGGCGACCGCCAAAATAAATAAAATCAAATAGTTTGGGCGCACAAACGAAACTCAAACCACACAGCATTATTATGAGAGGGAAAGATGGCGCCTCTCAATTTGTGGCGCTGTGGCATACTTTTAAAATATTGCCAGCGATTTCAACATGTTGCTAAGGTCTTATAACACAGATAGGAAAACACGGTGGTAAGAGCAAGACGGACATTGTCTTGACTGTACTCAGAGAGCAATAATAACAAAAAACAGCTGATTATTTCGCTGTTAAGTTAGTGGCGACTGAGCAATCGTTCTCTCTAAAAATAATGGTTATTTATTTTATTACTCCAAATATGGGATTCACTGTTTTTTTCTTGTTAAATGTTTACGAGTTTAGTGATACAAAATTTCTGAATTCCTATGGGGTATCGTAAAAAGACTTAATCATCTTGTGCTATAATACTCATAATTATTTAAGTCCTCCGAGTTGATCAAATTGAGCACACTAAAAGCGCCGATGGGATTTATTTTGTGTTTTATGTTTCTTTAAATGTAAACTTTGCTCTTCTTGGCTGTGCAAGTGGTCTTAATAAAAAAATAGAAGGCTAACATCGGCTACGCCGATGTTTTAAATACCCTTGCAGTTTTTGAAAGACGCTACCATTGATAAAAACAAGTTTTTCTCACTAGAATTAGTTTTTTGACCGACCGTTTATATGGCAGCTATATGCTATAGTCATCCGATTTTGATAAATTTTTCCAGAATTATGTGAAAGCATATAAAACTAATATATACCAAGATTGGAGACGCTACGAAGGAAAACAAAAAAGTTTTTCTCACTAGAACTAGTATTTTGACCGACCGTTTATATGGCAGCTATATGCTATAGTTATACAATTTTGATAAATTTTTCCAGAATTGTGTGAAAGTATATAAAACTAATAAATACCACGATTGGTGACGCTACGATGAAAAACAAAAAAAGTTTTATTCACTAGAACTAGTTTTTGGACCGATCGTTCCTATGGCAGCTATATGATATAGTCATCCGATCCGGCCAATTCCGACAAATTGCAGCCTATGTGGATTTAAAGACTTTTTGCAAAGTTTGGTAGCATAGAAACAGACGGACGGACAGACGGACATGGCTATATAGACTCAGCTCGTCATGCTGATCAAGAATATATATAGTTTATGGGGTCGGAGATGGTTCCTTGTATGCGTTACAAACATCGTGACAATTTTAATATACCCTCTGCAAGGGTATAAAAACGAGAAGGCAAAGCTAACTTCGACTGTTCCGAAGATTTAATACATTTGAAAAACTTTACTCCAACTGATTTAACCGGTAAAATATATATTGGATATAGTTACATATACAAATAACATTATATGTTTATTTATATTGTAAGCACTACTTATCAGGGTTCGTAAAATAACACTCATTTTTCTTTACACGCATGATATTAACACTAAAGTAAAATATACAAGCTGAAAAAAATAATAATTTTCAGACATGAATATAAAATAATTTACATATGGCAAAAATTATTTTATTCATGTAACTAACACGCGCATTTTTTCCACGCCTGTATTATACTTGTGTGTGAATTATTTATTCTGACAAATGTAAGCAAAAAAATAAAAAAGATACTTGACACAAAATTTTTCACGCCCATGTGAGAAATAATGTGAATTTCGGTTTTATTTTATTCATTGCATTTGTATTGGTGTGTATGTGAGAGTCGCTTGTGCGCGGCCGTCAACGGTGGTGGAAAAAATAGAATACGTCACGACGAGTCGCGATCGTCGTCCCTTTTTTATGAGTGCCATAAAATTTGACACTCTGCTGTTTTCGCAATGACCTGCTGACCAATGATCAAATTGCAAATCAAAGTAGGTAAGAGTTAACCCCTTTAATGAAGGATAAATGTGTATATATTAAGATAGGTCAATAGCAGAACACCAGGGCATAAAAATATACGGCAGGTCAATGGAAAAGGAGCACCCATAAATTCGCATATGTACCTGCAGAATATACATTTATTCTTCATTAAAGGGGTTAACTCTAACCTACTTCGATTTGCAGTTTGATAACTAGTCTGCAGGTCATTGCGAAAACAGCAGGTAGTCAAATTGTATAGCCCTCATAAAAAAGGGACGACAATCGCGACTCGTCGTGACGTATTCTATTTTTTCCACCACCGTTGACGGCCGCGCACAAGCGACTCTCACATACACACCAATACAAATGCAATGAATAAAACAAGTAAGAAAGTCGGTCAAGCTCGACTGTAATATACTCTGTACCTGTTTGGCAGGCCATCTCAATTACATCGCTCCTCTCATAGCAAGGTCCAATTGGGAAATTACCAGTTAGCTATTGCCTTCTCGCTCTCTCTTTCTCGTAAGTTCTACCAATGGCTACGGTGTTGTTGTTGTTGTTGTTGGTTTTTATTTTCTTTTACGTATAGCTCTAATATCGTTCATCTGATCGAAAAACGATGTATGGCGGGTCGATTCAAAATAAGTAGTAGAATATATGTCTAGAATGTTCGAACTATCTATCTTGAAAATTGTGGGAGTTATTTCGTTTTTTTTTAATTTGCGGGGGAGGCAGGGGGCGTGGCAAAAATTAAAACTAAACTTGATCTGCCTGCAAGTATAAGAAATATATGTTCCATACACCTCAAACCTCTATCTCTTACCATCTCTGAGATCTCTTCGTTCATACGGACAGACGGACAGACAGACGGACAGACGGACATGGCTATATCGACTCGGCTGTTGATGCTGATCAAGAATATATATACTTTATAGGGTCGGAGATGCCTCCTTCTGGCTGTTAGATACATTTGTACAAACCCAATATACTCTGTGTACCTTCGGTACAGAGTATAATAAAACCGAAATTCATATTCAGCCATGCTCCCAAATCGCAAAATGTTTGCGAAAGTGAATATGGGAGCCCGGCTGATTATTTCTCACATGGGCGTGAAAAATTTTGTGACAAGTATGTTTTCTTATTTTTTGCTTACATTTGGTAGAAAAAATAATTCACACACAAGTATAATACAGGCGTGGAAAAAATGCGCGTGTTAGTTACATGAATAAAATAATTTTTGCCATATGTAAATTATTTTATTTTCATGTCTGAAAATTATTATTTTTAGCATTGATGTTATTTATCATGGCATGAAAATAATTTTTGTGCATTTTACGAACCCTGCTACTTATACATGTACACATAGCATAAGAAATAGAGATAAGCAGCAGATAAAGAAGGAGAAGCTTTCTTGATGGGCTTTGTACGTCAGTCGAGTACAGACCGCTCAAGAGATGGGATAACAAATATATTTGACCTAAGATATTAAACTTAGCCGATTTATTATTGGGTTTTGTTAAATTGTGGAACGGAGTCCAATACCCATAATTGTTGTGAATACAACAACGGATGAGGCAAGGAAGTCTCCTCCTAACATCGGCTACCCTGGTGCTGAAACCCGGGACCCTGTTCTTAAGGCTAATCAAAGCAAGATTATGCTTCAATGTTACTGGCGACGAGGATTAAAACCACTCTAAAACACCACGGACGATGATTGTATGGATTACTTATTTTGCAGCGTTTTTCAATAGAAGTTGTCTGCCGTCCATTTGAAAGCACATGGCACAAAATTTTCCACATGTAAGTCTACCACCAGAGGTTTAATGATCATCACTCTGGACACAGTGGCTTCCCAAACTGCATGCAAGTCTTATCAGCAGAGGCTTACACATGCAGAAGGTTACACATTTGGACACCAAGCTTGTCGGTCATTATCATGTTCGCAGCATATTAAAATCATCTACTGTTTTCTTGTGTCTGAGCTGCTGCCGACAGTGGGACAAACTGTATAGAAACAAAACTGATCTATCCATATAGCCATTACTGTGGAACCAAATTTATACTTTTGTTAACCTTTTTAAAATTATTCTTTCTCATAATGAATTCAGAACATATAGCGGCATTTAATATTTATTTGAATTGCATAAAGGCCATACAAGATTTTGACGGTTCAGATAAAAATCAGTTACCAGATTTTCTGGAGCAAGTAGATCAACTGATTCCGGCATTTGAATCGTTTGATATACAATCAAGAAATATCTTATTCGGCTATATAAAAAGCAAATGTACCGGACTGACAAGACCTGTTTTACATAGAAATGGAAACGTGGATTCTTGGGATCGACTAAGACAAATCTTGATTAAACATTTTGGCGAAAAAGAAAACAGTGACGAACAAATGGACATGTTAAAATTGTGTAGAGTTGACTCGACAATAGAGCAATATTACGACAAAATCAACGAAATTGCCAACAGACTACACAACCGAATACTAACACATTCTGACAATACCTATACTACACCTGAAGTTAATCGGATTGCACTTAGAGCCTTTCGCGATAATTTACCTGAACCTACTAAAACTATGATCTTTGCGACCATCCAAAATCATTAGATGACGCGTATAAAATTATCGAGGAAGCCCGACATCAAAGTTATACACTTTATGGGCCTATTCGAAAAAATAAAAACATTAAAACTAATTTTTGAACTATTTTTAGCAATGACAGTCAGAATAACAATGAACAAATACCAATCGAGTCGCAAAACCAGCAACCGACTGACGATAATCCCAGCAGCTCGAATAAGCGTTATACTAAAAAGTTCGAGGGAAACAGAAATAATTCTTATAATAAAAACTCGGATAATTTATCTATTAACTCTCGTATGTCTACTAATACTACTCATACTCACCAACCAGCTATTACAAATAGCTCTCATAATTATAATTCTGCTCCAATGGACGTAGGCCAAATTAACGCAAATTTTCAATCCGAGGGACCAGAAATTTACCCTATATAAAAATCAAAACCCCAAATAGAGATCTCCTTTTCATCTTTGATACTGGAGCAGATTTCAGTATCATTAATGAAAACGTTTGCCATCCAAAATGGAGACTAAATATTGATGTTGAAGTCAAAGCCATGGGAAATACTATCAAAGTAAACAAACTTTGTAGATTTCCTTCATTTAAGGAATTTGAAATAGAAGACTATTGGTGTGAATTCTTGGAATATAATTTTCACAATAATTTCGACGGCATAATTGGGGGAAATATACTAAATGATTTGCGGGCAATTATAAACTATCCCGAACAGAAAATAACATTAAACAACGTTTCTCTGGACTTGTATATACAAAACATAAAAAAAATAAATAACGCTGAAGTAAATATGAGCAATTTGATTCGCATGGACCATCTCGATTCGAAATCCAAAGCGCTATTTAATACTGTTCTCAGCAACTTTGAAGGTATATTTTATAGAGACAACTTAACTTTCACGAGTGAAATAAAACACAAAATAACTACAAAAAATGATATACCCATTTATTCGAAAGCATATAGGTATCCTGAAGCTCATAAAGATGAAGTGAACAGACAGATACAAGAAATGTTAAAGCAAGGAATAATAAGATATTCAAATAGTCCCTATAATAGTCCTGTATGGGTCGTACAAAAAAAGTTAGACGCTTCTTACATACAGAAATGGCGGATAGTAGTCGATTATAGAAAGATGAATGCGCAAACTATCGAAGATCGATACCCTATCCCCAATATTAATGAGATTTTCGACAAGCTTGGTGGCTGCAAAATATTCTCTATATTGGATCTCGCTAAAGGCTTTTACCAGATTGAAATGAGCGCCGACGACATTCAAAAGACAGCATTTTCTACTGCCAATGGGCATTACGAGTTTTTGCGTATGCCATTCGGTCTTCGCAATGCGCCCGCAACCTTTCAAAAACTTATGAACAAAATACTTAGCGCTTTTATAGATCGTTTTTGCATAGTTTATATGGACGATATTCTCATTTTTTCGAAAACCATCGAAGAACATGTTGAGCATCTAACCAAAATTTTAAGCTGTCTTGCCAACGCAAACCTAAAACTCCAAGTCGACAAATGTGAGTTTGTTAAAAGCGAAATTGAGTTTTTAGGACATGTTATAAATACAAATGGACTAAAGCCAAGTCCAAAGAAAGTCGAGGCAATTGACGGAATAAAATTGCCTACAACACAAAAGCAAATTAAAAGTTTTTTAGGGATGACCAGCTATTTGAGGCGCTACATAAAAGACTATTCTAAAAATGCAAAACATTTAATAAAATATTTGAAAAAAAATTAAAAAGTTGACATAAAAGACACAGACTTCAAAGAGTCATTTGAAAAGCTAAAATTGCTAATAAAAAGCGATCCAATTGTGGTATATCCCGACTTTAGCAAACAGTTTACACTTATTACCGATGCCAGTAATCACGCATTAGGAGCCGTTCTCATGCAAGAGAATAATGTAATCTGCTATGCCAGTCGGACCCTAAAAACTCATGATCTGAATTATAGTACTATTGAGAAGGAACTCTTAGCTATATTCTGGGCCATAAAGTACTTTCATTATTATTTATACGGTCGAAAATTTATAGTTAAAACTGACCATCGCCCATTAGTATGGTTAAATAATTTAAAAGAACCTAACCTAAAACTTCAAAGGTGGAAAATACAATTGAACGAATACGATTTTGACGTAATATTTATAAAGGGCAAAGAAAATGCTTTAGCTGTCGGACTTAGTAGGATAGTCGATCCCGAAACTTCATCGAACACAGCAACAGATAAAAAACAAATGATCAATATAGATAACATGGACGTTTATTTAGCGGAACTTGATAGTCCAGTACAAATCCACAAAGAAAATCACGAACTTGATCACGATTATGAAACTGATTTAATACAATTATTTTCAAGCCAATCTGACGATTGCGAAACTGTTCATAGCGCTCAATCTGATGATCTTGATTTTATTAAAATGACAGAAAATGCCTTAAATATATATAAAACACAAATGATAATACAAAAATCAGAAAAGGAATCGCGAACTATTAAAATCTTGTATAAAGGAAAAATAAGACACCTTGTAAAAACAAACGGGAATAATTCAAATATATTAAAATTCATGCAGGAAGTATTACCCGAAAAAGGTCTAGTCGCAATACATTGTGAAGATACAAATTTGTACGTTAAAATTCAAGAATGTTATAGGCAATATTTCGCACGCAATAAAAATTTAAAAGTTATCAGATCATGCCAATTATTAGACGATATTACAGATAAAGAAAAAATTTTAAAAATAATTGAAAAGGAACACTTAAAAAATAACCATAGAGGTATAGGCGAGATTTTTTTAGAAATTAAAAAACTATATTACTACCCCAACCTACAAAAAGAAATTAAAAAATATATTAACAACTGTAATATATGCAACCTTGCTGAATTCGATCGAAACCCCTTAAAATATAGGTTAAATATTACTGAAACCCCTTCAAAACATAACGAGATAATTCACTAAGATATTTGGTTTCCTCAGCGAAACATAATGTATCTTACAACTATTGATAAGTTCACAAAATACGCTACTGCACATTATCTAAAAGATAGGTCTTGGATTTCATTACTAAAAGCAATAAAAGAACGAATCCAGTACCTAGGGAAACCACAGCTAATAGTAACAGACAACGAATTTAATATTGTATTAATAAAGCAATTTCTTATTGATTATAATATAGAAATTCATTTTACAACCCCCCACAAGAAAACTGGTAATGCCGACGTTGAAAGACTCCATTCAACCCTAAACGAACACATAAGTCTATTCAATGCCGATAATGAAAACGAAGACACCACCCAAAACAAAGTGTTTAAAGCAATTGTCCACTACAACTATACAATTCATTCAACAACAAAATACAGGCCGATAGATTTTTTGAATAACTTACTTAGCTCAGAACAATTGTTAAAATTATCACAAACACTGAAACTTAATAAAGAACAATCAAATCTTAAAGATACTACCGATAATAATGTTAATTTTAAAAACGATTATGTAAAAAACTACAAAGTTGGCAAATCAAACCCTAAATATAAGTCAATTGAAGGCTATAGCCAAGAAGTAAACTACCTAATATCTAACGAAAATAAAAATAAGAAAATATACAAGGACCAAGTCAAAAGAAAATATAAATTTCAAAGCTGAAATTACAAATCTAATATAACCTAATAATATATATAAGAAAATAATTCATGTACACATGTATATATCTGAAATCTTAACCCTTTTGTTGTATTTCACCAATTTGGATTGATGAAACTTGTTGTGGGGGAGTTACATATACAAATAACATTATGTGTTTATGCTATGTACACATAGCATAAGAAATAGAGATAAGCAGCAGATAAAGAAGGAGAAGCTTTCTTGATGGGCTTCGTACGTCAGTCGAGTACAGACCGCTCAAGAGATCGGATAACAAATATATTTGACCTAAGATATTAAACTTAGCCGATTTATTATTGGGTTTTGTTAAATTGTGGAACGGAGTCCACTCTCATCCAATACCCATAATTGTTGTGAATACAACAACGGATGAGGCAAGGAAGTCTCCTCCTAACATCGGCTACCCTGGTGCTGAAACCCGGGACCCTGTTCTTAAGGCTAATCAATGTTACTATATAGATATCAGATATTTAAAATTTTTAAATCATTGATCAAAAAAATTGTCTTACTAAAACACATTTTGATAAATTTTTTTAAAATTATGTGAAAGCATATAAAACTAATATATACCAAGATTGGGGACGCAACGATAGAAAACAAAAAAGTTTTTCTCACTAGAAGTAGTTTTTGGACCGACTGTTTCTATGGGAGCTATATGCTATAGTGATCCGATGTTAATACATTTTTCCAGATTTATGTGGAAACATATAAAACTAACTTTTACCAATATTAGTGACGCTACGATTGAAAACAAACAAGTTTTTCTAACTAAAACTAGTTCTTAGACCGATCGTTCCTACGACAGCTATATGATATAGTCATCCGATCCGGCCGGTTCCAACATATTAGTTGCGTGCAGTAAATAGAAGATTTTGTGCAAAATTTCAGCACGATAGCTTGGCGAAAAAGTTGAAGGCTAGGCGAGCACTGATTGGCTTTGCTTGTTTTTTACTCTCTTTGCGAAGGGCTCGGCATGTGTTCGGCTAGTGTCAGTGTGAATTTGCCGAATGTGTTCGGACAGCTGTGTCTTGGAAAACGACGTCTGCTTTAAAACTGAGGGACTAGTTCGCGTAGAAATAGACGGACGGACGAACAGACGGACGGACAGACAGACGGACGGACGGACGGACAGACGGAATTGAACTCAGCTTGTCGTCCTGATCAAGAATATACATAGTTTATGGGGTCGGAATTGAATATTTTTATGCGTTACAAACTTCTGGGCAATATTAATATACACTTTTCAAGTGTATAATTACGGTATGTACTTACAACTGGGTACATGTCCTGTAAACTTGATATATTGTACAACACGGAACTATCCCAAAATCCTCGACGTGAATGTTCCACTTGAAGCTGAAAGATATTAAGCAACACAATTGCATATATTTAATAAAGACTACAAAAGTTTTTTTTTTTCTGAAGTATTTTGAAACGCTGAAATCGAAAATCAAGTTCATACATTTTAGTAAGGATACGTTTTTGAAAAATCAAGCAAGATTAAATTACAAATTTAAACATGCTTAAAGAAACAAGGATAAAGTATATGTCCACTGCAAACATTAGTTATATCTAAAAAAAAACAAGGGTATAATAAATCAATTTAACAGTCATCACGATTGTGAATTTGTGCGATTTTTTGCATTTTATCAAAGCGGATTTAAAGGATGTCGACATATGGAAATCATAACAATTTATTTATTTATGTGGTTTACCAAAGTACTGTTCCCTGTAACAGTTAGGAATTAAGATTTCACAACTTATTATTTCTAACACTAAATAGATTACTGAGCTAATTTTTTTGAAATATGTTTAAGTTTTTTAAAATTGTGCAGATGTTTGTAACGCATTGATGGAAGCATCTCCGATCCCATAAATTATAAATATTCTTGATCCGCATCAATAGACGAGTCGATCTAGCCCTGTCTGTCCGTTCGTCTGTTTGTTTCTATGCTATCTTCTCCCTCAGTTTTAAAAGTACCTTGACCAAACTTTGCAAAAGTCTTTATATACATACATACATACATACATATGCTGCACATTTGTCGGAACCGGCCGGATCGGACGACTTTATCATCTAGCTGCCAAAGGAACGATCGGTCCCAAAACTAGTTCTAGTAACAAAAACTTTTTTGTTTTCAACGGTAGCGTCTTCAAACTTGGTCTTTACTAGTAGTGTATGCTTTCACTAAATTCTGGAAAGTTTGATTAAAATCGTACGGCTATAGCATATAGCTGCCATAGAAAAGATAAGTCCACAAACAAGATCTAGTGAGAAGAACTTTTTTATTTTTAATGGTAGAGTCTTTAAACTAGTCTAAACTAATCGTGAATATTATCTGCTTCAACACAATTTGATGAGTTGGATCAAAATCGGATATTCGCTACAGTCATTCGATTTTGATCAATTTTTTCCAGAATTATGTGGAAACCTATAAAACTAATATGTACCAAGATTGGTGACGCTAAGATGGAAAACAAAAAAGTTTTTCCCACTAAAACTAGTTTTTTGACCGATCGTTCCCTTGGCAGCTATGTGGGTTGCTATTTAAGTTTCTGGCCTAGGTCACTTCAAGCCATTTTAGGACCAATTGGCCTTTTCCCAAAAAAAGTTTAGACTTTTATCGATAAAAGCTCCATACAACTCTTTCAAGTGTGATCACGTTTGATATCGATTAACGATTAATCAAAAACTTACCTCGTCAGAAAAATGGAATTAACTCGAGAAAATTTTCGCGCAATCATTTTTCACAACTTTCGCCGTGGATTATCACGAAAAGAGTGCAACGAAGAACTTAAATCTTTGTATGGCGATGAAGCACCATCCTATAGCACTGTAAAAAATTGGTTTAATGAATTCAATCGCGGGCTACACTCGCCCGAAGACGAAGGTTGTGTAGGTCGTCCAAAAACAGTCGTTGTGCCAGAAAACATTGATGCCGTACGTGAACTGATAGAGCAAGATGATCATGTGACATAAAGTGAGAAAGAGGCATACTTGGGCATTTCTTCCACCAGCATACATTCGATATTGCATGAACACCTGGGCGTAAAAAAGGTTTGTTCTCGTTGAATCCTGCACAATTTGACAATCGCTCAAAAAAAGGCTCGTGTGGATTTGTTCAATGAAATTTAAAAAAAAAAACAATCACACCAGCTCCTTTTTGACCGCCCTAAACGTCGAATTGATGGGTCATCCGCCGTACAGCACCCAATGACTTCTTTTTATTCCCGCACATCAAGGGAAAAATGCTTGGTCAACGAATTTCGTCGCCAAAAGATGATGTTGAAGAGTTCAAAAACCCCGTTGTGGAGGTGTCTCAATCGGAGCGCATGCAAAAGTGTATAAATCTTGCTGGAGAATACTTTAAAAAACAATAAAACCATTTTTGATCATAAATACTCGCGTTTTCATTATTAGGCCAGCAGTATATATAGCAACCTACGTATATGATATAGTCATCCGATCCGGCCGGTTCCGACAATTGTGCAGTCGATGTGTTTTTAAAGACTTTTTGCAAAGTTTGGTCAAGATAGCTTTAAAACTGAGGGAGGAGATAGCATAGAAACAGACGGACAGACGGACGGACGGACGGACAAACGGAAATGAACTCAGCTCGTCATGCTGATCAAGAATATATATACTTTATGTGGTCGGAAATGCTTCCTTCTATGCGTTACAAACATCGTGACAATTTTAATATACCCTTTGCAAGGGTATAAAAATAGAAGGCTAACATCGCCTCCGCCGATGTTTAAATACCCTTGCAGTTTTTTTTATTTTATATTAGAATTGGATTTTCTGATAATTTTAGAAAAATTTCATTTCGCCTAGAACCTGTCCCAAGCTTACCAACAGATTGCGCCACTTTCCGTAACCATGTGGCAACCCGCCAGCCATCTATCGATAACAATCCCAATCGATGAACTATCATCTCCATCGAAACGTCTAGAAGACGACACGCGATTTCGACACTCAAGTTTAACCAATTAATTTAGAGATAGTTTTGAAATAAAAGTAAATATTATAAGTGAATAAATCTTCGACTTTCTGTTCACTAAAGTGGTGACCCTCGACGCCGAGCACACTCGCTCCACAGTTGTGCCATCAAAAAGTTGTGAAATTCATGACCAGGTACAACTTACGCTCAGCAAAATCAAACAGCAACGAGCCAACTGACAGCGAAGAGCAATATTTCGACAGAAACGGCCCAGAAATGGAAACTGAGGAGATGAAGGTACAGTTGGATACTGTGCAAGATGAACTTGACCAACTTCGCCAAGAGATCAGCCAGCAGACAAACGCAAGCAAAAACGTGCATCGTGTGGTAGTGCCCAAGTTCATCAAAACCAACCCCAAAATTTGGTTTTCACAGCTAGAACGCTCGTTTCGTCTGAACAACATAACAAATGACCACGACAAATTTGACCTGGTCACAATCAATCTGGAGGAGAATATCATACTAGATATTGAAGATCTCGTGACCACACCGCCGGAGGCCAATCGCTATGCCGCACTTAAGACACGCCTACTTACGAAATTTGCCGAGTCATCTGAAAGCAAATTGCAACGCTTGCTTCACGGATCAGATACAACAGGAATGAAGCCATCTGAAATACTCTCTCACATGCGGCGTCTGGCACCAGATCCAGAATGGGAATCTATTATACGCACACTTTTTATGGATCAGATGCCATCATCAGTTCGCCCACTTCTATCAGTGTGGCCGGAAAACGATCTGGGCAATTTGGTCAAAATGGCCGACAAGATGCTGGAGGCAGCCAAGCCGGATTTGGTGTTCACATTGTCGTCCCAACAGCAATCAGAATCGACAGCCACCGATTCTTTGGATGTACTTTCTCGCAAGGCGATGTCCACAGGCGACATCAACAAAACTTTGCAAATCCTTTTGGAGTCGGTCCACAAACTTCAGGCTGATTTTAAAAATCTGCAAATCACTGCCACGAGCGCATCCTTGCCTTTGCACAATAAACAAGGCAGTGCCAATGGAGAACTTTGCTATTTCCATAAGAGATTCAAGGATCAAGCTCGCAAGTGCCGCCCTGGGTGCCCCAACTGGCAGACGCCTAATTCGCTGGTTGACGGCAGCCCAACGAGGATCAGCAGCACTACGAAGGACGATGAACCTCGTCTCCACATTTTCGACAAAAAATCGAACATTTCTTTCCTCATCGACTTATGTTCAGTCGTGTCGGTGCTACCGCGCACGAGTGTGAACCTTAGGTCAAAACCCAATGCTCTGCAATTGTATGCAGCAAATCAAACCATGATACAAACTTATGGAACACACGTTTAATGCATTGATTTAGGCCTACGCCGCTCATTCAACTGGCCCTTTATCATTGCAGACGTAAAAACCGCCATAATTCGGAGCTGACTTCTTGGCAAAGTAAAATTTGATAATTGATTTAAAGGCTCGAAAACTAATCGATATCGGTCCAAATTATCATCATCAGGCACACTGCTCAATGCTGTTGACTTCTCAGTTTCAACCGTAAACGAGGATGACGATTTTCGAGGATTGTTGAAACAGTTTATTGGGATAACCAAAATGCCTTCGATACCACAGTGTACCACGAACACGTTGCACGATGTAGTTCACCATATCGAGACTACAGGCAATTCTATAGCAGATCGTCCACGGAGATTAGCAGGAGACAAACTCGCTGTTGCCAAACAGGAAGTTAACTTTCTCCTAGAACAAGGAATCTGCCGCCCATCAAAGAGCTCCTGGGCTAGCCTTCTTCACATGGTGTCCAAAAAAACAGGTGGTTGGCGTGCAGCGGGGACTACCGAAAACTAAACGGGATTACCGTACCCGACCGTTATCCCATTGCTCACATACATGATTTTGCAGAAAGGCTGCATGGCAAATCAATTTTTTCCACAATCGACTTGGTACGAGCCTACTACCAGATTCCTATGGCCGCCGAGGACATACAAAAAAACAGCAGTTTGCACTCCGTTTGTTCTTATTGAATTTCTCTACATGCCTTTCGGTCTCAAAAATGCTACACAAACGTTTCAGCGTTTTATGGACGACATCTTCAGAGGAATTGACTATGTATACTGCTATATCGATGACATCCTCATCGCATCCGCTTCACCAGACGAGCATGAAAAGCATTTGCAAACTGTTTTTACAATCTTACAGAAACATGGTCTTGGTATTAATCCCAACAAATGTCAATTTGGTAAATCAGAGGTACTCTTTTTAAGCTATATTATTATACGAGCGCCGACTGATAGCATAGATGCGATTGTCAATTACAAGCAACCCGAAACATTGTGTGAACTGGGAAGAATCTTGGGAATCATCAATTACTGCCGGCGATGTATTCCGCACGCATCCAAAGTTCAAGCTGCACTAAGTGAGGTTACTCGTGGCATCAACAAGAACGACAAAAGCAAAGTTCCATGGACGACCGAACTAACAATTGCTTTTGAGGCCTGCAAGCGGAGCGTTGCTGACGCTGTTCTTTTATCGCATCCCTCATCCATCGCACCATTGGCTTTGATATGCGACGCTTCTGATTCGGCTATTGGAGCCGCACTTGAGGAACAAATTAACTCCGACACTGAAAAAAACTATAGCACTTATGATCGGGAACTTCTCGCCATATATGATGCCATTCGCTATTTCAGACATATCACAAGCCGTTATCTTTCGCTTTTTCACAGAAGCCAGAAAAAGCCTCACCCCGACAGCTGCGCCATTTGGATTTCATCTCGCAGTTTTGCCTTGTCGCGCCTTGACGCAATTTCAATGCCCACTGCAGTATCGCTAGAAAGAATTGAAACAGCTCAAAGCGATGATACCGAACTCCCACCACTATTACAGGGTAGTTCATCACTCAAATTGCAGATGGTCAAATTATATAACAATGTCACCGTATACTGCGACGTTTCCACTGGATTGGTCAGACCGTACGTACCACACAATCTTCGGTATCCCGTTTTCGCCTCTGTTCAAGGATTGTGTCACCCTAATGGAAGATCAACTCTAAAACAAGTTCGGCAAAAATATGTATGGCCTTCCATGAGAAAAGACATAACCTTTTGGGCACGCAACTGCCAACCATGCCAACGAGCCAAGATTCATCGTCACAAATCGCACATTCCTAACAAAATTGATATGCCAGAAAATCGCTTTGACCATATTCATCTGGACATTGTTATAATGCCTCTTGTAAATGGATACCGATACTGTTTGACGATGATAGACCGTTTTACACGTTGGCCCGAAGCTATTCCTTTGAAGGATATGTGAGCCAGCACCGTAGCGACAGCATTTTGGACTCACTGGGTGGCACGCTTTGGTTGTCCTACTACAATCACAACTGACCAAGGTGCCCAACTCGAATCCGCCCTTTTCAAATCGTTAGCAGAGCTGTTGGGTAGCAATCACATTCACACTACGGCGTACCATCCCCAATCCAATGGCATGGTTGAACGTTGGCATCGTTCCCTAAAAGCTGCTCTAATGTGCAGCCCTAATACACCTTGGATAGAGTTGCTGCCAACTGTGCTACTTGGATTAAGAACGTGTTACAAACAGGATTTGGGCTCATCCACAGCTGAACCGCCAAATGAAATTTATGATGATTTGGATAAACCCATCAATCCATCTGATTTCGCTTTAAAATTCCGAGAACAAATGCGAACAGTGCGTCCACTCCCTGCCGCTCACCATATCAAGAAGAGTATGTTTATTCACAAACATCTCGCAGACTGTTCGCATATTTTCATAAGGACAGATGCAGTACGACAACCCTTGGAGCCGCCATATACCGGTCCTTATGAAATAGTCGAGCGTTCAACGGATCGGGTATACATCATAAAAATTAATGGCAAAGATGTTGCCGAGACGGCAATCCGATCGTCTTAAGCCCGCTTTCATTCTCAAAGATGATCCAAACGCTAACTCTCAACCTGGCCTCATCAAACCGATTCGAACATATGAGCGGGTCAAAATGATCAGTTTCGCTCACAAGTCGGTCACTGGGAGGGGGGTAGCTGTGGCAACCCGCCAGCCATCTATCGATAACAATCCCTATCGATGAACTATCATCTCCATCTAAACGTCTAGAAGACGACACGCGATTTCGACACTCAAGTTTAACCAATTAATTTAGAGATAGTTTTGTAATAAAAGTAAATATTATTAGTGAATAAATTAAAATAATTTTGTGTTGTTTAACTTGCTAATTTTGATGCAAGTTTCTTTAAATAATTTCTATAATTCTTTACCGTGTTGAGCTTCGCGCTTCGGTAGTGTACGTTTTAACAAACAATTTAACAAATATAATAATCGCGGCGTCAGCTTTGTGTATATTTGTTTGTGTAATTGTTTTGCTTATCTGTTTTTGGCGGTCCCCATCCCCCAACCCCCCTTGAAATGGTCTTGCCCTGCATGCACTGACATTCAATTCAATTTTTCGCGTATGTATAACAGCGTGAAAAATAGTTTTGATAAATTGCACAAAGTGTCCAAGCAACTTTCAAGCGAGTTTAGCTCCAGTTCTGAGTTGCTTAGTCAATTCAAATTCGAGTCGGTTGGAGCCGCAATTTTTAGTTGTGCCACCGCCTGATTCCGGTGAATCGCCCCATCCTCCTCCATCATTGCCAAGCACTCCCTTGAATTTTGACTTGTCGTCAACAATTTCTTTGTCTGCCTCTCCAGGAAACTTGCTGGATGTTTCACCATTACCCTCCCCACCTACTAACGACTTGTCCAATGCACCATTAGATAGGTCTGTTAATTCGCTAATAGTGCCTTCCGAACCTCAATGTTATGGTTTCTGGTCCTATTTCTCCTCAGCCTCCCATTCTTACAGTTGTAGCTCCTCGTAGACAAGTTTTTGTGTCTAGGTTGTCTCCTGAAATTGCAGCATACATTGCTCAAAAATCCTCAGCAAGAGTTTCTATTTCGAAGTTCAGTTTTGCTGAGCCTCGGGATATAGCTTCGTTTAAAATTAGTGTCTCTTCCGAAGAATTTCCCATTATATGTGACCCATATAATAATAGTGCTCCAAAAAACTAGTCCAGTCCTCCGTTCTTAGTATCGTCTATCAAAATGTTAGGGGTCTTTTGTCCAAACTTACCTCTTTATTTTTGTATAGCGCATCATTTGATTTTGACATTATTGCATTCTCAGAGACCTGGTTAAATCCCTCCGTTTCTGATTGTGAAATATTGTCAAATGATTATATTGTTTACCGTCGTGATCGACAGGTTCGCCGAGGTGGAGGTGTTACGATAGCAGTAAAATTTAACCTGCGGTCGGAATGCATTTCTGTAAATGTGCCTGACGATGTTGAATTTGTTGCCGTTAAGATAACTTTTAATTCCTTTTCTGTATTCATTTCTTGTTCCTATATCCCTCCTTCTTCCGATATTCAAGTATATATGCACCATATAAACTGCATAAAATATGTCTTCACTCAATTATGAGACTTTGAATCTATGGTTTTTATTGGTGATTTTAACTTGCCAAACATCGCGTGGTCAAATCTTAATGGGTCAACTTATCTTGTACCATCTGCACAGCATGATTTATTAGATTGTCTGCTTGATCTGACTTTGTTTCAAATAAATTCTGTTCCAAATCATTTAAACAAATTGTTAGATCTTGTTTTTCTCACTGACAGTTCTAATGCTGTTGTCTCTAGGTCTTCCTCCCTAACACTACCCGAGGATTCTCTTACAAATCCTGGATTTACCCCTTCATCTTCAATGACTTCAGTAAAACCTCGTCGTTGCTTCCGTAAAGCTAATTTTACCCTGCTTAATCAACTTATTTGTTCAAAAAATTGGTCTCCTTTATACAATGCAGTTGACATTGACGTCGTTGTTACCTTTTTTTATGACTCTATTAACTCTTTCTTTGATATTTCTGTTCCAAATAGTGTCGCTTCTTCTGAGTCTCTTCAACCCCCTTGGTACTGTCCTAAGCTTTCTAATTTAAAAAATATAAAGTCTAGATGTTTTAAAAAGTATAAAAAAAACAGGTTCTAATCTTGAATTTTCTAAATACTCGATAGCCAAGTCAAACTTTACTCTTTTTAATTCTCAATGTTATAAGAATTATCTTGCTCGCTGTAAAATTCAATTCGCACAAGACCCTAAACAATTTTACAAATTTGTTAACTCTAAGCGTAAAACTTTGACTCTACTTTCTTCATTCTTTTTACATAACCAATAGGCTAGCAACGATTCCTCTCCCGCGGACTTATTCGCTGACTTTTTTCAATCAACTTACTCCTCTGTCCCTTTTAATAACATATCTTATCCTTAAGACATTTCTTCTTCAAACTCTTTAAATGCTTCCATAATTACTGAATCTTCTCTACTTTCATATTTGAAATCTCTAAAGTCTTCATACTCTCCTGGACCTGACAACATCCCTAGTTGTGTCCTCAGAGAGTGTTGTAATTCCATATGCAAACCTTTACTAAAGCTTTTTAATCTATCGCTTGACTCTACTATTTTTCCAAATCTTTGGAAAGAATTCTACATTATTCCTGTTCACAAAAAGGGTGGAAAATCAGATATTTCCAATTATAGAGGTATCGCCAAATTATCTGGTAATCCTCAGTTGTTTGAAGAAATTATAACCTCTACATTGCAGCATTACTGCAAATCGGTTTTGTCACCTTTTCAGCATGGATTTGTAAAGAGTCGGTCAACTACGACCAATTTGCTTGAACTCACATCATTAGTTAACGATGGATTCCTTATGAAATGCCAAACTGATGTCATCTACACTGACTTCAGTAAGGCTTTTGACTCCGTGAACCATGATCTCCTCCTCCTCAAGCTTGATCGTATTGGATTTCCCTCCCCTTTTCTTTTTTGAATCTCTTCATATTTAAAAGATAGAACTCAAAATTTCTGCTCAGATCTAATATTCCAAAGCCTGTCTACGTAACTTCCGGTGTACCTCAAGGAAGCCACCTCGGTCCTTTGTTTTTCACTCTTTTTATACACTTGGAAAGTGTATATTAATTTTGCTGAATTTGGCTGAAATTTTGCACAGAGTCTTCTTTTTACTGCACGCAACTAATATGTCGGAACCGGCCGGATCGGATGACTATATCATATAGCTGCCATAGGAACGATCGGTATAAGAACTAGTTCTAGTGAGAAAAACTTTTTTGTTTTCTATCGTATCGTTTAAAAACAAATTCTAGTAAGAAAAACTTTTTATACACTTGAAAAGTGTATATTAATTTTGCCCAGAAGTTTGTAACGCATAGAAATATTCATTTCCGACCCCATAAACTATATATATTCTTGATCAGGACAACAAGCTGAGTTCATTTCCGCTTGTCCGTCCGTCCGTCCGTCTGTCCGTCTGTCTGTCCGTCTGTCTGTTTCTACGCGAACTAGTCTCTCAGTTTTAAAGCTATCGAGCTGAAATTTTGCACAGAGTCTTCTTTTTACTGCACGCAACTAATATGTCGGAACCGGCCGGATCGGATGACTATATCATATAGCTGCCATAGGAACGATCGGTCTAAGAACAAGTTCTAGTTAGAAAAACTTTTTTGTTTTAAATCGTAGCGTCCCCAATCTTGGTATATGTTAGTTTTATATGCTTCCACATAATTCTGGAAAAATGTATCAAAATCGGATCACTATAGCATATAGCTGCCATAGGAACGATCGGTCGAAAAATAAGTCGTTGTGAGAAAAACTTTTTTGATTTTCATCGTAGCGGCTCCAATCGTAGTATATATTTGTTTTATATGTTTCCACACAATTCTGAAAAAATTGATCAAAATCGGATGACTATAGCATATAGCTGCCATATAAACGGTCGGTCAAAAAAAACACTTTTAGTGAGAAAAACTTTTTTGTTTTTTATCGTAGCGTCCCCAATCTTGGTATATATTAGTTTTATATGCTTTCACATAATTTTGAAAAAAATTATCAAAATCGGATGACTATAGCATATAGCTGCCATAGGACCGATCGGTCGGAAAATGTGTTTTACTAAGAAAAGTTTTTTATGGTATTAAATTTTTATTATCAATGATTTCATAATTTTAAATATCTGATATCTATATCCTATATATATTTTACCGGTTAAATCAGTTGAAGTAAAGTTTTTCAAGTGTATTAAAACTTCGGCACAATCGAAGTTAGCTTTGCCTACTCGTTATTAATGATCTCCCCTCGATAATATCTCATTCTCGGATACTTATGTATGCCGATGACGTTAAACTCATTATACACTTGAAAAGTGTATATTAATTTTGCCCAGAAGTTTGTAACGCATAGAAATATTCATTTCCGACCACATAAACTATATATATTCTTGATCAGGACGACGAACTGAGTTCAATTCCGTCCGTCCGTCTGTCTGTTTCTACGCGAACTTGTCCCTCAGTTTTAAAGCTATCGAGCTGAAATTTTGCACAGAGTCTTCTTTTTACTGCACGCAACTAATATATCGAAACCGGCCGGATCGGATGACTATATCATATAGCTGCCATAGGAATGATCGATCTAAGAACTAGTTTTAGTTAGAAAAACTTTTTTGTTTTTCATCGTAGGGTCACTAATCTTGGTATATGTTAGTTTTATATGTTTCCACATAATTCTGGAAAAATGTATCAAAATCGGATGACTATAGCATATAGCTGCCATAGGACCGATCGGTCGGAAAATGTGTTTTACTAAGAAAAGTTTTCTTTTATGGTATCAAATTTTTATTATCAATGATTTAAAAATTTTAAATATCTGATATCTATATCCTTTATATATTTTACCGGTTAAATCAGTTGGAGTAATGTTTTTCAAGTGTATTAAAACTTTGGCACAGTCGAAGTTAGCTTTGCCTTCTCGTTTTATCTTACAACGACCCGATGCATTCTATTAGGTTGCAAGATGATTTAAACTCGCTTCATTTTTGGTGCTTGGTTAATCATTTATTTCTTAATTGCGCAAAATGTCTTTTCATCGTTGCAAACCTTCGCTAGTTTCCTATTCGATTGGCAATGAACCCTTGCAACGAATATCAACTGTCGTTGATCTTGGAGTTATTTTTGATTGCAAATTAAGCTTCAATGATCATATATCCTGTATAGTTAATAAGGCGAATGGTGTACTTGGATTCATTAAGCGTTGGTCGAAGGAATTTAATGATCCCTATACAACAAAAGTTATTTTTACATCTTTAGTTCGCCCGGTGCTTGAATACTGCTCATCTGTCTGGTGTGCGCAGTATAAAAAGCATATGGATCGTATTGAGTCTGTCCAAAAGCAATTCTTGCTTTTTGCCCTCCGCGGCTTAAATTGGGATCCCAAAATTCGGTTGCCATCGTATTCTAGTAGGCTTTTGCTTATTAACCTTCCATCGTTGGCTAACCGTAGAACAGTCCTAGGCGTTTCTTTTCTTCATAAGTTAATTATCGGTGATGTAGACTCTTCTGAACTCTTAGGTCGCCTTAACTTCTCTGTTCCCTCTAGACCAACTAGAAATTATTTGCCTTTAATCTTGCCTAGATGCACAACCGACTATGCACAGCACAACCTTTTTCGTGTTTTATGTCAAAATTATAATGATGTTTATCACCTGCTCTCAACAGAACTCTCTCTCTTTTCCATAAAGTTCTCTCTTTTTGCTCATGTCTGGCAAAATCTCTGACCACATCCAGCAGGAGCAGGGGCCTAGCTTGCCGGACCGGTTAATAAATATTCCCCCACCGGGTCAGAGATTTTCCGGATGATTTAATTCATCTTTATTTTAGCTTATATTTATTTTATTTTTATTATATATAATTTAATTTAATTTTTACCTTTTTTTAATTCTTTTAATTATACACTTGAAAAGTGTATATTAATTTTGCCACGAAGTTTGTAACGCATTGAAATATTCATTTCCGACCCCATAAACTATATATATTCTTGATCAGGACGACGAGCCGAGTTCATTTCCGCTTGTCCGTCCGTCCGTCGTCGTCTGTCCGTCTGTCCGTCTGTCCGTCTGTCCGTCTGTCCGTCTGTCTGTTTCTACGCGAACTAGTCTCTCAGTTTTAAAGCTATCGAGCTGAAATTTTGCACAGAGTCTTCTTTTTACAATGCGACGCAACTAATATGTCGGAACCGGCCGGATCGGATAACTATATCATATAGCTGCCATAGGAACGATCGGTCTAAGAACAAGTTCTTGTTAGAAAAACTTTTTTGTTTTCCATCGTAGCGTCACTAATCTTGGTATATGTTAGTTTTATATGCTTTCACATAATTCTGGAAAAATGTATCAAAATCGGATCATTATAGCATATAGCTGCCATAGGAACGATCGGTCGAAAAATAAGTCTTTGTGAGAAAAACTTTTTTGATTTCCATCGTAGCGTCTCCAATCGTAGTATATATTTGTTTTATATGTTTCCACATAATTCTGAAAAAATTTATCAAAATCGGATGACTATAGCATATAGCTGCCATATAAACGGACGGTAAAAAAACTACTTCTAGTGAGAAAAACTTTTTTGTTTTTCATCGTAGCGTCCCCAATCTTGGTATATATTAGTTTTATATGCTTTCACATAATTTCGAAAAAAATTATCAAAATCGGATGACTATAGCATATAGCTGCCATAGGAACGATCGGTCGTAAAATGTGTTTTACTAAGAAAAGTTTTTTTTCTGGAATCAAATTTTAATTATCAATGATTTAAAAATTTTAAATATCTGATATCTATATCCTATATATATTTTACCGGTTAAATCAGTTGGAGCAAAGTTTTTCAAGTGTATTAAAACTTCGGCACAGTCGAAGTTAGCTTTGCCTTCTCGTTTTAAATTTTATTTTCATTTATTATTATTTATTTATTGTTTTATTTTATATTATTTTTGTTCATTCTATAATATTGTTTATTTATTGTTTGAGTTTATGATTTTGTAAACATATTTTTAAGCCTTCTCTTTTTCTTTTTCTTCACCCTTCTCTTTTTCTCTTTTTCGACTTCTATACTATTTAAATTTGTGTTAGGTCAAGTAACGTCTCTGGCTTCAATTGGCTGTTAATTGGCTGGCTAACGTATTCAGTTTTTCTTTTTTTGGTTGACAGCCACCATTTGTCGACGTTTTTTCAACAAATAAACAAATAAAAAAGTTTTTTTCACTAGAACTAGTTTTTGGGCCGACCGTTTATATGCCAGCTATATGCTATAGTCATCTGATTTTGATTAATTTTTCCACAATTGTGTGGAAGCATATAAAACTAATATATAACACGATTGGTGACGCTTCGATGAAAAACAAAAAAGTTTTTCTCACTAGAACTAGTTTTTGGACCGTCCGTTTATATGGCAGCTATATGCTATAGTCATCTGATTTTGATCAAATTTTCCAGAATTGTGTGGAAGCATATAAAATTAATATATACCATGATTGGTGACGCTGCGATGGAAAACAAAAACAGTTTTTCTCACTAGAACTAGTTTTTGGACAGACCGTTTTTATGGCAGCTATATGATATAGTCATCCGATCCGGCCGATTCCGACAAATGTGCAGCCTATGTGTACTTAAAGACTTTTTGCAAAGTTTGGTCAAGATAGCTTCAAAACTGAGGGAGGAGATAGCATAGAAACAAACGGACGGACAGACGGACAAACGGAAATGAACTCAGCTCGTCATGCTGATCAAGAATATATATACTTTATGTGGTCGGAAATGTGCATTTCTATGTGTTTGAAATGTTTGGGAAAAATTGATATACACATTTCAAGTGTATTAAAAAGTACGATTTAAAAAAAACGAGAAGGCAAAGCTAACTTCGACTGTGCCGAAGTTTTAATACACTTGAAAACGTTTACTCCAACTGATTTAACCGGTAAAATATATAAAGGATATAGATATCAAATATTTAAAAATTTTTAAATCATTGATAAGAAAGATTTGATACCATAAAAAAAACTTTTCTTAGTAAACCACATTTTCCGACCGATCGGTCCTATGGCAGCTATATGCTATAGTCATCCGATCTTGATAAATTTTTTTAAAATTATGTGAAAGCTTATAAAACTTATATATACCAAGATTGGGGACGCTACGATAGAAAACAAAAAAGTTTTTCTCACTAGAAGTAGTTTTTTGACCGACCCTTTATATGGCAGCTATATGCTATAGTCATCCGATTTTGATAAATTTTTTTCAGAATTATGTGAAAGCATATAAAACTAATAAATACCACGATTGGTGATGCTACAATGGAAAACAAAAAGTTTTTCTCACTAGATCTAGTTTTTTGAACGACCGTTTATATGGCAGCTATATGCTATAGTCATCCGATTTTGATCAATTTTTCCAGAATTGTGAAAATATATAAAACTAATAAATACCAGGATAGGTGACGCTCCAATGGAAAACAAAAAAGTTTTTCTCACTAGAACTAGTTTTTGGACCGATCGTTCCTATGGCAGCTATATGATATAGTCATCCGATCCGGCCGGTTCCGACATATTAGTTGCGTGCAGTAAAAAGAAGACTCTGTGCAAAATTTCAGCTCGATAGCTTTAAAACTGAGAGACTAGTTCGCGTAGAAACAGACGGACAGACGGACAGACGGACAGACGGACGGACGGACGGACAAGCGGAAATGAACTCGGCTCGTCGTCCTGATCAAGAATATATATAGTTTATGGGGTCGGAAATGAATATTTCTATGCGTTACAAACTTCTGGGCAAAATTAATATACACTTTTCAAGTGTATAAAAATAGAAGGCTAACATCGGCTACGCCGATGTTTTAAATACCCTTGCAGTTTTTGAAAGGCGCTACCATTGATAACAAAAAAGTTTTTCTCACTAGAATTAGTTCTTAGACCGATCGTTCCTATGGCAGCTATATGCTATAGTCACCCGATTTTGATAAATTTTTCATGGATTGTGTGGAAGCATATAAAACTTATATATACCACGATTGGTGACGCTATGATGGAAAACAAATAAGTTTTTCCCACTAGAACTAGTTTTGGAACGACCGTTTATATGGCAGCTATATGCTATAGTCATCCGATTTTTATAAATTTTTCCAGAATTGTGTGGAAGCATATAAATCTAATATATACCACGATTGGTGACGCTACGATGGAAAACAAAAAAGTTTTTCTCATTAGAACAAGTTTTTGGACCGATCGTTCCTATGGCAGCTATATGCTATAGTCATCCGATTTCGATAAATTTTTCCAGAATTTTGTGGAAGTATATAAAACTAATATATACCACGAATGGTGATGCTACGATGGAAAACAAAAAAGTTTTTCTCACTAGAACTTGTTTTTGCACCGACCGTTTATATGGCAGCTATATGCTATAGTCATCCGATTTTGATAAATTTTACCAGAATTGTGTAGAAGCATATAAAACTAATATATACCTAGATTGGTGCAGCTAAGATGGAAAATAAAAAAGTTTTTCCTACAAAAACTAGTTTTTGGACCGATCGTTCCTATGGCAGCTATATGATATAGTCATCCGATCCGGCCGGTTCCGACAAATGTGCAGCGTATTTGTATTTAAAGAGTTTTTGCAAAGTTTGGTCAAGATAGCTTCAAAACTGAGGGAGGAGATAGCATAGAAACAGACGGACAGACGGACAGACGGACAGACGGAAATGAACTCAGCTCGTCATGCTGATCAAGAATATATATACTTTATGTGGTCGGAAATGCTTCCTTCACTGCGTTACAAACATCGTGACAATTTTAATATACCCTCTGCAAGGGTATAAAAATAGAAGGCTAACATGGGCTACGCCGATGTTTTAAATTCCCTTGCAGTTTTTGAAAGGCGCAACCATTGATAACAAGAAAGTTTTTCTCATTGGAACTAGTTTTTAGACCGATCGTTCCTATGGCAGCTATATGCTATAGTCATCAGATTTTGATAAATTTTTCACGAATTGGGTGAAAGCCTTTGAAACTAATATATACCACGATTGGTGATGCTACGGTGGAAAACAAAAAAGTTTTTCTCACTAGAACTAGTTTTTTGACCGACCGTATATGGCAGCTATATGCTATAGTCATCCGATTTTGATAAATTTTTCTGTTTCTATGCTATCTCCTTCCTCAGTTTTGAAGCTATCTTGACCAAACTTTGCAAAAAGTCTTTAAGTACACATAGGCTGCACATTTGTCGGAATCGGCCGGATCGGATGACTGTATCATATAGCTGCCATAGAAACGATCGGTCAAAAACTAGTTCTAGTGAGAAAAACTTTTTTGTTTTCTATTGTAGCGTCACCAATCGTGGTATATATTAGTTTCATATGCTTTTACCCAATTCGTGAAAAATGTATCAAAATCGGATGACTATAGCATATAGCTGCCATAGGAACGATCGGTCTAAGAACTAGTTCTAGTGAGAAAAACTTTTTTGTTTTCCACCGTAGCATCACCAATCGTGGTATATATTAGTTTCATATGCTTTTACCCAATTCGTGAAAAATTTATCAAAATCGGATGACTATAGCATATAGCTGCCATAGGAACGATCGGTCTAAAAATTAGTTCTAGTGAAAAAACTTTTTTGTTATCAATGGTAGCGCCTTTCAAAAACTGCAAGGGTATTTAAAACATCGGCGTAGCCTTCCATTTTTTTGTATTGCACTTATAAGTTTAATCTTTTGAAAGAATTTTAGGTTTTTTATTCTCGTAAACCATTTCGAATTTCTCTTTCAAGACTTCGGCGAAGTTGTAGCTTAGGCTAAAATTAACAACCCGTAAGAACAAACCGACGAGAGCATGCCCGACGGTTGGAATCTAAGTGTACTTTGCCCAATTTTCAAAAAAGGAGACCCCTCAATCTGCGCCAACTACCGTGGGATTAGTCTTCTTCCCATTGCATATAAAGAACTGTCAAGCATATTATGTGAACGTCTAAAGCCATTTACAAACAAACTGATTGGACACTATCAGTGTGGCTTTAGACCTGGTAAATCCACCACAGACCAGATTTTCACATTGCGACAAATCCTGGAGAAGCACTATGAGACAGGTATCAACTCTCACCACCTTTTTGTTGATTACAAAGCCGCTTTCGACACGCCGTTAAGGTCAAAGTTCTTTGACGCCCTGTCTACTTTTGGTATACCAGCAAAGTACGTTCGACTTTGCATGATGACGTTGAGAAGCACGCAAAGCTCCGTCAAAATAGGAAAGAACCTCTCCGAACCATTCGATACCAAAAGAGGTTTTAGGCAGGGCGACACCTTGTCGTGCGACTTCTTTAATCTGCTGATGGAGTATATAATACGCCAGTGCCCAAATGCCAACAAATCGGGCACCATCTTCTATAAAGATGTAATGCTACTTGCGTATGCCGATGACATTGATATTATCGGCACAAATGAACGGGCGGTAAGCAGGGCGTTTTCAGAGATTGAGAAGCAGTCTAGACTGATGGGCCTAGCGGTGAACGAGGATAGACGAAGTACTTGTTAGCCACGCGCAGTGAGTCTACGCGTCTTGGACAATCTGTGGCGATGGGAGGCTACAACTTTAACGTTGTAAAGGATTTCGTCTATCTAGGAACAGCAATAACTAGCGACAACAACATCAGCCGCGAAATTCGAAGAAGAATTACTCTTTCAAACCGATGCTACTACGGGCTCAGTAAGGAATTCAGGAGTAGAGCCCTCTCTCGAAGAACGAAAATAGCGCTATACAAGTCGCTTATCATCCCAGTCCTGCAATACGGCGCAGAAGCATGGACATTAACAGCAGCGGATGAGGCGGCAATTGGCGTTTTCGAGAGAAAAATTCTTCGGAGGATTTATGGACCTTTAAAAGTTGGCGATGAATTTCGCTCCCGAATGAATCACGAACTGTATGAGCTCTATGGGGACACAAACCTAGCTAAGCGTATAAAATTGCAGCGGCTACGCTGGCTAGGACATGTCACTCGTATGGATGATAACGCTCCAGTAAAAAAGGTGTACAGTCGGAAGGCGAAAGAATTAGGGAGACCCCGCCAGAAGGGACGTCCGAAATTGAGATGGGAAGACCAGGTGCAGCAAGACCTTAAGAATCTTGGTGTACACAACGGGAGCCAGCGCGCACGAGACAGAAGCGGCTGGCGTGCATTACTAGCAGCGGCCGTGACCGACAATCGGTTGTGATATTGATATATCAGGCCAAAGAAGAAGAAGAAGAAGAACAAACCAACTTAATTGGATTACTCCTTCATATAGTTTTAGGCCCAAAACTTTAAAATTGTCCTTTAACCTCATAAAACTAAATTTTTGTAAGGGAGTTATTGGCGTTTCCGTCAATTTCTTCAATTAAAATACATAGAGACATAAAATTAGAACAAAAAATTCAACTTTTAACTTTTCGACAAAAATTTTAATTTTTTTCGATTTATTATAGAATTATATAAGTTCATTGGCCTATTATCTACTTAAAGATGTAATGAAGTTTGATTGTTCTTAGAGTTTGTATGTTTCAGTCTAAACTACAACTCATGCAAGATAAATTCAAAGTAGTAACCGAAATATAAAGTTATAAAATTCTATCAAAATAATCAATTTAAAAGTGCAATAAAAAACGCAGAAAAACATACCAAACCCTAATACGGTTTTTATACTCCGAACATATTCTTTCAATTTTTTTTGTCTCGACATGATCAACTCTTTTAAGTGGCACTGCGATACACTTATTTATACATATGAATATATATTTTTAAATTTTTCTTGAAGAAGCGTATCTTCTATTTTTTTTTAAACTTTCAAGTAATTGGCGTTAGGCTTGGAGGTGTTTGGTGTAAAAGTTTAAAAGTGGCGCTATAACAGGAACTAACAGAACCGACCAATTTTATTTTTCTTTTGTTGATACACAAAAATTTTTTTCATTTTTAAAAACATTGATTAATTATCTGTCAATGGCTTTTTATTTCATGTCTCTAGCTGCTCTGGTGCCCGAGGCAAAGCTAACTTCGACTGTGCCGAAGTTTTAACACACTTGAAAAACTTTACTCCAACTGATTTAACTGGAAAAATATATATAAGATATAGATATCAGATATTCAAAATTTTTCATTGATAATAAAAATTTGATACCATAAAAAAAACTTTTCTTAGTAAAACACATTTTCCGACCGATCGGTCGTATGGCAGCTATATGCTATAGTGATCCGATTTTGATACATTTTTCCAGAATTATGTGAAAGCATATAAAACTAACATATACCAAGATTAGTGACGCTACGATTGAAAACAAAAAAGTTTTTCTAACTAGAACTAGTTCTTAGACCGATCGTTCCTATGGCAGCTATATGATATAGTCATCCGATCCGGCCGGTTTCGACATATTGTGTGCAGTAAAAAGAAGACTCTGTGCAAAATTTCAGCTCGATAGCTTTAAAACTGAGAGACTAGTTCGCGTAGAAACAGACAGACGGACGGACGGACAAGCGGAAATGAACTCAGCTCGTCGTCCTGATTTAGAATATATATAGTTTATGGGGTCGGAAATGAATATTTATATGCGTTACAAACTTCTGGGCAAAATAATATACACTTTTCAAGTGATTAAAAATTGCTTATCAAAAAAGCATTTATAGCGATATTTCTTGGACATTGCATAAAAGTATCCCAAACTGAGGCAAAAACAGTTTTTTTTTAACAACTCTATTGAATTAAAAAGAAAATTTCAAGATCCCCGTCGGTAGGCCGCCCCCCTTCCCTTATATGTCGTAACCCTTTGTGATTAAAAGAAAAGAAAGGTAATCATGTGTTTTATAGTCTTCCAAAATTAACTTTAAACACATTGTAGGCTCTGAGGAGGGATTTCTGTTTATTTGTTGATAATAAAATGGTTAACAATATTCTGTCAACGCAGTAGAGGTAACATCATCTAATATAATAATATCCTAATCTGTTTCACCATCCAGATTAGGGGAGTTTTTTATAGATATGCCCCAGCTCACATTAAAAGAATGGTGAATAAAACCAATAAAATATTACATGTACGGATTATGCAAGGCGAAATTGGTCCTCCAAGTGCTCAGTGCTAAAGGCTGATGTGACCACGTAACTCTAGGTGGAACCACACATCGTAGTTGGCTTAGAAGAAGAAAATAATCAATTAATCAAACAATCAATGGCAAGTCCTTTGATTCTTAAGAGTTGGCAAGTTAATTAGCCGGAGCCTATCCCAGTTTAGGCAGGCAGGCCAGATCATTCTGCAACAGATAATGCGACTCTGGAATGCTGTACGATAAGCAGATTTTTACATCATCCGCGTACACTAAAACGTGCGAGTCAGTGACACTTTGGGAAAGGTCGTTTATACACAGACCAAAGAACACTTGGCAAAGATGACGAGGAACAGCGGAAGTTACGTTTATTTCTTTGGATGAAGTAAAATTTAATAAGACTCTCTGAGTCCGGTCGGATGAATACGTATAATCAGTCTAGATCAGTGTAGGGCGCGTTTGTATAGCGTGTGCATATGAATGGCCTCAGTCGCAGCGGCGTCTCACACACACAGCATAAGCGCGTTTCGCTGCTTTCAATTTCGTATCGGTTGCCACGCACACATGCATAGCTAAAATATGATTGTATTGTATGCCCTACACTGGTATAGATATCTCTAGTCTGTGTCTAGACTGAACGTTTGCGCTGCTTTTTTAGTTGCGACGCTGACGTTCGATTGTTTGAGAGAGAAAAACGCTGACGTTCGATGGTTTGAGAGAGAAAAACGCTGACGTTCGATGGTTTGACATAAAAAATTGCGTCGAACTGGGGTTGCAAACAGCTGTTGCCTTAATTTTCAGTACAAATTAGTAGGCCACATCATACACATACCGTTCATGTCGAACTCGTACCGTTCAAAAAGAGAGAAATTCTGCCGTTGCTGGCAGAGAAGAGGGACTGAGCAAACGAGCAGTCTAGGTTAGTTCGTTTATGATGGCTACGAAATCCATCTAGATGTTTTTCGTGTGCATGAGAAAAGCAAATTCAGTAAATCCACCTAGATTTGCAAAAACGGCAACGTGAGAAAACGGCCCTAAAACTAATGGTAGGATTACACGGTCAGCACAATGTAATGATCATTGACAAATAGTGATAGTGACACGCAAATGATTGGCACTAGTGTCGTGTAATCACTGTAATGATGTGGGGCTGACGTGTGCATACTCATAAATATTTAGTAACATTGTAAAAATTTGTGTTGACGAAAGAAAAAATTTGTCCTAACTGTCAGGCACAAAATCATTACATTGCACAGTGGCCCCAAATGCCAAAAGTTTGGCATAAATTTAACGAATATAGTTAGAGCGCTGTAACTTGGAACATTTAATTGTAATAGCATATATAAGAAACGAAAAAAATTTTGGTCCAATCCGACCACGCCCACCTGAACCGCCCATACAAAATTAGGATTTCCTGTTAAAATTAATTTTACAAAGGGCGTAGCCGGATTACCATGGGCAGCGGCCCTTAGCCGAAATTAAATTTTTGCAATAAAATTATGCAGGCCAATCATGTTGAAAAAATAAAAAATGTACATATGGGAAATCTATAAATCGATATTATAATTTTTATGATTTTTAAAATACAATCCGCGACTCTTAAAAATCCGCGCAACTTTTAATCAATTTTTTTTTTGTTGTGGATACTAGAGGTGCGCGCGTGACGTGATTTTACCGTGTCACGGTGTGTCACGACGTGATCGTGAGTAAACTCAGACTTTCGTGCGGGTGCATCCGTGATCCGTGCGTGATTCGAGCGTGTTAAAGTTTTACTTCGTGAATATAAGTTATGCATTATTCACGAATTTTTTTTTTTATTGCTTGTCATTGCAATCATAATATTCTGTCCTCTCCATTTGGGCGGCCCTGATCAGCCACAGACACATACATACAAACGTTGACTCTCACTTTCGCGCTTCTAGCAAAAACGCCACAAATACGGACAAATTTCTGCATGTTTCATGGCCACAAGGATAAGTATACCAAAAGAAAATAAGTAATTTAGCAACATTTAAGGTATTGGAATGGAGTTATTTGACATTTATATGACAAACTGGTACGTGCACACTGAAAATAAATGCAAACAACTACTAACGTCTGTTTCCAAGAATTAAGCATTTCGTTTGAGTTTACCAATTGCAGCAAATCTGCTTTAAATTTATACTATGAGTGAAAAACTAAAAAACGAAATAAAAATAAACATTATCAATGGAAATCAAAGATGTAAGTCGGTGAAACCACAAAACAAAAGGAGTGATGCATGAAAAAGATGTTCAATTTTTGAAATTTTTGGCAATTGTTAAAAATAAGTTTTTGCATGATCTTAATGTGGCACAGATGGGTTATTGCGACACAAGGAGCAAGTGAAGTCGGAATTAAACAAGCAAATTATAATAAGCAATTAAAAAGTTGGTCGAAAAAGTAAGTAAGAATATTGCCTTAGAGCACCTGCAATTATTGCCAAAAATATGCGGCCGGTGTGTGTTACAGATATATACATAATTGCGTTACATAAATTTTTTATAGGGAAGCATTTTTATCGTGCGTGATTATTCGTGACGTCTCGTAAATCGTGAATGAATCGTGCGTGACGCGAATTGCTGAAAAAATTCCGTGCGTGAATCGTGCGTCAAGATATTTTTATTTCGTGAATCGTGCGTTACGTGATGGAAAAATCGCTCACGCGCGCACCTCTAGTGGATACCACTGTCCTAATATGATTAAAATACCACTTTTTTATACCCGTTACTCGTAGAGTAAAAAGGGTATACTAAGTTCGTGCAAATGTATGTAACAGGCAGAAGGAAGCATCTCCGACCCCATAAAGTATATATATTCTTGATCAGCATCAATAGCCGAGTCGATATAGACATGTCCGTCTGTCCGTCCGTCCGTCTGTCCGTCTGTCCGTCTGTCCGTCCGTCCGTCCGCCCGTATGAACACCTAGATCTCAGAGACTATAAGAGCTAGAGCTACCATTTTTTCAGTGTAGACTTGTATTGTCTGCAGGCAGATCAAGTTTGTTTCAAATTTTTGCCACGCCCCCTCCCGCCCCCGCAATATGAAAAAAACCTCATATCTCCCACAATTTTAAAAATAGATTGTTCGGACCTGCTAGACAAATATTATAATCATCATTACCTATCGATCCGCCATACATCATTTTCCGATCAGACGAACGATAGAAGAGTTGCCGCCCCCGCAATTTGAAAAATACCTCATATCTCCCACAATTTATAAAATACATTGTTAAAACCTTCTAGACATATATCTTAATCTTTATTACCTATCGATCCGCCATACATCATTTTTCAATCAGATGAACTATATATGAGTTGCCGCCCCCGCAAATTGAAAAATACCTCATATCTCCCACAATTTTGGAAATAGATTGTTCGAACCTTCTAGACATATATTTTAATCATCATTACTTATCGATCCGCCATACATCATTTCGGGATCAGATAAGCTATAGTAGAGTTGCCACCCCCGCAATTTGGAGAAAAAAAACTCATATCTCCACAATTTTGGCATAATGTGATCTAATAAAATATTCTTAAATAAACCTAACCCTGAGTAACGGGTATATCGAAGTCGAGCAGGGCCGACTTCAACTTACGCTCTCGTTTTAAAAGTAAAAGGACAGTTTGTAATCATTTCATGAGACGTTTTAATCATCCTCGCTGTCTTCATATATAATTGTCTTGTCAGAAACAGTAGTAAATAATTTGCTGAAAATTTCGGCAGGTCTAATGATTTTTGACAAATATCGACCGTGAGCTAAGAAATATACTACTGCGGCAACGTGAGAGCAGCAACCAATGGTCCTGTTGCTATTCGCACATTCACAGTAATGCCGCCAAATACTTGAGTATCCAATGTCCTCAAGAGTATATTCAATAAAGCATTTATACTTTTTACTCCTTAGTACTCCTTTAGTATATTTTTATTTTCTTTTACCCAACTCATATTCGTCTTCCCGTTTTCATCAATTAGAGAGGAGAGCTCCAATCAATTGCGACTCACAAAGTAAAAACAGTAACTATTGAAGTTTAGAAAAGTGAAAAGTAAAAACAGTAACTACCTTAAGAGGCTGTTGCGTTGCAACTTTAAATTCATATTCTCATCAAATTAAAAATTATGAATTTAATACTTTGAGCACTTAAAATCAGGCACAATTGAATATTAATTAATTTTTTTAAGTTTTTAACTCGCCTTTCATAATTTAAAAAAAATTTAAAATTATAGGATCGTTTTATAGATTTTCCAACTGCATATTTTGTATTTTGTAATCATAATTGGCCTGCATAATAATATTGCGATGCTTTAAGCGTTTGAACCGCCTTCCACATTTTTAAAAAATCTGAAAAAATTAAGCTACCTGATTTACGGAAAAGGCATTGGCTTAGTGGATAGGCTTAACGCCTTGTTTTTTGAAATGATAGTTCGAATCCCAGTAACGGATGGGTATCTTTTTTTTCTTTATTGTTTTTTTTATGCTTTATTTTTATGTTTATCATTCTACTTTAAATTACCGTTTCTCATAAAGTAAAACAAAATCAAATCAAATCATCCAAATTTTAACATAACATTAGAATTAACATGTAAAGTTAACATTGATGGAACTTTTTTGTAGTGGAACAGAAAAATTTGTTGATGTACATATATGTGGCAGTTGAACTAGGTTATCGCTTTTCGGTAGTACATTTTTTTGTAAGAGATTTCATTTTTTAACTGGTTATCTTATAAACAAGTTGTCGTGAATACCCAATTTTTTTTGGTAATGATCCCACCCCCGCCCCCCATTTTCCGACTTTCAGAAATTTCAATTGAGCGTACAAACCCTGAAAGTATGAGTACGCGCGCAAAGCTAAAAACTTTATCCTATTTAATTGGCCCATAGAGCTTTCAAACCAAATTTAACCACCTTCCACATTTTTTAAAAATCTGGAAAAATTATAAGAGCTTTAACAAACCATGGCGAATATACCCACAAAAAAGCAAAGTGGAACCCCAATTGCAAGTTGAAATAAAATAAGGTTACAAATTTCGCGGATTTATACAAGTCGCGGTTTGCCTCTTTAAAATCAGGGGTATTATTGTACCGAATTCCGACGGCTCGAAGTATTTATTTTGAATTTTTCAGAGTTTTAGCATGGCCCATTCTCTTAAAACAGCTTACGATCAAAATAGTTTAGGTCTTCATTAATAATACACCATAAGCGATAGGACAAATCCAAAGATGGGGAAATCATTGCCAGATACCCAACTTTCAATCTGCATACCAAAAATTTAATTTCGGCCAAGGGCCGCTTCCCATGGGAATCCGGCTACGCCCTTTGTTCACATAATACAATTAAATAATTTCCTACACTTTATAGATTAATTTGTTACTAACAAACGATATATTAAACAATTCTACAAAATTTAATATATTATTTTACTTAACATTTTTTGAAAACATGTGGAATAAGTGTTTTGAATTTGCCTTATGAAAATATCGGAAGCATTTATTTTTTTTAAACGCATTTCACCTTCGTTATAGATCAAATGGGCGTCCTTTGGACTTTCCTAATAAATCATCTTCCTCGACGACCTTGGTTAAAGCCATTTATAATGCTCTTGATTGAATCTTGAAATGAGTCTATGGCATTTTGTCAGATTTATTATTTAAGAGGTATAATAACAGATTTTGAATAGAATTAGTTGATATACCATTGGTTTTAGACTTTTATCAATCGATTTAAAGCAGAATAAAATGATTGCAGAGAAAAAACTCAACTTCAGTGTTATTTTGGTTCATGGTTATTTTACCTTTAAGGGGAATTATCTAGTTTTCTTAAATTCCAACATTTTTTTTTAAATTTATGCCAACATTTTGGCAATTGGAGCCAGTGTTCATTGTGCTGACCGTGTAATCCTACCATAACTGGCTTAAGACCGGCTCCGAACCCGCTGAACCGATTCAATAATGGTTTATAGCCATGTCTCAGAAAAAAAAACTGCCCTAATGAGCCAAGCCGAACTTCTCTCAATCTGTAGGCTCGTGTATCTTTTAATTTTCAATCAAGAGAAAGGAATGAAGGAAGACCACAAGGTAACAAATTTTGTGTGTGGGTTAGCTATATCGTTCAATAGTGGTTCTCAGCCATAATATTTGAGTTACGTTTGGCGCTGGTTACATAGCTAGTACTTAGTTTAAAAAAGAAACAAGAACGTAAGCTAAAGTCCGACTTCGATATACCCGTTACTCGGGGAAAGGTTTATTTAAAAATATACTATTAAATCAGAAAATGATTATCGTATTTATTTGTTTTGCTTATAATTTGGCTATAGTTAATCTGATCGTTAAACCGTGTATAGCATATCGATATGGTTGATCGTGTATGGTGGATCGATTTTCAGCGGTAAGTATTCAAAAATTACATTGTGCGAGGATCAAATACATATATAAACAAGTAAGAAAGTCGGTCAAGCCCGACTGTAATATACTCTGTACCTGTTTGTACGAAACTAATAACTTTAAAGTGTGAGGTTTTTTCAAAATCTGAGGGTGGCAACTCTTTCAACCATCGTTCATCTGGTTGAAAAACGATGTATGGGGGCTAGTACCTAGTACAAACCCGTAAAATTATAAAATTTGTATATAATTTGCTATTAACAAAAACGTATCTATATTAGTCACGCGGGAATCACGCGTGATTTCTGACCGCAGGCCATTTCAATTATATCGCTCCACTCATAGCAAGGTCCAATTGGGAAATTACCAGTTAGCTATTGCCTTCTCGCTCTCTCTTTCTCGTAAGTTCTACCAATGGCAACGGTGTTGTTGTTGGCGTTGGTTTTTATTTTCTTTTACATATAGCTCTAATATCGTTCATCTGATCGAAAAATGATGTATGGCGGGTCGATTCAAAATAAGTATAAGTATAAGATCTGCCTGCAAGTATAAGAAATATATGTTCCATACACTTCAAACCTCTATCTCTTACCATCTCTGAGATCTCTTCGTTCATACGGACAGACGGAGAGACAGACAGACGGACAGACGGACAGACGGACATGGCTATATCGACTCGGCTGTTGATGCTGATCAAGAATATATATACCAGGGACCGTAACTGTTATAACTTTTTGGATAAAAATTTTGAAATAACAATTATTTTCTAATTTTTAAATAAAAATTTAAAAATAATCGTTAATCTATGATTTTTTAAAAAAATTTTGTTTTAACAGTTAAATGGTAATTTTTAAATAAAAATTTTTGAATAACAGTTAAAACTAATTTTTATTATAAAAATTTAAATTAATTTTTATTTTGTAATTTTTATAATAAAAATTACTTTTTAATTGTTATGAAAAAATTTTTATTATAAAATTTTTATAAAATTACTAATCTAGTAGGTTTAGGTAAATCTTGTTTCCTTCTATCAAAGACAATCTATGATTTACAAACGCCTACTAGATAAGTAATTTTTATAAAAAATTTTTATAATAAAAATTTTTTCATAACAATTAAAAAAGTAATTTTTATTATAAAAATTACAAAATAAAAATTAATTTAAATTTTTATAATAAAAATTAGTTTTAACTGTTATTCAAAAATTTTTATATAAAAATTACCATTTAACAGTTAAAACAAAATTTTTATTTAAAAATTATAATATAACAATTTCAAAATTTTTTTGTGATAAAAATTGCAAATAAAAATTTATCCCATTTAATGACTCGCCATTAAAAATTATGAAGATTCGTGTATTCCATTTTATCAGGGATCCATATTTCGTGGTAATTTTTTTCACTTCCATAACTGTTATTTTCGGTCCCTGATATATACTTTATGGGGTCGGAGATGCTTCCTTCTGGCTGTTACATACATTTGCACAAACCCAATATACTCTGTGTACCTTCGGTACAGAGTATAATAAATGTACATATGTTAATATAGCCATATTTTATTATTTATATGTATTGTAGATTAATAAATACACTCATACATATGTATATATGTATGTAATTATTCATATTTTCAGAAGCGAACATAAGTGTGGATACCCTAAAGTACCTTTAGTGTGAGCAGTTTTGCCGCGAAACACCAACCAAATGGGATTGAATTTTTTGCGCGCTTACAGAATGGGCAAGATTATGTAAATACATATTTACACACAACAATATCAAACATACATTATAGGTGGTGACATGGAAATATCTAGTGAACGTTTGCATTTTAAATCAGACGAGCTAAATTCCACATAGCTGAATTGAACAGCTTATGAAGATTGCGGTGAAATCAGATTCAAGTGTGACCGTTCAACACAAAAATACCACCGATCAGCAGCAAAATACCCCCTTATCGCCAACGGTCACAATGCTTTAAAAGTGTTTATTAAATAAATTGGAGAATGCTGGAATATAGCAGAAGTCGAGCGCAATGCGAATTTAGCACTATGGTTTAACATTTTGTCAATCGATATTTTTTTTGCTGCTGACTTTCCGAAGCGTAGCGTCGCTCAAGTTGGCATCGCCAAGAGCATACCGTTGGGTATGAGCGAAAATTTTAGTTTGTCTGAAAACTAACCCAGCGTAGAGAGACGGCTGGGTCAAATGTCGCGGAAATGCATTTTCGGTCAAAAGCGTTAAAATTGTGATTTTTTGCTTATGGGTCATTCCATATCAAATCGAACAGACTTAAAACTTTTTTTTAATTTTGATTTTGTTTTTTATTAAAATCAAAAATAAAAAGTTTAAAGTCTGTTCGAATTAAGAAAGAATGACCCATAAATCTCGAAATATATTAACTTTAACTTTAAAAAATCGCCACGATTTAAAAATACAAATTCTTTCCTTTCATGCATGTAAGCGTTTTCAGTCTTTTTCTTGAAAACTATACGTTAATTCGAAAAAATTCACTAATCATCAGACTTGGGTTCTCAAAATATCTTCCATTTTGTCTAAAACATTTTTTAATAATGAGCTCATCTTCTGAGATATAAGTAAAAACTCTAAGTTCTAACGACTTTTTCAGTGTTAACTCAAAAAAAAATGTTCGCCAGTTTTTTGACGTAATCAGCATCCCAAAATACATATTTACTGAAAGGTTGAAAAAGATTGGAGGTGTGAGCTTTTCGGAAGTTAGGTCGAAAAAAAATTAACGTGGCCGCAAAGCGCAGGCAACCAAATCAGTTTTGCCGACGCAAAATAAAGTTTTATACCCATAATTTTTATACGAGCATTAATGCACATACGTACAATCTTTTTCAAAATTTACACAAAATAATATATTTTTCGGAATGCTGATTACGAAAAATTGTGTAAAAGTGGGCAACCTATTAAAAACATTGTAATATTTAGTTGTTATTTTAATCTTTCCTAGAAGTGCACAATTCGATTGCTGCTCTGTTAAGGATAATTATGGATACGATTCCCTAAAAATCTTTAAAAGCCTCTCTCTATGAAAATATTATCAAAAAGGTTTTTTTTTTTCAAAAAAAAAAAACTGGAGGACGGAGAAGTGGAAGACGCTCTCACAACAAAGTGATGTCTACAGAATATAGCAAAACACATGGTTCTTAGTAAATACTTCCAAAGCGACTCCTATTGGACAATATTTCGAAAAAAAACACATCTTAAGCCCAAATGTTATTATACACTTGAAAAGTGTATATTAATTTTGCCCAGAAGTTTGTAACGCATAGAAATATTCATTTCCAACCCCATAAACTATATATATTCTTGATCAGGACGACGAGCTGAGTTCATTTCCGCTTGTCCGTCCGTCCGTCTGTCTGTCCGTCTGTCTGTCTGTCCGTCTGTCTGTTTCTACGCGAACTAGTTTCTCAGTTTTAAAGCTATCGAGCTGAAATTTTGCACAGAGTCTTCTTTTAATTGCACGCAACTAATATGTCGGAACCGGCCGGATCGGATGACTATATCATATAGCTGCCATAGGAACGATCGGACTAAGAACTAGTTCTAGTTAGAAAAACTTTTTTATTTTCCATCGTAGAGTCACTAATCTTGGTATATGTTAGTTTTATATGCTTCCACATAATTCTGGAAAAATGTATCAACATCGGATTACTATAGCATATAGCTGCCATAGGAACGATCGGTCGAAAAATAAGTCTTTGTGAGAAAAACTTTTTTGGTTTCCATCGTAGCGTCTCCAATCGTAGTATTTGTTTTATATGTTTCCACGCAATTTTTGAAAAATTTATCAAAATCGGATGACTATATCATATAGCTGCCATATAAACGGTTGGTCAAAAAACTACTTCTAGTGAGAAAAACTTTTTTGTTTTCCATCGTAGCGTCACTAATCTTGGTTTATGTTAGTTTTATATGCTTTTACATAATACAGAAAAAAAATGATTAAAATCGGATGACTATATTATATAGCTCCCATAGAAACGGTCGGTCTAAAAACTACTTCTAGTGAGAAAAACTTTTTTGTTTTCTATCGTAGCGTCCCCAATTTTGGAATATATTAGTTTTATACGCTTTCACATAATTTTGAAAAAAATTATCAAAATCGGATGGCTATAGCATATAGCTGCCATAGGACCGATCGGTCGGAAAATGTGTTTCACTAAGAAAAGTTTTTTTATGGTATCAAATTTTTATTATCAATGAATTAAAATTTTTGCAATATCTGATATCTATATCCTATATATATTTTACTGGTTAAGTCAGTTGGACTAAAGTTTTTCAAGTGTATTAAAACTTCGGCACAGTCGAAGTTAGCTTTGCCTTCTCGTTTTAGGGCATTTCACCCTGAAATTTAGAAACAATTGTCTGAATGTGTAGAAAAAGAGCCATATATTTTAGAAAATACTTTCTATTTTTTTAGGGCATTTCACCCTAAATTTAAGAAACATTGTCTAAATTTTTAGAAAAATCGCCTTATAATTTAGAAATAATTTTCTATTTTGTAGGGCGTTTTACCTTAAATTTAAGAAAAAAAATTACTAAAATTTTTAGAAATGCTTTTCTAAAAAATAAGGTGAGTCGCCTTTGGCCCTTTTTTTAGGGCGATTTTCTAAATATTAGGGCGAAAATTGTTGTTTTTTGGGTGTAGGTGTTTATACAGACGGACGGACATGCCGCACAAACTTAGTATACCCTTTTTACTCTACGAGTAACGGGTATAATCATAACTTATATGACCTCAATCCGCATTAAACTTTCTTGTCTGACTGTTATAAAGACCGTTAAAACCGGCAAATTACGAGTTAATTTAGTTTAAGTTTATATAAAACGTTACCGTCATTTCCTTCCAACGAAACAATGTGTGCTTACAAAAATTTTATTTTTTTCACTCACCTTATTTAAGTCCTTTATGAATCCGCATATAGTATCCTTTTCAGATAATCTCTGAGCAAATGATAATGAAGTTGGAAGAAAATCTTCGATCAAATCTTCTAACAACTTTGGAACCCCTTGCCGCATTCGATTTGGTGGTGCTTTTGGGCTCATCCACCGAATTTTGTTCTTGAAATATAAATAAATAATAAATACTATGAAAAAACGTACATACAATTTCTTACAACCGATTATACCGAAGAGAGTCGGCTCTGCCCTACTTCGGTATAACCGTTACTCAGGGAAAGGTTTTTATACTCTAGAAAAGTGTATAATAATTAGAACGACGAGCTGAGTTCAATTCCGTCTGTCTGTTTCTAAGCGAACTAGTCCCTCAGTTTTAAAGCTATCGAGCAGAAATTTTGTACAGAGCCTTCTTTTTACTGCACGCAACTAATATGCCGGATCGGATGACTATATCATATAGCTGCCATAGGAATGATCGGTCTAAGAACTAGTTCTAGTTTAAAAAACTTTTTTGTTTTCCATCGTAGCGTCACTAAACTTGGAACATGTTAGTTTTATATGCTTCCACATAAATCTGGAAAAATGTATCAAAATCGGATCACTATCGCATATAGCTGCCATAGGAACGATCAGTTGAAAAATAAGTCTTTGTGAGAAAAACTTTTTTAATATCCATCGTAGTTTCTCCAATCGTAGTATATATTTGATTTATATGTTTCCACACAATTCCAAAAAAATTTATCAAAATCGGATGACTATAGCATATAGCTGCCATATAAACGGTCGGTCAAAAAACTACTTCTAGTGAGAAAAACTTTTTTGTTTTTTATCGTAGCGTCCCCAATCTTGGTATATATTAGTTTTAAATGCTTTCACATAATTTTGAAAAAATTGATCTAAATCGGATGACTATAGCATATAGCTGTCATAGGATCGATCAAATCTGTTTTACTAAGAAAAGTTTTTTTCTTGGAAGTGCAAAAAAATACAGCAGTTACAGATTTTTTTTCTTGATTTTATTTTTAAAAGGCATTTTAGTTGCTGAATATTTAGTGCAAAAGGTAGGTCAGTCGACTTGATGCGAATAATATATCACCAAAAAACCATGGGATTTAGCACGCGACAAAAATGGAGGTAGTTTTCGACTGCATCTAGAACGAGAGCGTAAGTTAAAGTCGGCCCTGCTCGACTTCGATATACCCGTTACTCAGGATATCAACATGTCCAAATTGTGGGAGATATGAGTTTTTTTCCAATTTGCGGTGGAGGCAACTCTACTATAGCTCATCTGATCAGGAAATGATGTATGGCGGATCGATAGGTAATGAGGATTAAAACATATGTCTAGAAGGTTTGAACAGTCTATTTTCAAAATTGTGGGAGATATGAGGTTTTTTCAAATTGCGGGGGCGGCAACTTTTCTATCGTTTATCTGATCAGGAAATGATGTATGTCTGATCGATAGGTAATAATTATTAAAATATATGTCTTAAAGGTTCAAACAATCTATTTTCAAAATTGTGAGAGATATGAGGTATTTTACAAATTGCGGGGGCGGCAACTCTACTATCATTGATCTGATCGAAAAATGATGTATGGCGGATCGATAGGTAATGATGATTAAGATATATGTCTAGAATAAAAATGCATAAATCTGCGAAATGTTAAAAAATAATTGAAAGCTATTTTTATACCCGTTACTCGTAGAGTAAAAAGGGTATACTAAGTTCGTGCAAATGTATGTAACAGGCAGAAGGAAGCATTTCCGACCCCATAAAGTATATATATTCTTGATCAGCTATTCGGCTATTGATAGCCGAGTCGATATAGACATGTCCGTCTGTCCGTCCGTCCGTCTGTCAGTATGAACACCTAGATCTCAGGTACTATAAGAGCTAGAGCTACCATTTTTTTAGTGTAGACTTGTATTGTCTGCACGCAGATCAAGTTTGTTTCAAATTTTTGCCACGCCCCCTCCCGCCCACGCAAAATGAAAAAAACCGCAGATCTCCCATAATTTTGAAAATAGATTGTTCGAACCTTCTATACATATATTTTAATAATCATTACCTATTGATTCGCCATACATCATTTCCTGATCAGATGAACGATAGAAAAGTATATACCTCATATCTCCCACAATATTGAAAAAACATTGTTAAAACCTTCTAGACATATATTTTCATCGTCATTACCCATCGATCCGCCATAAATCATTTCTTGATCAGATGAACGATAAAAAAGTTCTCGCCCCCGCAAAATGAAAAAAACCGCATATATCCCACAATTTTGAAAATAGATTGTTCGAACCTTCTAGACATATATTTTAATCATCATTACCTATCGATTCGCAGTACATAATTTTCCGATCAGATAAACGATAGTGGAGTTGTCGCCCCCTCAATTTGAAATATACGTCATATCTCCCACAATTTTGAAAATACATTGTTAAAACCTTCTGGACATTTATTTTAATCATCAATACCTATCGATCCGCCATAAATCATTTCTTGATCAGATGAACGATAGAAAAGTATATACCTCATATCTCCCACAATATTGAAAAAACATTGTTAAAACCTTCTAGACATATATTTTAATCGTCATTACCCATCGATCCGCCATAAATCATTTTTTGATCAGATGAATGATAGAAAAGTTCTCGCCCCCGCAAAAGGAAAAAAACCGCATATATCCCACAATTTTGAAAATAGATTGTTCGAACCTTCTAGACATATATTTTAATCATCATTACCTATCGATTCGCAGTACATCATTTTCCCCCCCTCAATTTGAAATATACGTCATATCTCCCAAAATTTTGAAAATACATTGTTAAAACCTTCTAGACATATATTTTAATCATCAATACCTATCGATCCGCCATAAATCATTTCTTGATCAGATGAACGATAGAAAAGATCCCGCTCCCGCAATTTGAAAAATTCCTCATATCTCCCACAATTTTGAATATAGATTATTCGAACCCTCAAGACATATATTTTTATCAACATTACCAATCGATCCACCATACTTCATTTCCCGATCAGATGAACGATAGTGGAGTTGCCACCCCCGCAATTTGCATAAAAGCTCATATACAAGTCTACACTGAAAAAATTAAAGCTCTAACTATTCTAGTCTCTGAGATCTAAGTCTTCATACAGACGGACGGACAGGCTTAAATCAACTCGGCTATTGATACTGATCAAGAATATATATATGTTATGGGTTCGGAGGTGCTTCCTTCTGCCTGGTACATACATTTGCACGAACTTAGTATACACCTTTTAATCTACGAGTATCTTGTATAATTACATAGTGCAATTAACATAAAAAATTACGATTTATCTACAATATTTGAACTTGATAATATTAACTTTTCTAGGAGACATATCTGCGTGTTGAAAACATGAGGACAAAATTCTTACTCAAACTGCATGGATTTTTATTCCCTGTGCTATACTATTCGTATCATATTTGATTTAGTTTTTTTATTTACAATACTCACTTCCAAAATAGTCGATGATGTGCTCGGTCCACTGATTATAAGAAGTACATGAGGTCTTCTTCCGTAGCTCAGATCATAATATATTTCAACTATAGGGCTCGGACCGAGGTCATAGATTTTCGCTATAAGAGGTGCAATCGATGAAGGTCCTAATGTACCAATTGGTAGGTATCCGCCAAAGCTATTAAATATTCGGTGCATAATTGTCGAGTTGGTGGTCTGTTTAAGACAGCTCTCAAATAATGTATGCAGTATTTTAAAACTTCCGTTCATAATATTATTCTGAAAGAGAACTGGAGGAAATTATATTAAGAAGCAGCTCACGAGATTAGACAAAAAATAACTCTTACACTGCATTTGAGTATCGACACTTTTTTGTGAGTTTCCCATTTCTATAAGATTGGTTTCATTTTTATTTTGAGTGCTGCGCCAACAGCTAAACTTTTTGAACTCGGAACACGGGTCCTTATTCCAATTGAGTCTGCCTTGAATATTAGAAGCCACTGATTCACAAACCGCTTCAGAGCATTCCGGTGGGGCGGAGACAGTTGGCGAACAACCTTCGCCTTCCATATAACAATCACGTGGTAGCGGTGATGGTGCCGTACTAATCAAAAACAATATAGGAGATGCAACGAGCAGAGTGGTAACCAGCAAGGTTGCAGATGTTATCGCCATTTTGTGAACTGCAGATGACGTCCGAATCCATATACACGGGGCACAACATATCCACCCAATAATGCTGTTCTGCAATTGAAATTTTTGTTAATCTTCAGAGCATTTTGATTTTGAATTAAAAGTTTTGGTTCTGTCTGGTGACTGGATATCTTCACAAACGGCAAAGTATAATTAACATTTGCCAATATTTGCATCATCGGTATCTTTTTTGTTTGTTTTCACTGACTGATTTCTTAATTTAAACAAGTAAGAAAGTCGGTCAAGCCCGACTGTAATATACTCTGTACCTGTTTGTACGAAACTAATAACTTTAAAGTGTGAGGTTTTTTCAAAATCTGGGGGTGACAACTCTTTCGACTATCGTTCATCTGGTTGAAAAACGATGTATGGGGGCTTGATAAGTAATGATGAGTAGAATTACCCTGGTACATAACTCGTAAAATTATAAAATTTGTATATAATTTCCTTTTAACATAAACGTATCTATATTAGTCACGCGGGAATCACGCGTGATTTCTGACCGCAGGCCATCTCAATTACATCGCTCCTCTCATAGCAAAATCCAATGGGGAAATTACCAGTTAGCTATTGCCTTCTCGCTCTCTCTTTCTCGTTAGTTCTACCAATCGCTAAGGTGTTGTTGTTGTTGTTGGTTTTTATTTTCTTTTACGTATAGCTCTAATATCGTTCATCTGATCGGGGCGTGGCAAAAATTAAAACTAAACTTGATCTGCCTGCAAGTATAAGAAATATATGTTCCATACACCTCAAACCTCTATCTCTTACCGTCTCTGAGATCTCTTCGTTCATACGGACAGACGGACATGGCTATATCGACTCGGCTGTTGATGCTGATCAAGAATATATATACTTTATAGGGTCGGAGATGCCTCCTTCTGGCTGTTAGATACATTTGCACAAACCCAATATACTCTGTGTACCTTCGGTACAGAGTATAAAAATATGACTTGCAAATACTTCATGCAACGGAATTGCATCCAGCTCTTAAAATAATTTAAATGAATTTAATAAAAGGTTATTTAAGTTTATTAATGTACCATAATTAATCGGCCACGCTATAGATGGAGATGTTAGATTTTGATAAATTTCAAATCTTTAAGCATCTGATTGTTAACTTCAAAATTTTACCACTCTATATGACATAGCCATCCTAGTTTAACAAAATTTTGCAGAACTTTTTGAAATCAAAACAACAGAGTTTAAGAATGCTAAAATTGAAAACAAAAAATGGCAGCTATAAGATATAGTCATCCGATTCGCAAGTAAAAAGAAGATGTTGTGATAAATTTGATCTCGATGGCCTCAAAAGTGAGTTGTAATAGACAGACGAACAGCTCAACTCGTCGTCCTGATCAAGAATATATCAATTAATGTGGTCGGAAATTAATATATCTATGCATTGCAAACATTTGAGCAACATTTTTATACACTTTGCAAGTTTATAAAAAAAAACACCAAAGCACCTAGACCCACTATTTTATGTACCTTGTTGTAGCGCCCTCCTAAGTTTTCGGTGTTAGAGCTTTCAATCATTTCAATTTCATCTGATTTGCCGAATTGGTTGGATCCAATGGGCGTTTTAAAAGACAACTGCTTTTGAAGTAGCGATGCACTACATCCGCCGGAAGGATTTGCAGTTGTAATAACACTGCGACCATGACCGTTGATGCCCATACCGGTTACGCCGTTCTTTCGGAATGTGTTTCTTGCACTGGAGTCAGCTGTCATTGTTTTTATTTGCTTCTGAAAAAAAATATTTTTTACATAATGCGAACACTTATGTACATGAGAGTGTGTATGTATATATTTATAAGTATGTACATTTTTTTTAAGATTTCGCCTTTTGTAATTTCATTTCCACATTAATATTGCAATAATCAATATTTATATATCTTACATACATACACAAAAATATGTAAGTGCGAACATACGGTATACGAACATATGTATGTATATAGTTTCACCAACTAATTAATAATGCACAATCATTTTAAAATCTGTTGTAATTATATATATTTTAGACTTAACTATTTTGTTTCATTTTCTTTTTTATTTATATACAATATGCGCGGTCCACACTATACAGTATCCGAAAAAGCTTTCGAAAAAGCTTGTAAGGCCGGAAAAAGCTTTGATTCGCGCGGCGACGCACTATGGCTCATTTGCCGAAATGTAATGAATAAAACTAAAATTTTCGTTGTTCGGTTGGGAAGTTTTTTTAATAGATTCTTTTGAAATTTTTACATAGTTATTTTATGAAAATTTTCTTAAGTTTTATTATAAAAGACCTTTTTGTTTTTACCGTTTTAACCTGTTCCGCTTCGATTTTCGTGTAAACGTTTTTATTTTTAGTGAAAACTTTATATTAGCTCGGAATTGATCTAGCAGTTAAACCCTATTACGCACTGCCAAGTGGTTTTATTTCGAGAAGTGCCACAGACTTGATTGTCATATACATATCTATACATATAAAAGAGTTCAACCCGACTGACGGACTGATTATTAACCGTCGCACAGTGGCTCGTTTGGCTGATTTAGCGTTGCAAAAATCATAACTTTTGAACGGAAAGAGATACTTGAAAAATTTCAAAGGGACGATAAAAAAATTAATTTATGTAGCTTTTAAATAAGCTTTGTCTTTGTAGGTCAACAGGGTAACTCAGGATCGGCTGCTGAAGTTCATATTTTAATACACTGGAAAGATTTCATGAAATTGGCAAAATATTTTAATTTTTTTAACAATTTATTGAAAATGGTCTTTTAAAACTAACTACAGTTAACTAAATTTAATAAAAATATAATTTTAAATTACTAAAAAATTATATTTCATACAAAATTAGTTCTAACATGGGAATTGTTAACTTTCTTTATAAATGTTGTCAATTATAGGTATTCATATCATTAGCACTTAATAGACCTAATATTTCTGGTGAATATTCGTTGGTTAACGACTCGAGTGTTTTGATGTGTCTGAGAGATGAAATACGAGGATCAGAGGAGATCCTTGTTTTTAGATTTTAGGGCTTCTTCTGACAACTCTCTCATTGATAAAAGTTATCGTTGTATTTCCTGCTCACCCTGATCCAATTTTTTATAAACAGTAGGAGTTAATTTTGATTTTCGGATATTTTGTTCATAACAGATTTCATGTCTCCTTAGCATATTTTCCATATTTGCATGGATCAACATTTTCACCACAGCTTAAGACATTGAGAATGATCTTTAACCTTTTGATGACATCTGGATGAATCCAGTTATCTGAGCAGTTGCCTTATAGTTATTTAAGAATCTCCGGGAGGGTTTCCATCATTTGTGTTTCAATTGCCCTGCATGCGGCAGTGGACCTTTAGCCCAAGGTCCGCCAAGAACTTTTTTGTATATCCTGTTATCTTATACTTTCCCTTGGTTTTGTGTTGGCACTGTTATCAGAGTCGCCTCTTTGTTGTGGAAGAGTAGTAGTAGTAGTAGTAGCGATTTTGTTAAAAAAAAAAAAACATTTTTTCATAAATTTATTTACAACTGATATGTTTACATTTTAGAATAAGATCAGTAGGGCTAGCTTTGGCATTTTGCCGTCAGCTTTAGTGATTTATACATTTAATAATACAGAAAAGTTTATAAGCGGAAGCATCTTTAATATAGTTATATAAGATATTCCAGTTTTCTCCATTAAGAATGTTGCTAAGCCATTGTAAGGTGAGCTGTCCGTGATGCCAGTACAGTTTTCTGATCTCACTTAAAATCGGACATTCTCCTATAAAATGCCACGTGTCATCTTTTACATTTAAGTTACATAGAGTGCAATTAGCTTCCCTACCCCTGGTATAGGATCTGCTGTTCACAGTTGTGGAAGAGTATATTCCAATTTAACCATGAACTCCATACGTAAGATCCTTGCATGCTCGTCCGTTTCCGATGTCTCGAACTCCTGAAAGTCCTTTTGCTTCCTCTAGCTGATAGCACATGTCAATTTTGATTTGGAATTGTGATGTCGGCCAAGACTTTTCTATTAATCATAGTCAAGAAGCATTTAAATACAATCAGAACAACTTTGCCTAATGTATTTTTGACTGGGATTGAATTTTTTGAAGCATCTCCGACCCTATAAAGTATATATATATTCTTGATCAGCATCAACAGCCGAGTCGATATAGCCATGTCCGTCTGTCTGTCCGTATGAACGAAGAGATCTCAGAGATGGTAAGAGATAGAGGTTTGAGGTGTAAGGAACATATATTTCTTATACATGCAGGCAGATCAAGTTTAGTTTTGATTTTTGCCACGCCCCCTGCCTCCCCCGCAAATTGAAAAAAACTTAATATGTTTCACAATTTTAGAGTTAGGTTGTTTAAACCTTCTAGACATATATTCTACTCATCATTTCTTATCGATCCCCCATCCAATGTTTTCCGATCAGATGAACAATAGTGGCGCTATATGTAAAAGAAAATTTTATGCAACGACAACAACAACACCTCAGCGATTGGTAGAACTTACGAGAAAGAGAGAGCGAGAGGGCAATAGCTTACTGGTAATTTCCCAATTGGAATTTGCTTGACGGCATTAGCTAACTGGACTGCGCCGCTTTCAGTTTCCCCCCTCCCTTCTTTCCATTAGATATTTGTGTAAGGAGGCAAAGACCAAGTATGAGAGGAGCGATGCAATTGAGATGGCCTGTGGTCAGAAATCACGCGCGATTCCCGCGTGACTAATATAGATACGTTTATGTTAATAAGAAATTCTATACAAATTTAATTCTACTCATCATTACTTATCGAGCCCCCATACATCGTTTTTCTTATGCACTTTGGAATGCTGATTTCAAAAATGAAATTAAAAAATGTTTGTATGGATACGTTTTTGAGTTAGATTTTTTTTTTAGTTTTTTCGGTAGGTACCCTTACATTTTATGACATATCTCGAGATTAAAACTTTAGATGTCGTCAAGCAAGGTACTAATCGAAAGGGTATCCTATTAATCTAATAATCTAGCTGAAGATCATTTTCCAATCGATTTAGTACTTTGAATGCTACAAGCAAAAATATTTCAAAAAAATAGATTTTTTCCTCAAAAAATTTTTTTTTCTAAAATCTGTAAATGGTTGAATCTGATTAAAATATTTTTTTCTTTTGTCCTTACGAATAGCACTTCTACCAAGAAAATAAGTTATTGATAAAGAATATCTATAGATAAATAAAGGAGTTGTGGGCAATTAAGTACATGTACTAAGAGTCAAATTTCAGTGTTTTATGGTATCAAGCACTGCGAAAAAAAAAATTCCTGTTCCTGTCATTGGTATCCACCAACATTAACGAAATCCACAGTTTATTATCGATAGTTGGCCTATCGTTTGCGTGTGTGGATGCCAAAAATTCTGACACAAAACACAGGAATATATGTTCTACAATTATTTTTGACGTGATGAGCGAAAAGATGGAGGCAAATGCTGGGTGCAAAACAATAAAAATGAATTGCGGATTTCCAACGCTGGAGAGCAAACAATGGAGAATGCTTATAACGTTATCTTATATAAAATAATTTGATATTTTTATTATTGCTGCACACCAGCTAATTCATCTTGCAAAGATACTTGGCTTTACAGTTGACAAAGTTCTTAGTATTATTTTGAATATATTAGGGGTAATCCTTTGGGGTATCCGAACACGAATGTCTTTAATTGGCTATCACTAGAGGGCCGGGTATTTTTTGGGCTTCGTCGTTTTGTGGTTTGGACCAGGCCCGTAATAAGCCCGGATCGATTTCAAAGATTGGCCTGGGCCTGGGTACAAAAAAACCATACCCGGCCCGTGCCCACATCTACATACTTCCTACTTTGGATATTATCCACAGCCTGACGGCTTTCTATGGGTTTTTTACAAGCGAACAATGTGTGGACAATGTGGCTGAAGAGGCCATATCTGTCTACGGCAGCCTTAGTCACAAAGAGCGAGGCAAAAAAGTGAGAGTGTATTGGTGTGCGAATATAATGCGACGCAAAGCGGCTCGAACCTACCTTGTTGAAGGCTAGGCGAGCACTGATTGGCTTTGCTTGATTTTTACTCTCTTTGCGAAGGGCTCGGCATGTGTTCGGCTCGTGTCTGTGTGAATTTGCCGAATGTGTTCGGCCGCCTGCGTCTTGGACGACAACGTCTGGTCTACGGTTTCTGATGCTACATCCTCCTACAAAGGCTGCACATATATAGGATCCAGTCGCTAGGCCGAATTTAGCATTTCGTTCATAATTTTAATTTATTTAAATCAGGGACGGAATATAAGAGTTATTTTCATTAAATTCTTTTTGAAATGAAACACTGAAGCTAATGTGGTAAAATTATTCGAAATACATGAAAACATTTGGTTTTGTTCCCGCCATCGATATTCACAAAAAAACTTTTTTTTGCGTTCTTTTATTGTAATGGTCAAAAATAAGAGTTATTTTTTACCGATATTTTAATACTCAGTAAATAATTGTTATTCAAGATTTTTATTTTTTAACTCTATGAATAATTGATTTTAAAGCCTTTTATTTTTTAACTCGGTAAATAAGAGTTATCGAATAACTTTTATTAAAAAAGTCATGTAATAACTGTTTTAAAAAATTTTTTTTTTAGTTTATTTATTTATTTATAGTTTGACAAAGTGCTGTGTAACATTGCGGGGAACGATTAAAATAAGACAATAAATTATTTCTTACATCTAACATAGAAGAGTGAGCAGAGAATAGATGGTAGTACATATTATAGTTCAGACATAAGTTCCGGAAAGGTTCATAATGAGCATAATTTGTAAGGCATGGCTGTAGATAGATCAGAAAGAAGTTCCTGGTGAGACGGAATGGAATAGCAAGATTTATTTGGCTAAGCAGAGCACTAGAGTCAATCTCACCTGATAGGAGTTTATGAATGAAAAGCACACAATGGCAATTAAAAAATTAAACTCACTAACTGAGTTTTATTTACTGAATTTTATAATAAAAGTTTCTTGATAACTCTTATTTACTGAGTTATATAAAAAAAGTTTTTAATAATTTTTATTTTCTGAGTGATAAAACAAAAGTCTTTAATAAGAGTTATTTATTGATTTATTTTATATGAGTTTAAAAAAACAGTTATTACTTGACTTTTTTAATAAAAGTTATTCGATTACTCTTATTTACCGAGTTATAAAATAACAGGCTTTAATATCAATTATTCATAGAGTTAAAAATAAAAGTTTTTAATAACTATTATTTAAAGCGTAATAAAATAAAATTCTTCAAATAACTGTTAAATGTGCAGTTTTTTGATATAAGTTATAACTGTTACCGTCCCTGATTCAAATTAAAGCGCCTTACAAAACACAACAGATTAATAAGTGTGACCTTGCACTGGTTAGGCCTTTTTTACCTTTCTTGGTCTTTTTAACCGTTTCTGGTCACACTGTTTTAGTTGGGCTCCACAAACTTTTAATAAAGGCCTATTCTCAGATACGCGGAAAATTTATGATGCTAAATTGCTCATAATAAATGTAGCATCCACATAAACGACCAGTGTGACCTTATATCTGCCAAAGAGGCCAAATAAAGTAACGGTCATACTTGTGGTCAGCCGTTTTCTATTTAAAAAAAATATTTTTATTTGTTTTGCTTTCAAGAAAATAAAGTAACAAAAACTGGGATTTAGTGATAATAAATCGCCTATTAATACTTCTACATCCTATTCGTGCTAGTGTTCCACAAGGAAGTGTGCATTGCCCTGTTTTGTACACAGTGTATAAGGCTGATCTTCCCACCCTCGACATCAGAGGTTCACTTAATGCCAAATATGCGCATAACACGGGTTTTCTGGCTACAAGTACCAGCTCCAGGTCTGCATCTAAGCGTGAGCTGACATTATTAGATGAATTTGAATGTTCGGCCTACTGCTGGAATATAGACGCTAATGCTACTTTTTCACTTCGCAAATAGCATCTCAGCTCACCCTGGACGGGTTAAGATTGCTCATGCTAGGTGTTACACTTGGCAGAAGGGTCACCTGTGGGCACCATGTTAACCGGGTCTGTGGCTCTGCTCGCTTCAAACTTTGTAAGATGGATTGCCTTCTCCGGCCGGAGAGCGGCCTACCCTTCCTACGCTTAACCGGGGCATTACGTGTTGGGGGAACGTTTGCTATCCCACACTAATCATCTGGCCACGCTGAAATCGAGGGCTCCTAAGGCTTCATCCGCCAGACCTGCGAATCTTTGGACAGGCACCTCGGGGTCGCCAAATTAAAATTATTTCTTATTTTTTTTATCAACCAGCTTGAAAGCAAACAACTAATATAAAGAAAACGAGAAGGCAAAGCTAACTTCGACTGTGCCGAAGTTTTAATACACTTGAAAAACTTTACTCCCACTGATTTAACCTGTAAAATATATATAGGGTATAGATATCAGATATTTAAAATTTTTAAATCATTGATAATAAAAATTTGATTCCATAAAAAAAAACCTTTTCTTAGTAAAACACATTTTCCGACCGATCGGTCCTATGGCAGCTATATGCTATAGTCATCCGATTTTGATAATTTTTTTCAAAATTATGTGAAAGCATATAAAACTAGCATATACCAAGATTGGGGACGCTACGATAGAAAACAAAAAAGTTTTTCTCACTAGAAGTAGTTTTTTGACCATCCGTTTCTATGGCAGCTATATGCTATAGTCATCCGATTTTGATAAATTTTTTCAGAATTGTGTGGAAACATATAAAACAAATATATATTACGATTGGAGACGTTACGATGGAAATCAAAAAAGTTTTTCTCACAAAGACTTATTTTTCGACCGATCGTTCCTATGGCAGCTATATGCTATAGTGATCCGATTTTGATACATTTTTCTAGAATTATGTGAAAGCATATAAAACTAACATATACCAAGATTAGTGACGCTACGATGGAAAACAAAAAAGTTTTTCTAACTAGAACTAGTTCTTAGACCGATCGTTCCTATGGCAGCTATATGATATAGTCATCCGATCCGGCCGGTTCCGACATATTAGTTGCGTGCAGTAAAAAGAAGACTCTGTGCAAAATTTCAGCTCGATAGCTTTAAAACTGAGAGACTAGTTCGCGTAGAAACAGACAGACGGACAGACGGACGGACGGACAGACGGAATTAAACTCGGCTCGTCGTCCTGATCAAGAATATATATAGTTTATGTGGTCGGAAATGAATATTTCTATGCGTTACAAACTTCTGGGCAAAATTAATATACACTTTTCAAGTGTATAAAAATTAAGATATATTTGCACCTTTAAAAAAGCAAAATGTTGTTCTAATTTTCACTTTATCTTTGAATTTATGACGAAAAAATAAGAAGCTGCTCTTTATTTATTATCGTGCAGCAGCTGTTTATCCATCCACTCACGATCCACACCGTCATCGATATGCCAACTATCGATAGGTCAATTGTGTATTTATTATCGTGTCTCAGAACACAGAAAATAAACGCAGCGGCGGAAAGTTTCCGCGACTGTTTTTTTTATATGGAGTTCGTCATAAAAATTTAGTTTCCGCGCATTTGAGAATAGGCCTTAAATAGCAAATTCCTGACAGGAATTTTCCGCAGTGGTGGATACTAGCCTTTATTAGAATATATTTTTATTTTTTCTAAGTTTTTTTCCTTGCTCTTAATTTTTTTCTGTAATTAAGCTTCTATTGGAACCCGTACATTGAGCAAAAACGAAGTATAATAAAAAAAATATTTTTAATAAACACGTAAAATAGTCAAATTTGACTCTTAGTACTTTCACAAAATTGCTCAAAACTTTGCTATTTATCCACAGATTTTCGTCATCAATACCTTATTTTCTTCGTAATAATGCAATTTTCGTCATCAATACCTTATTTTCTTCGTAATAGTGCAATTTATTAGAATAAATGAAAAAGCAATTTTTTGATTTTAATTTTCAACCACTTACAGATTTTAGAAAATCAAATTTTTCAGATTTTTGAGAAAAAAAACATTTTTTTCGAAATAGTTTTAATTCTAACTTTCAAACTACTAAACCGATTGGAAAATGTTTTTCGACTAGATTATTAGGAATTGCATACCCTTTTGATTAATCCCTTGCTTGACTCCATCTAAATTTTCTACCTCGAGATATGGCATAAAATGTAAGTGTACCAACTCAAAAAGCTCAAAAACGAATCCATACAACAATTTTTGAAATTCATTTTTGAGTTTAGCATTACAAAATACATCATCAAGAAATAATGGCTTCAATGGGTCTTTTTCGCTGTAAACTAGTGTTATTAGCTAATACATGATTTTCATGCTTCAAATTAATGGCGACAAGAGATCCTTTTTTTCCGAGCCTCTTAATGTTAATAAATTGACCCAAAAATAGTGTCCACCCAAAACGTGAGTTCCAACATCCATTATTGAAATAATAAAAATGTGTAAATGCATTTACATTAAGAATTGATTTAACTTTTGAATAAAATCAACCAAATTCAAAGCGGAATATCCGTTTGGTTTTTATACGCTGCCAAAATTGACATTTGAAACAATAAAAATCAACAATTCAAATGTTTAAAAAATATTCATCTTCAAACCACTGTAAAATCTAAAGTATTTGACCAAATTCAATAAACCAAAGTTTTTCTGGCCATCTGAAATTCCCTTAATTTCAAATGGTCAAAAAATCAAACATCAAAATTTTATTTTTGCAACGCTAAATCGGCCAAACGAACGCGTCGCACAGTGGCGCCATTTGAGTTTTTTCGTTTCAAAAATCATAACTTTTGAACCAAATAAGATAATCTAATATTTTAAATGGCAAGTGATAGATAATTGTTCAACCTATGAAACCTTCAAAGTAAAAATTTGTGGAGAAATCCATTTTTTGGTAACAGAAATAATTTTTTAACAATTTTGTAGTATTTTTGTTTCTTTTTAATGATTCTATGATTTCAAATTATTACCGAAAAAATTTAAAAAAAATAAAAAAATGTCGAATTTTTTATAAGATTTTTCCAAATTATTTCTTACTTTTCATAAGACAAAGTATCTGTAATAGATTAATCATTATACCCTTGCAGAGGGTAAATTAAAATTGTCATGATGTTTGTAACGCATTGAAGGCAGCATTTCCGACTACATAAAGTATATATATTCTTGATCAGCATGACGAGCTGAGTTCATTTCCGTTTGTCCGTCTGTCGGTCCGTCCGTCTGTCCGTCTGTTTCTATGCTATCTCCTCCCTCAGTTTTGAAGCTATCTGCACATTTCTCTCTATCGCTGCACATTTCTCGGAATCGGCCGGATCGGATGACTATATCATATAGCTGCCATAGGAACGATCGGTCCAAAAACTAGATCTAGTGTTAGTTTTTTATGCTTCCACACAATTCTGGAAAAATGTATCAAAATCAATGGACTATAGCTTATAGCTGCCATATAAACGGTCGGTCCAAAAACTAGTTCTAGTGGGAAAAACTTTTTTGTTTTCCATCGTAGCATCACCAATCTTGGTGTATATTAGTTTCATATACTTCCACACAATTCTGGAAAAATTGATCGAAATCGGATGATTATAGCATATAGCTGCCATAGGAACGATCGGTCTAAAAACTAATTCCAGTGAGAAAAACTTTCTTGTTATAATGGTAGCGCCTTTCAAAAACTGGAAGGGTATTTAAAACATCGGCGTAGCCGATGTTAGCCTTCTATTTTTTTTGAACTAAAACTAATGGATTCTAAGTCTTTTGTGACTTCACATACCGCAGAGATGAAAAAGTGGATCGTAAGATGGGGCCAAAGTGTTAAAGAGGCCCTCATTTTGCCATTTTTTTAAACCAAATTTACCTCTAAAAATCGCAGAGTGGCGATGGGCAGCTGGAACTTTTTGAAATAGGTTAAGGCATAATCTAAGAAGATATTTGGAAAATATGGAAAATATAAAAAATTAAAATTTTTTTATTATTTTCCATCAAAGTTGAAAAAGAGTAAAAACGAGAAGGCAAAGCTAACTTCGACTGTGCCGAAGTTTTAATACACTTGAAAAACTTTACTCCCACTGATTTAACCTGTAAAATATATATAGGGTATAGATATCAGATATTTAAAATTTTTAAATCATTGATAATAAAAATTTGATTCCATAAAAAAAACTTTTCTTAGTAAAACACATTTTCCGACCGATCGGTCCTATGGCAGCTATATGCTATAGTCTCCGTTTTGATAATTTTTTTCAAAATTATGTGAAAGCATATAAAACTAGCATATACCAAGATTGGGGACGCTACGATAGAAAACAAAAAAGTTTTTCTCACTAGAAGTAGTTTTTTGACCATCCGTTTCTATGGCAGCTATATGCTATAGTCATCCGATTTTGATAAATTTTTTCCGAATTGTGTGGAAACATATAAAACAAATATATACTACGATTGGAGACGTTACGATGGAAATCAAAAAAGTTTTTCTCACAAAGACTTATTTTTCGACCGATCGTTCCTATGGCAGCTATATGCTATAGTGATCCGATTTTGATACATTTTTCCAGAATTATGTGAAAGCATATAAAACTAACATATACCAAGATTAGTGACGCTACGATGGAAAACAAAAAAGTTTTTCTAACTAGAACTAGTTCTTAGACCGATCGTTCCTATGGCAGCTATATGATATAGTCATCCGATCCGGCCGGTTCCGACATATTAGTTGCGTGCAGTAAAAAGAAGACTCTGTGCAAAATTTCAAATTATGACGATTCGTTAACTAGTTTTCTAGATATTCTACCTGAAACTTATGAAATTTTTGATTTTTGCAACCTACTTTGTTCTAAGGGCGCCACTGTGCGTCGCACAGTCAAAACCGTTAGAGTTAACAAGCGGAATTTTTTTGCAGTCGCTTTATCTTATTCTGAAAGTGAGTACTAAGGCAGGGTTTTGAAAAATTCCGTGGACAATTTACAGAAAACTGTTGTATGTAACTTTGTTGATGATCCTCCGATCAGCTCCAAACTTATTTTAAAACGAGAATTTAAAGCTAACTCCGACTGTGCCGAAATTTTAATACACTTGCTAAAGTTCACTCCAACTGATTTAACCGGTAGAATATATATACGATATAGATATCAGATATATATAAATTCAAAATCATTGAGAATCAAAATTTGATCGCGTTACCATAAAAAAAATCTTCTCTTAGCCTTACCATTTTGATACATTTTTCCAGAATTATATGGAAACGTATCAAACTAATATATACCAAGATGAGTGACGATACGATGGAAAACAAAAAAGTTTTTCTCACGATGGAAAACAAAAAAATTTTTCTAACTATAACTATTTTGATGACCGATCGTTCTTATGTCAGCTATTCGATATAGTCATCCGATCGGGCCGGTTCCGACATATTAGTTGCGGGCGTAAAAAGAAGACTCTGTGCAATTTCAGCTCGATAGCCTTAAAACTGAGGGACTTGTTCGCGTAGAAGCAGACAGACAGACGGGCGGACGGACTGACGGAATTGAACTCAGCTCGTCGTCCTGATCAAGAATATATATAGTTTATGGAAATTAATATTTCTATCCGTTACAAACTTCTGGGCAAAATTAATATACACTTTGCAAGAGTTTAAAAATCGATATAAAAATTCAACATACTAGTTTTCCGGAATAGTAACCCACCAAACCACCCTGGGTTAAAGATCGGTTGAATGGCCGAGAGTATAGTTTCCAAGCGATTAGCACCAAATTCATTAAGCTACACAGAGAAAAAAAAAGCTCAAGATCAATTTAATCTTTGCTGGTTAAAATGATCTTTTAAAAATATCAATTTTTTCATACTTAATATAAATAGTTTCTTAGACGTCTTTTCATAAATGTGTGCCTTGGCTGACTGCGTTGAGACGTCACGCAAGGTCTCGAGTTCGATCCCCAGACGAGTCAACGTTTTTTTTTTTTATAGGAAAGATCGTATTGATATTTTTTATACCCTTGCAGAGGGTATATTAAAATTGTCACGATGTTTGTAACGCATAGAAGGAAGCATCTCCGACCCCATAAAGTATATATATTCTTGATCAGCATGACGAGCTGAGTCTTTATAGCCATGTCCGTCTGTCCGTCGGTCCGTCTGTCCGTCTGTCCGTCCGTCTGTTTCTATGCTATCTCCTCCCTCAGTTTTAAAGCTATCTTGACCAAACTTTGCAAAAAGTCTTTAAATACACATAGGCTGCACATTTGTCGGAATCGGCCGGATCGGATGACTATATCATATAGCTGCCATAGGAACGATCGGTCCATAAACTAGTTCTAGTGAGAAAAACTTATTAGTTTTATATCCCTTTACACAATTCTGGAAAAATTTATCAAAATCGGATGACTCTAGCATATAGCTGCCATATAAACAGTCAGTAAAAAAACTAGTTCTAGTGAGAAAAACTTTTTTGTTTTTCATCGTAGCGTCACCAAACTTGGTATTTATTAGTTTTATTTGCTTTCACATAATTAAGAAAAAATTCATCAAAATCGGATCAATATAGCATATAGCTGCCATATAAACGGTCGGTTCAAAAACTAGTTCTAGTGGGAAAAACTTTTTTGTTTTCCATCGTAGCGTCACCAATCGTGGTATATATTAGTTTTATATCCCTTCACACAATTCTGGAAAAAAATTATCAAAATCGGATGACTGTAGCATATAGCTGCCATATAAACGATCGGTCAAAAAATAGTTCTAGTGAGAAAAACTTTTGTGGGGTATCAATGGTAGCGACTTTCAAAAACTGCAAAACGTAGGTTTAAAAACATCGGCGTAGCCGATGTTAGCCTTCTTATTTTTATCATATCAAGTTAATCTTTGTCATATCGGAGTGGAATTGATATGAAAAAATGTGGAAATGACTGCCATTTCATTTCGGAAAAACCAACCGGATAATGGCCGGAAAAGTGTTGTCGTTCAAAACCCATATGTTTATCATCTGATTAGCTCCGAATTAAAATGCTCTATATAACAAATAATATTATCTAAGCGATTTTCGGAAAATTGGCGAAAAAAGCTGATGAAAACCCTTTTTGTTCTTCATTCCAGAACTCAAAATCATCTTTAAAGCTCCAATTGGAAATTCCAATAAATGATCTTCTATCTATCTCTTCTCTCTATATATAAAAGAATTTGTCCTCACTGACTGACTGATTGGCAATCTACGCAGGGCCTGAACGGTAAGAGATAGAAAGCTGAAACTTTCACAGAAGTCTTGCATATGACTTGAAAGTGGGCTCCAATGCGGGGTTTTGGAAAATTCCACTCGCAAGGTGAGGAAAACTCCCGAAAAAGCTTATATGGGAAAAATCTTGTTTTTCATCTGATTGATTTAAAATTTGGAAATTTTTTTTTCATATTTTTAAGTAAAGTATGCGAAATAATTAAACACCTTATTCCTCAATTTCGGAAAATCCACCCACAAGGAAACTAGTTAATGAAAAACTATTTTTCATCCGATGGACTTTATACTCAGTTTGTAAGGATAGAAAGCAAAATACAGTGAATATCGCTTAAATGCAAATGCTATAATGCTATTATTTGCATACAAGCAGCTATCGGATATTTACAATTTATTTGCATATAAGCAATTAATTTATTTGTATATATTTCATGAAAAAATCGGACGAACCACTCCACATGGGACATAAGCCAGACCTAAAAATAGATCGAACTGCCATTTTAGTTTTACTAAGGATTCCCTACGACGAAATTGGCACTGCAAATTGCCTTAGAACAATATTGACAATTAAGGGTTTGATGCACCAAAACTAGCAATTAATCTTATAAATAAAATGCTTCATTCTCAGCAAGAATACTAAAAATTTCAGTTCAATATCCCCCTAGAGAATCTCCAATAAATCTTACCGCTTTGAGAAATTGCCTTGAACTGAAAAACAACTTCATCATTTATACGTAGGTTGATGTATATATTTCTGGCCTAATAATTAAAACGCGAATATTTATGATCAAAAATGGTTTTATTGTTTTTTTATAGTATTCTCCAGCAAGATTTATACACTTTTGCATGCGCTCAAACCAATTGTCGAAGCACTTTTTTCACTCCGATTCGAGACCTCCAAAACATGGTTTTTGAACTCTTCAACAGCATCTTCTGGCGACGAAAATCGTTGACCACGCATTTTTCCCTTGATGTGCGGGAACAAAAAGAAGTCATTGGGTGCCAAGTCAGGGCTGTACGGCGGATAACCCACAATTCGACGTTTTGGGCTGTCAAAAAGGCGCTGGTGTGAGCTGATGTGTGAGAGCTCGCATTGTCATGGTGCAGAATGATCTGTCTTCTCTTGTTCGTTTTTCGAATTTCTCCAAAGACATCAGGCAAACAAATTGTGGTGTACCACTTAGAGTTGACCGTCCTACGTTGCTCAAGCGGAACAGTCGCCACATGACCAGTTTTACCGAAGAAAGAGGCGGCCATTTGCTTCGACGTGCTTCTTCCACGAACGACATTCGTTGGATTTGGCTCGTCTTCGAAGACCCACACGGTCGATTGCTGTTTTGTTTCGGGCTCATAAGCATAGATCCATGATTCATCACCTGTGACGATCTTATAAACGTCTTTTGAAACACCACGATTATATTTTTTCCAAAATTTCTTTGCACAAATCCACACGAGCTTTTTTTTGAGCGATTGTCAAATTGTGCGGAATCCAACGTGAACAAACTTTTTTTTACGCCCGGGTGTTCGCAATATCGAATATATGCTGGTGGAAGAAATGCCCAAGGATGCCTCTATCTGACGGTATGTCACATGACGATCTTGCATTATCAGTTCACGTACGGCATCAATGTTTTCTGGCACAACGACTGTTTTTAGACGACCTTCACGACCTTCATTCAACCAATTCTTCACAGTGCTATAGGATGGTGCTTCATCGCCATACAAAGATTTAAGTTCATCGTTGCACTCTTGTCGTGATAATCCACGTCGAAAGTTGTAAAAATTCATTGCACGAAAATTTTCACGAGTTAATTCCATTTTTCTGCCGAGGTAAGTTTTTGAAAGAGTTGAACGGAGCTTTTATCGATAAAAGTCCAATCTTTTTTTGGGAAAAGGCCAATTGGTCCTAAAATGGCTAGAAGTGACCTAGGCCAGAAACTTAAATAGCAACCCACGTATAGATCTCAGATTACCCTATCAAGCACATTTTCTAAGATGCCCTAATGATATCTTTACACATTTAGACCATTTAGTCCGGCGCTCAGACTCTTAATTAAGTAAACCCATCCTGATTTTGCTATACATTTTGACATGATTCTTTGATGAATTTGAACTGTTAGGAAGAGGATTTTGGAGGAGGATTTTGAAACCAAATAACCGACTGAAAAGGTTGTGTATACGGGTACTCTTAGGAACTTGTAGCTTCTATTTGTAAGTGCATCGACATTAAAAATTCAATCTGGAGAGAATTCGTCCGTAAGAAGCACCAAGTGATCTGCAATAAAAGTTGCGCAACTTGCTGTATTGTTTTCACTGGCATCTCAGTGAGTCTAAGTAAAATTAATGCAATTCCCGATTGCACCAACGCTGGATCCAGCTAGGATCTGGCACATGGTCTTCATTTAACTTTATGGCAAAAATCTGTGCCTCAGTAAGCAAAACAGGTGCGCTAAAAATGCTGTATCCTTTTCTTTTCAGGATTATACGTCACTCGTGTTTTTTAATGCGAGACAATAGTGTTGCAAAATTTGGCTTACAACCAATCAATATAGTGTGCAGCAATTTCAATATTGGTGGGAAATGTTTGCATATATGCGATATTTGCATATAAGCGATTTGCTTACAAGCAATCCAATTTCTATGTAAAATTGGCGCATACCGTTCCAAAATGGTGCAGTTTTGCATATAACCGTTATTTGCATATAAGTGGTGCGTATATAACCGATATTTACTCTAATTAATGGAGAAAAGCAATATAAAAACTCGGTTTGTAAGGATAGTTTGATAAATATTTCAATTGTTGGAAAATCCGCCCACAAGGAAAATGCCCGGAAAATTCATAATTGAAAAATCTATTTTCCATCCGATTGATTTCAAACTCGGTTTGTAAGAATAGTATGCAAATCAATTTGACATGTGATTTTCTGATATTAAAAAACGAGAGCGTAAGTTAAAGTCGGCCCTGCTCGACTTCGATATACCCGTTACTCAGGATATAAACATGTCCTAATTCTGGGAGAAATGAGTTTCTCTCCAATTTGCGGCGGAGGCAACTCTACTATTGCTCATCTGATCAGGAAATGATGTATGGCTGATCGATAGGTAATAATTATTAAAATGTCTAGAGGGTTCAAACAATCTATTTTCAAAATTGTGGGTGATATGTGGTTTTTTTTAAAGGGGGGGGGTATTTTTTTTTTTTTTTTTCTTATAAGGAAAAGATTTACGGGGAATGATTTGTTTTTATTATTAAAAAATTTTTTTGAGGGGTTCAAATTATCTATTTTTAAGATTGTGGGAGATATGAGGTTTTTTTCAAATTGCGGGGGCGGCAACTCTACTATCGTTCATCTGATCGAAAAATGATGTACGGCGGATCGATAGGTAATGATGATTAAAATATATGTCTAGAAGGTTTGAACAGTCTATTTTCAAAATTGTGGGAGATATGAGGTTTTTTTCAAATTGCGGGGGCGGGATCTTCCTGCAAACAATACAAGTCTACACTGAAAATTTGGTAGCTCTAGCTCTTATAGTCTCTGAGATCTAGGTGTTCATACGGACAGACGGACATGTCTTATATCGACTCGGCTATTGGTGCTGATCAAGAATATATATACTTTATGGGGTCGGAAATGCTTCCTTCTGCCTGTTACATACATTTGCACGAACTTAGTATACCCTTTATACTCAACGAGTAATGGGTATAATTATTTTTAACATAAAAACATATAAACATTTTACAGGTCCAAGGAGAATTACGTTATTCGATAATTCTTATCAAAAACGTGCATTAACTGACCGCATACATAAACAAAGAACTTGCAATTATATCCAAAACCACAATATATTTCGCGCTCTTAAGATTAATAGCTTGAACACAACCATTTATGATTTATAGTGGAATGATTTTTTTGAAAGCATGATAATTTTCAATAATATACATATATTACGGATTTCTAAAAATAAAGGTATATTAAAAAAAATTTAGTTTTAGATTTAGGGCTTCTGGGGCTAATTTGCTTAGAATTGTTATCTAGGGGATGACGTTTTTGCTATATGATTGGTTGGATTTTTTTGAACCGAATAAAATGGGCGCATTCAGCGGAGACAATTGATCACTGATCAGCTTAATAAAACTATTCTTATTTTTATACTCTGTACCGAAGGTACAAAGAGTATATTGGGTTTGTGCAAATGTGTGTAACAGCCAGAAGGAAGCATCTCCGACCCTATAAAGTATATATATTCTTGATCAGCATCAACAGCCGAGTCGATATAGACATGTCCGTCTGTCCGTCTGTCCGTATGAACGCTGAGATCTCAGAGATGGTAAGAGATAGAGGTTTGAGGTGTATGGAACATATATTTCTTTTACTTGCAGGCAGATCAAGTTTAGTTTTTTTTTGCCACGCCCCCTGCCTCCCCCGCAAATCGAAAAAAACCGTATATCTTCTACAATTTTGGAGTTAGGTTGTTCGAACCTTCTAGACATATATTCTACTCATAATTTCTTATCGAGCCCCCCATACATCGTTTTCCGATCAGATGAACGATAGTAGAGTTGCCACCGCCGCAATTTCAAAAACATCTCAAATATCCCGCAACTTTGGAGTTAGGTTGTTCGAAGCTTCTAGGCATATATTCTACTCATCATTACTCATCGAGCTCCCATACATCGTTTTCCGATCAGATGAGCGATAGTAGAGTTGCCACCCCCGCAATTTGAAAAACACCTCAAATATCCCGCATTTTTTGGAGTTAGGTTGTTCGAACCTTTTAGACATATATTCTACTCATCATTACTTATCGAACCCCCATACATTGTTTTCCGATCAGATGAACGATAGTAGAGTTGCCACCCCCGCAATTGGAAAAACACCTCAAATATCCCGCAATTTTGGAGTTAGGTTGTTCGAACCTTCTAGGCATATATTCTACTCATCAATACTTATCGAGCTCCCATACATCGTTTTCCGATCAGATGAACGATAGTAGAGTTGCCACCCCCGCAATTTGAAAAACACCTCAAATATCCCGCATTTTTGGAGTTAGGTTGTTCGAACCTTTTATACATATATTCTACTCATCATTACTTATCGAACCCCCATACATTGTTTTCCGATCAGATGAACGATAGTAGAGTTGCCACCCCCGCAATTTGAAAAACACCGCAAATATCCCGCAATTTTAGAGTTAGGTTGTTCGAACCTTCTGGGCATATATTCTACTCATCATTACTTATCGAGCTCCCATACATCGTTTTCCGATCAGATGAACGATAGTAGAGTTGCCACCCCCGCAATTTGAAAACGAGAGCGTAAGTTGAAGTCGGCCCTGCTCGACTTCGATATACCCGTTACTCAGGGTAAGGTTGCCCAAATTGTGGAAGATATAAGGAATTTTTCAAATTGCGGGG